>WEKY01041662.1:33783-80538 GCA_013390045.1 Picathartes gymnocephalus
TTGTCTTTGTTTCTCTGATCTAACAAAGGAAATGTTTCTTTCCCTTCTAAGGAAAAAAAATTCTTAAGAATGCCTACATTAAGTCAGAGACTTAAAAAACGTACTAGAGGTAACAGCAGTGATCCCTTGTTTGGAGTTTTTTTGTTAAATATTTTGTGAAATACTGAGTTCTAAAACCTCCCTTCCATAGGCAAGTGAAGGATGTTACCACTTGACCTCAACTGGTGTCCCAGGTAACTTATTAACACACACAAATACAATACTGGCTTCACTTCAGCAAATAAGGCAGCTTTTGTTCCTTATGATGTTTTTGATGGAATTGGACACAGTAGTAAGACAGCAACCCTTTGTGTTTGCAGGGAGCCATTACCAGTCCCCAGTTCTTGGAAGGGACACTGGATTATAAGCACTCATTGCTCAAGAAATCAGAGCAGGGAATTATATGTGGGTTAAACTCAAGTATTTTGGAGTATTGCTCTATCTTTTCTATGTTCCACAAAGAAAAGGGTTCATAAAGGGGAAAGAGCTTGAATGACATGTTTTAAGAGTTCCTTTTCTTTCCACATCACTGGAAGGTGCAGATGTCAACTTCACAGAATATGACTCGTAGACATGAAACTCTTGTAACTTTTGTATTTATAGAAAAACCTAGATGAGGCTACATAAAATCACAGAATGGTTTGGATTGGAAGGGATGTTAAAGACCATAGAGCTCCAACGCCTGCCCTAGGCAGGGACACCTTCCCCTACAGCAGGTTGTTCAAAGCCTAGAACAGCCTGTTCTGACTGGCCTCAAACACTTCCAGGAATGGGGCACCCACAACTTCTGGGGGAAACCTCCTCCAGTGACTCACCAGCCTCATAGTGAAGACTTTTTTTGTAATACCTAATCATGATCACTGATGTTGCAGTTTGAGCTGTTGAAGTGAATCCATACAACAGAAGAGATGTTTCACAGCAGCTATTGCTGAACACATAATAGTGCACATTCATAATGTCTACTAGCGAATACTCTTTCCATCTTTTCTCAGGTTTCTTGTGAGTTCTAAAGATCAGAGTTTATTGTAGCTTGTCTTTAACCCACACTGTAATATTGTTTAAATCTTTCTTAGCTTCTACACTGAAACTGCTTGTAAATACTTAATTAAAACCTGTTCACTTTCATACCACTAACCTTATTTTGAATCTGAGCATGATGAGTGTGGAGAATACTGAGAAATCCAGGCCAAGCCTTAAAAGCATTCTAAATGACTGAAGTCACTATTTAGTCTAACTTTCCTTTTTCAAAGCAGGAGTGCCAGTTGGCATCTTCTGTAGTGTGTGTTCTCTTCATACCTTTGTATGACTCAGTTAGCAGTAACTAAAATAATCACAGAGTTGCTCCCCAGCACAATGCACAGACAGTGTCCTAACTTTAAAATGTGTCCACACAAGCAGATAACCATGAGGGATTTTTCTCCTACATGGAAACATACAAGAAAAGAGTGCCAGGAAGGACAACAAAGTTTTCTAGGAAAAAAATAATAGGCAATTCTGCAGAAAAAGCAGTCTTAAACTCAGGGCTTTATACTGCTGTTCCTTTTCCAAAGGTATTTTCCCTGAAAAACAGCTTTGAAGCATTGCTGAGGGTATAAGAGGCACAAAATGGTAGTAATACTTACCACCTTCCCATACCTGTAACTTAAACACTTACATTATGCATATTCTTGAGATTGAGATGTGGAAAAGCCTGTCAGGGAGAACAACAGACTGGAATCATTCCCTGCTCCACTCCCATCCCTGTGACAGCCAATTCAGGTGATTCAGTCCAGACTCTCTGTATTTCTGTCCAAGAGATGTTTGACACCTCAACAACTGTAGAATTTCCACGCCTTCCTCATGCTGTATATTCTGGTGCTTTCCTAACTGTACTGGTTTGCCAGCTAAAGCCTCATTTGCCTCCTTTGTGTCAGCTCTGCTGCTTCTGTTCCTCAGCATCTTTCTGTTCTGTGTTTATCCACTGGTTCTACAATCTCTTTTACTGTAGATAAAAGGCAAACATTTGTAAAAAGCATGCCCTGTAACAGAACTGTAGAAAGCAACAGAACTTTGATGATTCTTTTCTTGCCCTCCATCAAATTCTTCCTTCAGCTACAACGCTTTAAAGAGAATATCAAGTTTTATCAGTGGTGAGTGAAAAAGGATTACTTCATATATTTCATAGGATATATCATACACTATAAGTCCCATCTGATCGCTGCGTTTATTTTTGGAATGGCATGATCCTGACTTAGCAACTGTAACTCTCAGCATTCCTGCAGAGCTGCTCTGTAACTAGCTCTTCTCTAGCTTCTACCTGTGGAACCTCTTGCTTATGTATAGCACCTTACAATAGTTCTCTGGGGAAGGAAAAAACACACAAGTAAACAAGTACATTTAATTTTGCAAGTAAAGAGTATAAAACTAAGTCATAATTTAAAAAGCCATTTCAATTTTATATAAAAAGCCAGTTATTTCAAGTTGTACATATCAAGGGGAACAGCACCACAACCTAATGAGGAATAAATTGTATCCATAATTGAGACAGCTAGGAACAAGTTGTTACATACAAATATACTTATCAGTACCACACTTAATATACTTCAGAAAAACTTAATTTATTCAAATAGCTGCAGCCCATTTTGCTTTCTCATACTCATTGTTTCCTAATGTTACTTTGCAGAGTCCTTTGTAACCTGGCTATATTGGCATCCAAGGCTGCTAAGCTATTTTTAAAGTCCTCTTCATCTCGAGAAGTAAATGTTGAGAAAGAAGATGCGCTCCAGTCAGACCTCGCTGAGAAATCATCAAAAGAAGTGCAACTAAAATCAGCTGCTTTACTGCCTGTCCTCTGAGAAATGCCTGTTGGAAATGGCATTGATGCACGAGGGTATGTATCAGGCTGAGGCTGGTCTGGTTTATCCATGAAATCTTTTGCAGCCCCACTTGGAATGCTTCTTGGTCTCACTTGGACTTTGTCTCCTTCTGGCTTCACTTTTTCCCCTGTAGCTTCAAGCGTGTTTTCCACAGTCTTTTTCACACTGTACCCTGCATTTAATTTATCCAGTACAGCTGGATCCTCACATCCATACTGCTGCATGGAGCTTGGGAGCTCACAGTGGTAATCCAACCTCTGACAAGCCCCTCTGCTCTGGGGTAGCACACCACTTCTTCCAGAGACTGGCTGCTGTTTTTTAGAGGCACTGCTAGTCAGTGGAATATAAACTGTCTCGTCCAACTTGGTTTGGTCATCAAGTAAAGTCCCAGAATCACTCCCTGTTTCAGCATCTTGCTTCAATGGAGCTGGTGGTACTCTGGGAGCTGATGTTCCTTCTGTGAGCGTACTGTTAATTTTACTTCCTTCAGCAGCAAACTTTTCGTAGGACAGATTTTGCATTTCTACCTCTCCAATTTTATTTGAGAGTTGAAGATCTGTATCTATCAAAATATGATCCATTTCTAATGTTTTAAGGTAAGTCATTACTGAAGTACTCCCAGGAAACAGCTCAGGTTGCATCTGCTTTTCATGGTCTTCCAAAAGAGACTTTGAGAGAGCTTTTTCAGGTTTGGGTCTAACATTGTCCTCTGTGAGGTCAGACAGAAGCTTGGCCATGCTGCCCTGCAAGGTTCTATTACGGTAAGATCAACCAGACAGATTCAAAATCAGTAACTAAAAAAAAGTAGTTGAAAATTTTTCTATGGAAACAAAATGTTATACTTATCAGGCTGTGGCAAAGTTGCAATGCACTTTCTAGATACTATTATAAAATGCAAAATAAATGTGAACCAATTCCAAGTTTTTTGAATTCTTATTCAGCTCACTGTAGCTAAAAAGTAACTAAAATAGCACAACACAATTCTCCAGATTATTCCCGGTGTACATGCTTTGAGCAGCACAAGATGAAATAAATTGATGCCAAGAAATTTACAAAGCAGATAGAAGCAGTTATCAAAATCACTAAGAAAAGTTTTATGAATTATTCTTCCCATTCCATCTAAATAAAATAAAACATAATAAAAGAAATAATTCTTCTAACTCAGTGCTTTGTCCAAAAGAGATGAACGTTTAGATGTTTATGTCTCTAGCACGTACACAAACACGTGTAATGTGACATCATTCTACCACCACCTGGTGGTCAGCAAAGCAGTCATAGGCGTGTCTAAACTTCTAACGAAGAGTTTGAAATGTGTATTCAAAATATTCTGCTCTTCCAATCAGTCCCAACTATAAACACGACAGACAACAGTTTTGTTTCCTGTGCACAACATATCCAAAGCAACTGTATATACACACCACTGTGCACCTGCAAAAAGCTATTTAGGTCTCCCAGCTTGCCACTACTTTCAGCATAAAAGAGTGAGATAAAATAAATTCACAGCAATAGTTCTTACTGGCACATCTGCTGTTAGGAGTTAAGACTTCACATCAGTTACAGCAGATAGAATTTTACTTTACCACAAAATTCAAGTCATGGAATATGACAACTCTTTTAAAACAAAATTATAGCACCATTGTAACAAAATGAACTGCAAGGAGAAGTTTTAGCCTATGTGACCTCCCACCATCAAGATACTAAGATTACAGTGATCCATAGCATGAAAAAAACCCAAAACTCCCAAGAATTAAGAAAGAAAAATGATTTTTCAAAAAGAAAAATAATATCAGAAGGCCAAAAAAAGCTTAGCCAATAGTACCTGGTTAATTCCCTCAGTCTCTTAGCTTCTGCATCACGCTGACGTAATGTTATGCCCAAAATCTTATTTTCCTTCTCTGAAGCTTCCAGCTTAAACTGAAGGCTCTTCACAGTTCCTAATGCCTCTTCCACTTCTGAAATGCCAACAAGAACTTATATAATTATTTCTTTTAACTTTTAAAATGCTAAAAGAATAACCAAATTGAAAACACGCACCAATCTTGAGCTTGGTGGAATGAATGTTATAATGCTGTTTGTTTTCTAGCAATTCTTCTTCTTTATCTTGAATACCTTTTGCAAGATGTTTATTTTCTTCTTTCTGACTTTCTATTATTTTCAGTAGTTCTTCATTTTTAGCCTGCAGTGAATCAAGCCCTTTCTGCGATTCTTTCAATTGACTCTGGAGCATCATATTCAGGGACTGCAAAGAAACCACTACCAAAAGTAAAACATAAAATGTTTAAGTGTTTTGTGTGGTAGCTTGAATTTCTAAACTAAACTAAGTTTTTAAATAATCTTGGTAATATAAATTTTGGTTACAGATAGAAGGTTGTTTGTTCTTATTTTTTGCAGCAAGATAAAGCTCAAGCTTTCTTCTTAATTATTTGACCAGTCATCTGCATTTTAAAAGACACATAACGAAAAATAATATGCTTGGCAGCTAAAGAGCCAACTCCCATTATGTGGAATCCAAAAAGGACAAACAGTCCATGCAAATGCAGTTGCAGCATTAGATCCACTTAATTCAGCTATTACTAAAGGCTACAAAACATACAGATAGATGAAACTATAGATATATTAATAATAATAATAATATCTACTGTAATAAAGCTTTAACAAATATGCCTCCATCAAGAAACATTATTGGTACTTTACATTCATAGTTGCAGCTCTGTCCAGATGTCTTCTCACTGCTTTCTTGTTCTCTAAGTTGCTGGTTTAATATTCTTAGTCTCCTAAATGTGAATTGTGAAAAAGCACAAATTCAGAAATATTAGAATATGCTCAAAAGGACTGCATTTTCAATTAGTTTGGTGAGAAGATGCTTTTGAGAATTGAATATCAGGGAACATTTCAGAAATATAAGTAAGTCTTAATAACACATTTTTCTTACATTCTGGTACTTCTTCAACACAAAAGACCCTTTGAAGTATCTGGTATATATCTGATAAATACCCTGTTCTGAATTGGAGTGCTACCCAGATATGTATTTGAGAACTTTCCTGAAATGAGAGACATTTTTGCATTTGAGAATAAACTACAAAAAGAAGATGAGGAGGCTAACTATCTTGATAGTGCAGTTTTCAGAGTGACACGTTGACTCCACCCAGTCAAAGGCCCAATCATGAGGTTATGATGTAACTAAAATACCAGTCATCGTGTGTGTTAATTATTGCTTTCTAAAAGTATATGGCCTTACCACCACACTTTCTAATCCATATATATTGCAGAGACAAGAAAGGAAGAGCCTTAACAGGTACACCATAACAAATGCAATTTAAACCAGAGCAGTTAAAGACGCTTTAGGTGCACCTGCAGTAAGCACAGGCTCCCTGAGAAGCTCACCTGCGCAGCTGGGCATTCTCACTTCGCAGAGGCTGCAAAGCCAGAGCTATTTCAGCTTGGATATTTGTACTTCCCACTACATCTGGGAGCAATGATACAGAGTCTTCTATTTCACCCATTAACCTTAACATTTCTGAGTCACCTGCAAGAAGTGAGGGAAAAAAGAGACTCCATAAACCTGTAATATAACTAACGTTTTATATGTGATTAAGCAATCTGCAAAGTGATTTAATAATATCTGGGTTTTTTTTCCCACAAGAAAACTTCATCTTTAACTATATTTACTTAAATTGTTAAGCTTGACTATGAGAACTATGCTTTAGATCCTCAATAAAACACAACCCACCATCTTTCCAACCAGCCTTGGTGGGACTGCTTGTCCACACCAGGACCCTTCTCAGGGGAAAGTTCTGTATATGGAATAGCAACAATCTTTACCTTGCTGTTATGATAATATTAAAATATTACAAAAACAATCTAATACTTATCCAGAGTGAATCCTGAAGGTTTTACAGTTATGAAAAACCATAGTAAGATGTCAGATATCATCTGACAAATACAACTTCCAGAATCAGAAGTGCTTACTCCTTTCATCAAGCTCTTGTGTTATTTGTATGTAATAATTCTACTGCACAATGAAAATGTCCTCACCTTGATCTGTTACCAGTGCTCTGAGCTCACCCATAAGATACTTTAGAGTCCTAACTTTATGGGCTGTTTCTTCGGGACTTTCTTTTCTAGATTTTAGAACTTTCTTCACATAACTTGTCTTATAGCTTGTATCTTTCACTGGAGATATGTCAAGAACATTCAATTCATCTTCTTCACTGACCATGTCCTCACTGTGCTCTTCAGGAGTATCCTCCTCTGTGTCACATGAGCCATCATGTTTTGCTGGACAGTGATGATGACTCTGTTCAGTCCTGCCATTCAGCATTTCATGGGATTGTAACAGGGCTTGTATGCACCTCATCAGATCTGCTTCTTTTATCTGCTGCTCTTGGCTTGGGGCCATCTCTCTGCCAGAAGGTGTTGGGATGAATGCAGGCCCTGAATGGGTTGATGCTCCTGGTGCCGTACAAGGGACCACACCAGGAAGAGCAGTGCCAGACTGTGTATGTGCAGCAGCAGAAGCAGAAACCACTGGGCAAACCACAGGTCCTCCCATCTCTGGCACACATTCATTGGCACTGTCTACAGGAACACCCTGCAAAAAGAATATTCTAATTAAACAAAAAATTAATGTGAGTTTTAAATCTTTAGGGAAAAAACTCCAAACAGCACCACCCTTTTCTGACTCAATGCAGACTTGTTCATTCTTTGCTAATTATAAGAACAACTACAAATTAATAATGGAATAATTTTCCTGTATAATAAGGAGCAATTAAAATGTAAATCTGATTTAGATTACCTTTATCTTAATTGTTATTGGCAACATTAGAGCACAGTTCTTTTACAACTGTTCTGTAATGAAAAAACCTCAGCAGTTTCTTGAATCCAACCAGAACAGGGAAGAAAAGAAATATAAAGGAAAACACTGTTACCTTTCAGTATTTTAAGTAGAAGAATTTCTTAAAAGTCAAGGTCATCACTAGCTAAACATGGACTGCCTGCAGGTGGAAGGTAAGTCTACAGTCTTACAGATTCAGGATGGATTCAAGCCTTTTGCCGCATTTTCCAAAGTGGCAGCTGGTATTCTCCATCATCTCTATTCTATACCCGGAGATACACAGGCATTTTAACATGTGGCTCTAAGAAAATATAGCGTGTCTGAAGAAATAATTGCCTTGATCATTGGCAGGGAAAACTCCATATGATTTATGAGTTCTTCTGTCAGGAGTTGGTTCATGATCCTAGTGAGCATTACTGAGAATGTAATTAACAGTAATCAATAATTTCCTGCACTTTCCGTGTTTGCTGTCCATTACAGAATTCCCCTGGCAGAAGCAAGCAGCCAGTTGAAATGCCTCTAATTTCATTTTTTGGTGTCTATATAAAATGGGTTTTGAATAGAAGTATTTTCTCTGTGCATCACTACAGTTTGAAATACACAATTTTTCAAAAGGAAAATTATTAGGAAAACTGACACAAGGAGATGGATAAATAAACAGACAGTGCTAATCCAATGTTTAATGATAGTGAGAATCAAACTTTTACTTACTGACTGAGTGGATAAGGGATTAGCTGAATGCTGCAGGGACAGTACTGATGTGGAGATAGGTAACTGATAATTCAAAGCTGTAACATTTTGACATCCTAAAAGAAAACAACACTCATAGATCAGGGCAATGTGGGGCAAAACTCAAGCAGTTAAATAGTCAACTCTACATTAACAGTTCCACTAACCCTGGTTTGAGGTAGGAGAAGGAATTACAGTAGGAATTTCATTACTCTTTGGTGGAGGTTGGCCAGTTATCAGAGACATCTGAGTTTGCACATGCTCATACAGTTTCTGATACACCCCAGGAGAGTGTTCATTGCTAGGCACATGAATTGATTGAACCATCTGATTCTGTGCTGCACTGGAAAGTTCCTTATCAGTAGAAGGTGTGGTAGATGAGACAACTTTTCTATTTGGTATTGGCACTGTAGAGAAAGAAAGAAAGAAAGAACAACAAACTCCAGCTTGCCTGTCTTCTTGATCTACACAAACCCATTGTATTGTCTGGCAGATTCTGGCAGGCTCTCTTGAAAACAGAAACAAAGATCCTATGGCACAGCATTCCAGACAGATTTTGATTCACAAGCAAATGAATCCATCAATTTTTCCTTCCAGATAGAGCAACCTAAACCAGTTGGACAGGCACCTGTCATTGAAGGAAGCGCAGAGAATTAATCCTATAGAAGGCCAGTTCTAAAATGTAATTCTTAAAATCTCTGCTTAGGTACCATTAAAACTCAGTAGTTTTACAGAGCTGAGAAGATTATCAGCTATATGCTCACTTCCTACAATTGCCAATGGGCATTCTGCTACACAGCTGTCTACAGGGCCCACTCACCTACTTGATTAGAAATTGCACAGAAGAAACAGGGCGCAGAGAGGCAGAAATAAGTGTAAGTGAAATATTTCCCCTGGGAGCAACTCAGCTGACAGCACTCCATCTACCTTTCTATTCAGTGCTTTGGTCACTAAACCATTTGAGGTCTTGCCATTTCTAGGCAACTCCCTGTATCCACAAACCCTTCTTTGAGAAAAGCCTGGCTGGACACTGAACGCCAGTTTCTAGCTGTGGATCTTAAACTGAGACCAAGCACTGCAATGCTTCCCTGTCCAAGAAAAATACGGAAAGGGTATTATCATTCTCCTCCACACTTCCTACCAGATAAACCTGACGATGTTGATACTTGTAAACACACTCAACTTTCTTCCTTGTACCTGAAGTCCAAACACTCGTGAATTTCAGTAACTGTCTAGTAAACATTTAAGGTTTCTAAAAGGAATAAATACATCCTTTTGCAGTTCCAACCCAGGATCAAGCTGTAACAAATGGCAACAATTATTTAATGCCTTGCTGTATCTCACTAAGTTGAGGAGTCTTTCAATGTTGCTTGAATAAAAAAATAAATCAATCCTAAGAAAGCCCACTTACCAATTTCTTTTTGGACAGGGGCAGGAGTAATGATTCTTTTTAACCCTTTCTTCTTGGAAGTATTTCCTTTGGTTAGCAAAGGTTTGGAAGTAAATTTAAAGGTAGTTGTTTTCCCAGGTTGTTTATGGACAGTCTCCCTTCCTAGTATTAGTTGAAAGAAAAAGGGGTCAACAAAACAAATCAAGAGAGCATTACAAAACCTAAAAACGTAACTTGTGTTTTCAATAGGTACAACCTGTAGCTTCCTTTTGTAAGATATTCTTCAGTAAAGCTGAACAATGGTCAAGTCCATTATGAATAGTCTCAACCTGCACAAAGAACACTGCAGTCAGTAACTGAGTACCACTGTTTTCTGTCAGTAAACCAGGATCCTGTTTTAGAGATGAGTGTACCCCAACCTACCACATGACAAAGAACAACTCATAACCAAAAAATGTATCATTTCCCAGGTACTACTTTGCCATTACATGGAAGTTTGCAAACACGCAGATTCTGCAAAATAATTAAATTTTGCTGTTTCACCCATGTCCATTTGCTAGATTTTATGTTAATTACAAGTATGTTTTTTATTCTTATTTCCATGTACATTTAAACAGTACAGCCTACTTGTATTTTTGGAGACAACTAGCTCAGGACTACACAAAACCCAGGACTGGCTCTGCGTTACTCTTTCTTTCCAGCATAAAAACTTAACAAGGGCAGCTGCTCTTCTGTGAGGACGAGCCCTTGTCCATAAGCAGCTTATTTGTGCCTGCAAAATGTACCCCGTGCCTTGAGGAGATCTGTCAGAGCCAAACTCACTGCACACAAAGCCCATTTGCTCCTATCTGCAAGATGCAGTACAGAGACTCTTGCTTGCCTTGCAGGAGCAATTTCAGGTTGAGATGCAAATTAATTAGGATCTAAATTAATCTGGCTTTCTTCTGTTACTCAAGGTATTCCAATTTCCCTTCTCTTTAGATAACAGGGATGACTGTGTTAAAGTGTCATTTAATTACCTGATTGTCAGATTCAGTAGAATAGTATTCTACATCAGAATGACATCCTTTCCTTAAGCCAAACCTGAAAAAGTGAAATTCACTGTTGATACCACCTACCTAATATGAAACAAAGTAAAAAAAAAAACTTACTTTCATTCAATAATAGCAAGCAAAAGAAATTAATTTTATCATGAAACAAAATAACTTTCTCTTCTGAAAACTTTGCATCGCTGCAACAAACATGATAAGCAGATAATAACAATTTATGTCAAAGAAGAATTCAGTCTCCACTCAACAGTCTTACATACAGCTAGTAACTATAAAATTCAATCTTTTATAAATAAAACATGTAGAGAGAAATCTGTATTTTTATATGCAAAATTTCTCTTAAGTCTGGGCTGCTTAGAACATTTCAGTTCAAAATGTTTTATATATACACACAATAATTTTTTATTCGGTTGTGAAGTATGACAAGTATAAGGCTCCCAAATGCTCACACATACACTCAATTGTAAAAACTAATAGTGAATAAGGTCTTACTGATTTCTTCCATTTGTTGGTTTAGCTGCTCCTGACAGCCTTCCAGAAGACAGAGCCTGTTGATTACAGAAATACACTTTGATTTTCACAACACTTGAAGACTACTATTGCCCACCAATTCCAAGAGCTTTTCCCAAGGTGGATCAGTTCAAGGGAAGTTACAGCTCTCAAGCCGAGGGAGCAACTGCTGTCAGTAGGGCCTGAGACTTGTGAGTTTCATTTCACCAACCATGCCTTGACAGCAGGATGCTTTGTTAATTTCTATAGCATTCTACAGACCCCGTGGTTCATTTAAGGACACTTCAAGGGCTGACATACAAATGTGTTTCAAATGAAAAGAAGGCTTGATAAATACAGACCTGAACTGTGGGGACTTTAAGAATCATCTATGGCCAGAGCTCACAGCATAGACACACAATCACAGTCACGGAATCATACAATCAGAATCACAGCATGGGTCAGGCTGGAAGTGGCTCAATCAGGGCCATCCCAGAGTACACGGCACAGGTCTGCATCCTGACCTGTTCCTAAATATCTCCAGTGAGGGAGACTCCACACCCTCTCGGGACAACCTGTTCTTCCTCATGTTCAGATGGGAACTCCATGTGCTTTAGTTTCTGCCCATTGCCACGTGTCCTATTGCTCGGCCTCACAGAGCAGAACCTGGCTCCATCATCCTCCCTTTACCTGTTCATACACATTGCTAAGGTCTGCTCTCAGTCATCTCCTCTTGAGGCTCAACAGCCACAGCCCTTTCAGCCTTTCCTCGTAAGAGAGATGCCCCAGTCCCCAGTCATCCTCGCTGCCCTCCGCTGGAGCTGCTCTAGGCGCTCCACGGCTCTCGGGTGGAGAGACAGGCCCAGATCCACACACCGTGCCTCAGGACTACCGTCAGGTGGCTGCGGTGCAAGCCGGGCTCGGCCTCGGAAGGCCCGACCTCGCGCAGGACTCGTTACGCGGACGGCGGGGGGGATACCCCATGCCCCCTTGCCCCCTCCGAGCACACCCGGGCTCTGGTGAGGAGGCCCCGAACAAGGGCCCAGCCCCGCCCGCTCCCCCCGGCCGTCACGCACCTTGCGGGGCCGCAGAGCGCCAGGCGCCGCCATGGCCTCGGATCGGCACCGCACACGCCCGCCCCGCCCACGCCCTCATTGGCCAATCACCACCCGGTCCGTCCGCGGGGGGCGGGGCCAATGCGGGGGGCGAGGCTAACGGCCCCGCCTCGCGGCGCGACTGCGGCCGCGGGCGCGGGAAGGGGAAGGAGAAGAGCTCCGGAGTGCGGCCGGGGATTGGCGGAGAGCGGGCGTGGAGGAGCCAATGGGAGGCGAGAAGGGGAAGGGCGGGGCTAGGGCGGGCCGCGAGGGGGCGGTGCGTGCCCCGGCCCCCCCGCCGCTCCCTGAGGGAACGCCCCAAGCGGAGCCGGGAATTCCCACCAGGTTGGTGTTCTGCAGGTACAGGGGCTCTGTACACTCAAAAAATAGGTGGAAAACCGAGCCCTGCAGGTGGGTGGTCACGGAGTCACAGAATCAGTCAGGTTGGAAAAGATCTCCCTGATTGTCGACTCCAGCCTGTGACCGAACTCCCCCATGTCAGTCAGACCGTGACACTCAGTGCCACCTCCGGTCTTTCCTTAAGCACCTCCAGGGGCCGCGACTCCAACATATCCCTGGGCAGCCCATTCCAATGTTTAATCACCCTTTCAGTGAAAAAAGTCCTCCTCGTGTCCAACCTGAATCTCCCCTAGCACAACTCGAGTCTCTGTCCTCCGGTCCTGCCGGGCCCCTCTGGGCCTGCCTGTGCTGCCGCAGGGACACAAAGGTAAAGCAGGCTGCCATGGGAAAGGAGCTGCTGGATCGTGGTGTGCAGGCTGAATCCATCGGTTCCTGGTTCTGCACGCTGGCTCCTAGCTTGTTAAACTTCTGTGGCGTTCCCAGAGAAGACCCCTGTGCTCGAGTCATCAAGGGTGGTGCCTCAGGATCCACGGTCACAAACGCACACGCTGTTTATCACTGGCATATCAGTATTCTATGTTTCCTTGCTTTTATTAGCTGAATAAATAAACCTTGTGAACACACAGAATTGGAAGCAATTACATTTACTCAGGCTGAAAATGTGGTTGCATTACTATGCTATTAAGGCTACTACAGCAGAAGCATATATACATATTCAGCATCTTTGCTCTCCCAATGTGTAAATTGTGTTGTTATTATCATGTTAACATTTATGCTGAAACTATGACAATCTTGAATTAAAAATCTATTGTGAAGATATTTATCATCTTGTCAAGAAAAACCCCAAACAAAACAGTAACTGAGAAGGGCTTTCTGGCAGGAATTTGGAGACTGCTTCAATTCTCCTCTTTGGAAAATTAAAAATTATAAGATCACTATAATAGAACACCTGAAGGAAGGAATCTAAACTAGAAAAATAAAAAAAAAGGGATGAAAAAAGCTCAAAAAGATGTGTGGCAACTACCAAATTAGAGCCAGAACCATTGGTATACTTTCTTCTTAAAGTAGTTTCTGGAAGGTTATGGATTAGTTCTCATTCAGCTGACAGATGTGGGTGCAGTATTTAAATAAGGAAGAATTATTCCAAGGTGTTTAGCAACAGGTAACATAAAAAATCCAATCCCCCCCTCAATCCCATCCTTTGGTTTGAAGATACACAGATCAGCCAGCACTTCATTTTTTTCATGCGAAGGAAAATGAATACAGAAAGCTATCAGGTCCCATTCTTGCCAACAGAACCATTTTGAAATTACAGATGAAGCAGCAAGATTGTCTTATAAATAATTTTTTTAAATGCGACTGCAAGGATTTAAAAAAATGCATAAATAATTAAAATTCTTATGGTCACAGAGCTCCAAGCAGTCACTCTTTAAAGACGAGAATAAGCTGTTATGGGACTCATGGTAGAACTGCAAGGGTTTGCAGCAGTGTGTGCTGAGCAGAGAGTCACCATCAGAAGATGGATACATTTTCTGAATTATACTGGCTTTCTATATTGAAACAGTGTGGGGAATCACTGAATATCTCTGGACCTGTCTGGTTGTTATGGTAAAACTGTGATTAAAAAAAAAAATTCTTCTTTGTCTAACATATTGAAATGCTTCAAAGTCATGAGCTGCATTCATACATATAATATTATATTGTTACTCATATTTATCCAGAAGATATCTTTCAGAGAGAAAATTTAATTCCATTTAGTGAAACCATTTTTATCTCTTACTCCTGTTTGAGAGATAACTAACATTCCTCAAACAATTCCAGGACATGATTTTGGATACGGCTGAGGCCCTTGTGAAAGAAAATTGACAATCTTCCAAGTTTCACCTCTATTTGGTGTAGAAATAATGGTAATGTCAATCAGAAAAGAAGAATAAAAGCTGGCAAATGTGAGACAAATAAAAGCGTAGCATATGTGGAAGACTCAAATCATTAGCCAAGGAAGAGCTGCCTGAATGATGAATAATTAAAACATACATGTGGTTGTATTTGCAGTCTTAATGCTTGAGGTGCTGTCCATATTGCATGAATCATCACTGAAAAGAACAAAAAGCTTGTTCTTACCCTAAATTATTTACAGAGCGAGTTGAAACACCAGGGTCTTTCAGAAGATATAAACAAACACAGAACATAAGCTTTTAAGGAGCAGAGATTTTTGAGGGAACAATTCTCAAATAAAGTAAAACAATGATCTTTTGTTGCAGGAAGGAGAGAAAGCAAAGAAAATGAAGCTAATAAAGGTGAGAGAAGACGCTTATGAATCAATCAATCAATGAATCAATCCAATTTAATCAGAAAATGGGTCTTTTCCAGTACCTACCAGTGAAAAGCGGGGCATGTTCATATTCAATGTAAGTCTGAAAGCCTCTTCCTACCAGTACTAAGGAGTATTAGTGATCTAATTAAGTACTAACCTAAGCACGATTGAGCACCAGCACAAACTAATATTAAGCTTTTCTCTGAACAGATTACAACCAAAAAGTTGTGTAGACTTAACAAGGAAGCATTTCAGTAAATAAGGAGCTTTTTATAAGACAAGTAGGCCAATACCAGTGATTATTGTTTGAGACTATTTTGGTAGTTCCCCAAATACCTGTAAGTGTAGAATTAGGGAATGAAGCTACAACTTGGCTAATGGAAAGCAAATTAACAGGTTTTTATCTACCTGTCCTTCAATCTACATAGAGGCAACAGAAAAGGGGAGGTGAGTAGCAATGAACATGTAGCTAAGAAAGCAGCCTTTGTTTTTCAAAGTCAGGCTTAAGGGATGCCTTGACCACAGTCAAATACGATTAGAACAAGCAGAAATTTAATAGAGAACGTTTCAGTTGGCTAGGTAGAGATATAATGAGGAGGTTAAGATTGGTATATTATGGACCCTAGAACTGAGGTGCAATTGTAAAAGAGATTTCAAGACAATCTACACTAGATTTTCAATGTCTCAGTCCAATTTCAATCATACATACACACTGAAAGCTCCAGCAGGACTTGCTGCATGAGACCTGTGGTCTCAGTGTTTCACAAAGCCTGTCATCACATTTTTATATTCTGATAGCTTTGGAATTAATGTGTCTATAAACCATTAATTTCTTCTTCATATTATGCAAATAGAGAGTGGAAAAAATAACAGTTTTGATCTGTCTGCCCACATTTAAGTGAAGGATCTTATGTAAAGCACATTAAATGCTCTTTATCCTGAGAAGTTCTCAGCCGGACGAGATCAGAACGGTATTATGACTTGTAGGAGACATCAGTAAGAGTCGAGCTGTTATGGCTTTTCTGAGCTGATGACGGTGTCACACCCGGAGTGCTCAGACAGCAGGTGACACGGTGCTGACACAGGGCTGGCGCAGGAGGCCTGACTGCCACTAGATGGCGGCACGGGAACATGAAATAATTCTCTCTGCGCTGACCCTCAAAGGGACTTGGAATTTCCACGCGATAAATCCAGGCACATCTTGGGTTAAGCAATACTAGGAGAATTCCACTGATATCTCATAGACTCTTTTTCACAACTTGTCTTTTCAGGAAATCTTACTGACAAGAGTAATGTTTTATTAGTGAAAGTATGTGAAAATAGTATTTTTTTACCAAAAGCACCATTTACTTATTGCTCTACTAAATATAAAAACTACTGTGACACCAAACTGATCTTTAAAACCACATAGACAACTTTCAGCGTATGCAAGTTTAATAGCAGATCTGTAATCTGATGGGTTTAGAGGAAAAACAAACACTAACAACAGATTAGAGAGAATTTTCTCAAATATTCATTTCAAGTCAGAAAAAGAAATGAGACAATAGAATAATAGCAAATAAAATATTTAAACAGAATTTTCTCTAATTAGAGTGTTTGTTAAAATTTTCCATGGGGCAGGTTTTGGAACGAGTACTAGCAGTGAGAGTATTGAGGTCAAAGGTCAGTGAAGCTGGTCCCACCAAGGTTAAATGCTGTAACTTTTATTGTTTTAGAAGAAAATTCATAGATAAGCAAGTTATAATATTTAAGAGACTTTAAAATGCAAACAGTCAGCAGAGCTTTAGCCACAAATTTCTGCTTGAAGCTTTAACTTCCATTTAAGCTGTACCAGACTATTTTGGATGATCTCAGGGCTTCCTTCCTAGCTGAATGGTTCTATGATTCTAATTCAAAACCTTTTTCTTCTACTTTTGTTTTTCTTCACATCCACTTTTGATTATCTCAGTGTAATCTATTGCCTTGCTCACATCCACGGCCTAACCTCATCTGAATTAAAGTTTTTGGCTGGGAAATAAATCTGGCTATACTGATATGAAAGTGCTATAGCCAGTGCTCTGTTAATCCTTCTTATGATCCCACATAGAAACTATGGACTATATATGTAAATGTGTGCCAACTGTGCTAAACTGGATGAGTGAGAGGTCCTTTCCTAAGATCAGGAGTGAATCAATCACACCAATACCTCTAATTAGTCACATCTGCACAGTAACCTGATTCTCTTCCACTGATAACAGAAATTTACAAATCAATTTTCCTCTCTCTATTGAATAGCTAAAAGAATTTAAGAAGTCACACGTTTAAATGCTGTGAGAAGGACGTAGGTACTTTTCTGAATCCGTAGTGAAACCTGTGACTGTATTTCCTGTGTTGTCAGCATTAAGTGACAAGCTTTTAAATTCTGGTGTCTTGAGGATATGTGAGAAGACTGCAGTTTACTTTCCATACGTATTGACTATCAATTACCATTAGATCCAAACCCATTACCTGCCCTTTGGTTTTTTTAGTAACTGAAAACACATGTAGTGGTACTGACTTCCCCTCATGTTCTTGGGTTTATTTGACAGAGACTGCCTGAATATGAGGTAGTGTGGAAAGATGCTGATGTTTCCTTTGACACAAGAAGTTTGCTCCAGTCTTCTACATTAGCAATACAAAATCAGAGTGAGTGAGGAATAGCAAGACAGAACCAGGATACTGATTCAGTAATCAGTCCTGGCTGCTGAGTGATGCTGGAAACAAAGGAAATCTTTTGTGATCACACTCACAGCAAAGGCACAGCTCTGCAGAAACAGCTGTAGCAAACTGTTACATGAGGCTTTTATCCCTGCCTCTCCAGCTGTCTTCCCCAATGCTTAATTTGTCTTCAATTGTCTGGAAAGGAAAAAGCTATTACAAATATTCTTGCCTCATTGGTCCTTGAAAGAAGATAATCAAAGTAATTCCCTCATTCCTAAAAAAATATTTCCTCCTGACTTTTAGTGGTTACCTGGTTAAAACCTTGATCTCTTTTTTCAACAAACACATCAGCACAAAATCACACTATACAGAATATTCATTCAGGACATCATGGAAGTATGACTTTACTTAAAGAATTGAGTGTCTGAACTTTTTAACCCTGGCATGTATCCTGCTCAGAGTTGAAAGTTAAGTGTCCAATATTCCTTTCACTGTCAAATAAGTCTCCTAAGAGATTGAGTGGCTCCTACATGTGAGCCTGTCCAGCTACAGGCAGTATAGCTGTCCCTTCCACCTGGGGATAAGCACAAATTAAAAATGTATCACAGGAGAAATGCATCCTATCTGCCTCCATTCACGGGATGACAAAGTTTTCTGTAATCCAATATCACCCCCAAAACACTTGAATTTGGCTTGACCTAGGCTTTTCTTTTTGAGAAGTACTGTGATATGTGGGGAGCATCAGTGATATCAGAGACTAACTGGATGCCCAAAGCACATATCTGTTGGGTACATTTAAGAAAGATTATAGCAAAAATACTCCATAAATAAAGTGGGAGGATAAAGTGGGAGAACATAAATTATTACAAGTCATAAAATACAGGTAAAATTAACAGTGTGAATATAGAAAATAACTAGTTCTGTAACATCTGGAAGGATGCTAATTTTACAGAAACGTGGCCTGGCTATAATTTTATATTTGTTACTGGATATTTATTAATGCATATTCTTTCTTTGGCGATGGGGGTATGACTTGGATGAGCAAGTGGCCTGTGTATGAAAACCAGAAATCTTCAGGTCCAGAGGAAACACAGCTGAAGAAATAATCTACCTTCCACTATATTGAAACAGCTAATAGATCAGTATTCACCATCTCTTGTATTTATATTATCCATATAGAATATTTACAGACATATGGGTGGAAGTAAATTATCCAAACTGAAAATGTAGTCAGTGTTAACACTATTACTGGAATAATAGAATAAGAAACCTATGGATGTAAATTATCAATGTTTACTATATTCGCCCCAGAAGTGAGAAAGATGTCTCTTGCTTTTTGATTCAGGACCTTTAAGAGCTCGGGTGTGAAGCCGTTTCATTCTGTCCAAGGCATCCTTCCTGATGTCTGGGGAACATCACTGTGGGCTACAGCAGGTGTACAATAGAGAGATTCAGATCTCTGACATCAAACTGGAGATGTCAAAACAAAGAAGGCAAACCTAGAGGTCACCTGGTCTCTTCTTCTGCCCCAAGGCTGGATCAGAAATGTCTGTGCCCATCCTGCCAGGAGCCTGCTCTTGAAGACCTCTGGCCTTTCCATGTGGCATTCCATGTCCCACAGCCCTGATGGCATCAGTGGCCTTAATGGTCCTGCCCAGCTGCCCTTGGAATAGCCCTCATGCCTGTCCTTGGGCCAGGGACTTTTATTTCAGACCAGCCCAGGGCCGTCAGTTCCTGCCCAAGCCATGCTGTAGGATGCCAGGCTCAAGCAACAGCCCCGCTTTTCTTGGCCATGGGCCTTCCTGATCCCAGTCTGCTGATTGGCTCTTGGCTCCACCTTGGACCTGCTGCATCACCAGAACTTGACAGATAATGCGGGCTTGATTCCTTGCTAGGAGCAGTGGGATGGGCCCTGGGTGGGGGTCTCTGCCCTGCCAGTTGTGGCACTGGATCTGGTGCCTGGCATCCCCCCACTGAGGGAGCAGCTGACCCTTGTGCACTCTGAGTTACCATCCTTCTGAGCAATCTGTTGCAATGCTTCACTGTGAAAAATTTGTCCTTCTCCCATCTCAAATCTTTCCTAATAGATTTGAACCTACTGTTTTATTTTCTATTCTTTATGAACTTGGAGAGCATCACTTCCCTTTCTTCTTTGCAGAAGTGTTTTAAAGATTTGAAGGCAATTACTATGTCATTGTTGGTACTCCGTTTTCTGTGGTAAACAACCTGAAATTTCTCAGTCCTGCCTGTGTGTTGTGTTTCATAAAACTTTAGTTACTCTCATCTGAAAACGTCAGCTGATACACATTTTTCTTGAAATATAATGGCCAAAATGGGACAAAACACTTCAGCTGAGACCTTACCGATGCTAAGAATAACAGGAGGATTACATCATCTGTCTATAAATTTTACCCGTTTATATTTCCCAGTACAATGTTTTTCTCTTTTGCAACAGCACATCAGTTGTCAACTGATGCTGAACTTGAATTTCATGATAGTCCTCAAAACTTTCTGCAACAGCATAAGAAATCTAGTTATTCTTTATGCTGTGTATATTGCTGCTGGATTCTGACTCACTGAAGTATGTTGCACATTGAATAGCTACCTTTTATTCCACAAGAATTTTCTAATTTGTTAAAACATGTTAAGGGAAGTTTTAATCTAGGTTTTATCCTCCAGGTTCCTGGGACTAGAAACTGCTTCCTTTAATCTACCTACATGTAGCAATCTCTACACAATTCATATATCAAATACTTTCCCTTCCTATCAGCAAAGTAATTATCAACACAAATATTTCAATTACCATTTCAGTTCAATGTTAACATTACAGTGTGATGAATCAGTTTTGTCAGAAGGTGTTGTGAGAAAAATTCACTGTATTACACCTTCTATACTGTTTAGTTATTCCAGGCTTGCTGCTGCAGTGGATGGGCTTCAGAACATGGCAGTGGGGTGATGAGGAAACAGACTCACTACAAACCTGGTCATTAACTGTATACACCTGGCTTATGCAATTTATATATATATATATGTATATATATATATACATATAAAATATATATAATGCAGTAGTATTTTTGTATGTTTGATAAATTCCCTGATGTATTAAAAAAAAGCAAAAGCACCAGACTTCTCTGCCTGTGAAAATTATGAGCTTTGATTATCTTCCCAGGGAATTAGGTAAGACCTGGGCCAGATACCACCATCCATTTTAAATGGAGTCTCAGCTGGGCCCGATACAATTGATGTAAATCCATACAAGTCCCTATTAATCAATACATTTACCTGAGCTAGGAAGCTGACCTGTATTCTTGGTTTAGCCACTGGGAGCTTTCTGAATCTGAGCTTATCAGAGCTCCAAATATTTTTTTACTCCTTTTGGACCTTAACCTCAAGCAATTGAAATTATTAGGGAACTACTATTTATTTAACAGTGAGCATGTGATTATTTTCTTTATAAACCACTTAATACTGCTGAAAATATATCATTATCTGCTCCTTGAAACAATAAGGAAATGACTGAAAATTACATGTGTTAGATGTGTCTCCTTAGCACTGGGACTACATCAAAGGATGCAAGTAACAGCTTGAAGGCAAAGTGTTGTCTTCACCTTAAATTATTCAGTAGAATTAAAGGGCATTAAATCACTGATATTATCATAATCTTCACCTTAATTATCTTCCCTAAGAAAAGTAATTATTGAAGTAAAATAGACCTTAGTCACAGAAAAGTGTTTATCCTCTAAGCCCAGGTTCTCCTAGCCTGTTGTATGGGATGGGAACTATCCTTCACTTTTTCTCATCCAGCTCCATCACAGTCTCTACCTGGAAGGTCTTGTTTTGATCTTCAATATTTCAATATTTTTCAGCTAAAGCTCTCAAGCAATCATTTTTACCTCCACTTGTGCAATAGCCATGCAAATTCTTCAGTGATATCCTCCTCATCGTATTTCCTGAAATATTTGGGCAAATAATTAGAAAACCTTTCTCAGGATCTGTGTTGTATCTCTTTTATGTAAAAACCCACAAAATTAAGAAGGTAAAAATCACTGCCTACTATTTTGCCCAGCCTGGTAATGAAAGTGACTGGAGATCTTTTCATATCTTATGACTCTTTGTTGTCTTATGAGAAATTAATTCAGTGGTCTCACTCTGCTTGCTAGTGAATTTGTTAGCATAATTTGTGACTCCAACAGAAGAGAAGGCTGCAAATATAAAGACTTGAAAACAGATTTTCCTTTTCTAATAAAAGTTATTGTGGATTACCCCTGAGGGACACTGCTGGCTTAGGCCAGGGAAGCTTGAACTGTTGCTTCTCTGCTTCTCCTTATGGTGAGACATAAAGGAGCCATATATGAGAACTTCTCTAAGGCTACATTCTCTGTCCATCTCCAGCAACCTAAAATTGCCAGTATTGACTTTAAACTCAGATGTTTGGCAATGGTTGTTATATCATGGGTCTGGCTGCCTTGGGAGCTGGGTAAGCCTTGCCTCAGGTGAACCAGCGTCTCCTCACGGCTGAATTAGGCTAAGTTGACCCAGTATGTTGGTCATAGAGAGGATGACCTGACATCCAGAGACTGTCCTGAATTTTGAGAAAAGATTGGATTTTTTTCCCCCTTATTTGGCTTCTATCAAGATGTTGGATTTTTCTCCCTTTCCTTCTCTTTGATTTGATTTCCAGGGCTTATAATTTATTCAGAGTTTCATTTTCAGTTTTGCTCTCAGAGATGAAACTAATGGCCTTGGTCTTGGTATCTGTGTCAGAACACATAAAGAAGCTTTCTGACTAGCAGTAAGTTGTTTCTGTGCTCAGTGTCTCCCATTGGATTCCTCACTTTCACTCATAACTCTAATTCTCACTCTGAGTCCAGTTGTCACCTCCCTCAGCTCATTTCCTGTTTCTTTTGCCTTTTTCTTGCACCAGAAGTGTCAGCCCTTGAGTTATGGTGGACCTGCCTTTCCAAGGTTCAGTTATGGTGTCTTGCTTCCTGTCCCAAGTGGTGTCTTGCAGAGAGGAGTGTGACCCATGCTCTCATGCTGTGAGCTTAGTGGGCACTTCAGGAGGTATGGGATAGACATAGATTTGATTTAGTGTTTGGATTGTGTTTCTGCACACGAACCAGAGGATGAAACTGAAAAAAGCTATTTACAGTCTTGAAATTTATTCATTGACTTTCACTATTCAATGTGATTAAGAGTGAAGTGAATGAGGAAAAAAGATGTTATAATAATCTCCCAAGTGATTACTAATAGGCAAAATAGGACTTGGAAAGTGTTAGCTCAAAAACAGTAAAGCCAAAAAAACCACTTCTGGAGGTGAATCTTAAATGACTTCCAGCAGAAGTTGGCAGTACTTTTTTATGTGACTTTAGTCTACAAATGAAATAGAAATGGTTATTTTATTTCTACATAAAAAGTCTTTCTCCCTTCCTGATGCTTTTGTCTATTTAGGGATATCTTGGAAGTTCAGAAAACGCTGGGGAGTCAGCCTGCTGCTTGTGGAAGTGAAATTCTCTTCCTTCAAGCAGTTCTTTTTCTTCCACAGGTGCAAAAAGCTAAATGGTGTTGCTAAATTTTCACTCACCAAAGCATGAACTGGATATTGGGGTTAGCTGGCTGAAGTCAGTGCTGAGCTGGTTGCAGGCTTGCTGAGGATTCGCGATGAAGTTCTCATGCTCAGTTATGTGTTCCCCTATGTAACTGTTTCAAGTTGTGAATAGGCTTTATATGTCCCAGAGAGATTTGTTACTAACCAATTAGCACTAATAATATTACTTTCTCTTTCTTGTTGATGTCAGAGCTGGCTTTTGTACTTGAAAATTGTGGGAAGAGGATGGGCATCTTAATTACTGAGGGCTGGATCATGCTGCCTTTTAGAAAACTCTGTGGGAGGAATACAAAAGAAAGCAAGATTCCTCCATCAAAGAAGAAGTAGTAGAAGGCCAACTTCTTCTTCCCCCTGCACAGAAGACACAGGGGACACTATCTCTAACACTTGTAAACTATCTGCAAGAGACACTGGCCTCAGCAGCAGTTGGACTTCATGCTCTTCAGGTTGGCAAATTACTGTTTAAAGAGAAGGCCACAGGAGCTTGGCATAAATTAAAACCAGAAGACTGCTTTTATCTCTTATATTGACTCCCCATAGCACCTGGGAAATGAACAGCTATCTCTGGGCTTCTTCATCTTCAGGAATCACAGAAACTATTTGAGAATCTTCTGAAAATATTCACCCTGACTGCACATACATAATTATTTTAATCTAGATATACATATTTGTTATTAAAGTTACTGGTATCTAAACTGGCTTTAACAGGCAGGTAATTTTAAATCATATTTTGTGTGTTGTACTAGGTCAGAATATAATGATAAAACCATCATGTTTAATTCTGTTTCTCCTTTAAGATACTTTGTACAAATGCAATAGAACTTGGGCGCACCAACTTTCTCTTGTTAAGAGAGATTAGGATTGCTAAATGCTGAAGTAAAGCTTGTGGAGAATGAATGAAATCAATTGGAGAAATTGCAAATATAGATAATTAGTCCTTGAGAAAATGAAATTAAACAATTTTTATTAGGGCTTGATTAAATAATAGGTGATTTTTGTTGTGATTAATATTTGTATTCCATGACTCTTTGCCATAAAATCTTACTATGTAGAATAGTTCATAAACCTTGTTTAATAGGAATGTATTTAATTAATCTCAAAAGAGAGATGAAGTCTTTGTTTAGCATAGCCTGGGTAATTTCATGATAAAAATAAAGGCATAATCTTATCCTTAAACTTAATGAGTGGATCCAGAGAGAGCTGTGTGATGCAAGCCCTGGGACTTGCTTCCATCACCACTGATGGAAGCAAGTCCCGGGGGTTGCTATGGATGTGCACACTACGACTGTAAGGAAAACTCTGCCTGCACTCCTTCCTCCCCCAATTTGCTCCTAGTGGTTCATCCTTCTTTAATCCATGTTTTGATAAGAAGGTGAGCAGAGAAGAGAGGCTAATCAGTCCTTCATGGGTTGGAGCAGCAGGATCATTTGACAAATACAAAAATAAAAGCCAACAGCCTAGTGAGTGGAGGCAGGCTGTTTGCATCCAGGCTTTCAGAAAGAATGGAGTCTGTGAGAGACGTGGAAGAATGACAATGAAGAGGATCTTGCTGGTTTTGTATCACTATATCCTTAAGTAGGGAGGGGAGATGTGAATGTTTATAATTTCCCTATTTGTAGCCATAGCCAAGGAAAACAATAGCCTTGCACACCAGCCTTGCATATATTGTCTGCTGTTGGACCTTAGCAGGGTGCAGTATGTATGTAGGTGGAGGGGTTTGAATGCTGAATACATTTTGAAACTCAGATATTCGCGTTTTCATGTCAAGGATACATCTTTCATCAAGCCTGGGAGGTCAAAATCAATTATTTACTGTAAGTTCCTTGTTTGATCTTGGTTTTTTGACATCCAATCTGACAACCCAAGGACACCGAAATTAAGTAGGGTATCTCTTTCAGGAAGCAAATTTTTCATTCCCTAATTCTCTGGTGCAGGTGGGATGACACAGGAATGGCATGTGGCCATGGCTGAAGCAAAGTGTGCTGTCACTCATCCTAAATGACCCCTGAGCCTTTCCAGCCACCTGCTGCTCTGACACTTGGCAGGAAAAGAAAAAGGAGAGTTATGACTTGGTTGCTGGATTTTCTTACTTCATGTCCCCTATGCTTACATGAGTGGCAGGAGGAAGCCTGTTTATCACAGTTCATTTGGATCCCATCAGTCATTCCTGCACTCTGGTTCTTCTGTAAACTGCATGCTTCAAAGAGAAACAGAAAATAAAGCAGCCAGGGCAGTTTTCCCCCTCTTCTCTCCATGACCCAGCCAGCATTCAGCAGAGAAGTTGCTATACAGCTGCAGCAGGGAAGGAACGCTGGCTCACCCAGCCTTGGATGTACCATGCATCTACTTCCATGCTTGCTGGAGAAGAGGTATGAGTTGCCAGCTACAGCAATGACAACTGATCCCATCAAAAGCCTCCATGTTTTCAACTCATCATCAAATACAGATTTTTCTTAAGTCAAATCGACACCATAGGAACTACAGGCCATCAGCAGGTGAAGGCGCAGCACTCCTGACATACTGGGGTGTAAACATGTTTGCTTTCTGGCCTTGGCTTTGAAAGTTTGGAATCAAAGAAATAAGGGTCACAGGGACATGGAGGAAGGAGATTCATTGAACAAGCTGTGAGTAAAAGATAAAATTCACACCAGTTCTATGAGCCCACCTCACACTTGCAACCTCTCCCTGCCCTTCAATCTCTGCTTTCTTCTGCCATCTGTGGACTTATCACTCCCCAGATCTGTATCAGGGAGGAGACTGCAGCATCCTACTGCATCTGTCCAGATATTTCCAGGAACAGAAAAGACCCATGTTCATGCTGTGTAACAAAGGCCACTGGCAAATGTTACATTCCTGACCCTTGTTCTCCCATTGTGCATCTTGGTCAGTTCCCTGCCCACCACCAGAAATCTGCCAGTTTGGATAAACATCTCCTGTTTTTGTTTGGTTTAACCAGTCTTTTTTAGCATTGCTAATGTAAAGGGACCGGAGAGTTGAAAAAAGCAGTACATAACAAAAGATGGAGGTGCTGTGTACATCTGTACATAATTTTAGCTAATATCTAAATTAGCAAAATATTTAAAACATATGAATTTTGCTTTGATTTTTAATTGATTTTGTCCTTTACTACATTACTGGAACTCTCTTAATACTGCATCAGGATACTGTAAAGTGGAAAGTTCCACTCCATTTTAATAGAATCCATACTGAAAATAAGAAAATAAGATTAAAGATGAAATTTTTGACTTTGGGCTTTATCAGTCTCTAGGAAAAAAAAAATTACATTTTTGGCTGAAGAGAAGAGGAGCTGAGAAGCCAGAGCACATAGATGAAGAGAGATTAAAGCAGTTGAGAAAGAAGAGGAGGAGGCAAATGAGGTAAAAAAGTGGAGGAGGAGGTATAAAAGGGTCAGGTGGCTTACTAGGAAAGCAAAAAAAGGATCAAAGGGTAAGAAGCCAAGTAGCAGAAGAAAGAATTATAATTTTCAGCAAACTAGAGTAGAGGAGTTTTGATGGTGCACAGTTGGAAAGGGTACTAAACAAAAAAATTATGATAAGATAGAACTTGTGGGGGAAACAGCAGAGAACAGCAAATACAAGTGGCTTCTAAATCGAGAAGCATTCTGTCATTTGTATCAAGGGATGGTGGCATAAGAACAGTAATAGCTTCAGCTGTTCGGGGAGAGGTGTTGGAAATCCTTTTGCAGTGGTGCAAAGAGAAATGTATTTTCCATATTATGTTCAGCTGAGGCACGTCAGCAAGCTGGTGGAAGCAATTAGCACAGCTGATCAGTGCAGCATTCTTTGGATACTGGTCTGCTAGACCTTGTTTTGGCTAACACATGATACTTACAAACATTTCTTTCAAAGCATTAACTTACAAATCAAGAAACTAATGAGAAACTCACGATAAATATGATCCTGCTTTTAAGGACAAGTTTGGTGGCAGTGGCTGAATAATGATCTTCATGTGGGAATGGACTGACCTTCAGGAAGGTTATCAGGTGGAAATCGGAGAAAATAAGAGTGGCTTTTCTCATTTTCTGGCTCTAGTTTTTTTCTGTGTCAGCTTTTGTTGCAGTCTGTGTAGGTGGTGGAGAGATTTGAGCTCTTTATCATGGGAACCTGAAGTATCCATAATTTCCTTAGATTCTCTATGGATTTATTCTGAAAACGATGCAGCAAAAACACATTCTATGCATATGTTTTCTTTTGCTTACAACTTTTTTTTCTTACTGTATGTTTCAGAGTTAATTCTCCATTCTCTACTATGTGACAGTCTTCTGTGAGTGTTTTATCCCCATATGGTGTTAACAAATGATTAAGATTTTTGGCACCTCTGCTAGATTTGGCCTGAGCCAAAAGCACAGTAAAGCAACATAGGGTTGTCCTCCCTCAAATTTCTATCATGAAAAAAATATAGACAGAAAAGTCAGGCATAGACACAGTGTTTTCCCTGGAGATGGAGAAGAGAAAGAGGCTGTCAAGAGAGAAAATGTATTGTTTAAAAATAAGCTCTGTTCACTAAGTCATGAACTGGTGAGATTCCAGCCTGTTTTCAATGAACTGAATAACAATATTAACATTTGCAGTTTTAGTGACATTAATGTAAATGGCAGAAGACTTCCAGTTCTCCCTCTCTCCTCACATCATTTGCCCACTAACAAGGGAAATATGTAAGGGATGATACATCAGCAGAGAAATACTGAAATCAAATAACAATAAAATAAGAGGACTTGATGTGCATGTGCAGGAGGTGTTATCCCCTTCCAGTGATAATTCCAATGATTTTTACCTGATGGGCATCTCAACAGAGAGTCTTCTAACCTATAGAAGACACACATGCATGTGTGTAGTATAAAGGAAGTTGAAGAGAACAATATCACAAACCTCAAGAACTGAATTGGTTATTTAGTCTCACAAAAATAATAAGCAGACAAAATATTTAATGGATATGCATTAGCAGACTGAAAAAAAGGGCCATAGCCTTGCAAAGAACCTGTTATCTTTCTCTTTTTGACCCCTTTTTGTGCTCACCTCCAGATGTCATGGACCTGTCTCAAATCATGAGGTCGCTTTTGCAGATGTATTAATGAACAACAGTTCGGAAATGTGTCCAGTTTAAACAGCATTAGGGGTAAAAAAGGTACATAGAAACTTGTCCCATTTTATAGTGAGCTCCTGCTGCTGTAGCAAATTTCTCTAGAGTGTTGATGTGGGTGTGTGGCAGCTGAGACTGAGCATGAAAAAGCCAAGGCTTCTCTTCACCTTCTGTCTAGGAGGGAGCAGTAGCTGGTGAGTTTTAGTAAGGGCCAAAATGGAAGTGATCTGCAGGAGTAATCTGGGGTTCAATCCTGCTGCATACAGGCATCAATGACCCCTTTGGTGCTGGCATCTTCTTGCAATCAGGGCTTAAGCCTGGGGCTTTACCCACAGGTTTTGCATACTGTGCATGACAGTTTGCAAATAGGATATCGTGTTTTCAACTGCCTGCTTTACAATGTAGTTTTCTGAAGCTTAGATGTCTCTACTGCCCCACATTTTGCCCAGTATGGTTCTTTCTTGCCAAAACTCTACAGTTCTGCAGTCAAGACAGAATTTTTTTGCCCTTCCATGCTGAGAGAGCAAAGATGCTCTGGGACAGTGGAGAGGACAGCTGGGGTTAAAGTGCCACCTAGCCAAAGGGCCCATTCCAGTAAATGTCATTGTAAATGAACAAATTAGACTGACCTCGTTCCTACCATGTTATTTTAATGTAAGTAAGGTTTCAGAAAGACTCTGGAGCTTTTCTTTGATAAATAAGACGAAATGCAATATGACTGCAAACTTTTCAGTGAAAATAAAACAAAACTTTGCCTTTTATGATCTTGAAGAGTATTGTAATGAAAGTACTGATTCGGGCACCTATCATAAATCCTTTCAAGTTTAGAAAGCCTATCTCCTTCCTTTGCCTAAACAAGATGAAATCAAATAAGGTTCTTTTTAAGGTTTTGTATTATACCTAAATTACAATTCCCATAATGAAAGATCAGGGCTTGGAACAAGCTATGGGGGAAGAGGTAGACTAAGGTGGTGCCTGGGGTGCCAAAGGTTGCTATAGGGCGAGTGGGAGATGGGAGGCAGTGCTGGGAGAGGAGCCCTGGGGTGCCCTGGCACAGAGCTGTGCAGCAGCAAAGAGAAAAACCTCAGCGGCCTTCAGCTGCTAAAAAGGAAAGAGGATAGAGTCTAATACTGACTTAACTAACAGACAACTCTTGCTGTACAGCAGTTGTTGGCTAATCAGGAAGGCTACTGAATCACAGCTTTACTGTAGAGAAAGAGCTGATGTATTTGAACATACAGTGAAACTAGAGAATTGTGTAATCATGTTGTTACAAAGCAGTATTTCTTTTGTCTGCCCTGTGTTATTTCTCACTTTTTTTTGTTTTGGATAACTTGAAAATGAGACCCTTATTTCTCTTCTGGCCCTGGAAAGGCAATCAAACATTCTTGCCCAAAGACCCTCCATGTCAGTCCATCCCCACGGCTCCTCCCATCACCTACTGACACTGGCAAAAGGAGCACTGTCTTCTACTTCTCCTGTGAAGCAGCTCTTGCTGTACAAATAACAACGTAATGACCATGGGAGGAAATAACTTGGCAGTGAAAGTTGGAAGGAAACTACTGTTGATTAGTTTAGCAGCCAGAGCCTGCTTTTTTCACCTTTTTCTTTGACAAAAGTGGTTGGATTTCTCACACCAAATAGAAGCATTATAAAGACAAGTTGTCAGTAGCATAACTCTGCCCACACCATGCAAGCAGCATTTAGTATGTATATGGGGGAAAGCTGTTAAAACATAGGAATCTGCATATCCACAAGTTATGTACTGGGGGTTAAGTCTTCATCAAACCTTTAAAGGAGCATCTCCTCAGGGAAAAGCAAGGGAAGAAAGCATATGATGCCAATGATAGATAAGTTCTTTATTGATTGAATTGTATTAGTTAATTTAGTTTTACCCAGAGTCCATGAAAAGCTAGTAAAAAGGTAAGCTTTGGATCAGGTTAAGTGAAGGGTAACAAAACTCTGAAATCCTTGATACAGCATAGCACTTATTAATTAAACCAGTCATAATGACCAAATCAGAGTCCTGATCTTTACTCATACATCTGACATGGAGATTTCTTTTCTTGTCACCAGAGGCTTCTTTGTGCCTAGAAATGCATTAAGATTATCGTTGGAGAACTATTTCTGGGTGATGAAAGGATGTTGGTGCCTCCCCAGCTTGCTCCAAAACTAACAACAAATGTAGTATTCAATCTTGCCACAGTATTGAAGTGTTGCAGCTGGGATGATCCAACCTTAAAGTATAAGTAAGGCAAATCGTAGAGCCAAACATTCTACATTTTAGATGAGATGACATTACTGGTAAAAACCAGATGTATTTTGGGAAATGTGTACCTCTTTTTAGGGAAAAGTATTTCAAAGGCCTGAAGGAAGAATTCTGCACCCAAAACCATGTCTGGTGTTTCCCAGTTATGCCTGCTGAACTAATAAAATATATTCCTTGCCTTTACAGGCCATACCTCTTTTTGAGATAGAAGTGTGATTTAAGATGCAGGATCTTTGAAATTTATCCTTTTTAATTCTGCTCATCTTCTGTGATGTGGAGCAGCTGGAGTAGCCTGTTGCTGTCCACCTCTAATCTACCATGGAAGAAATGTCAGGTGAGCTAATAAATTATAGTTAGAGAGATGTTTTAGTAAAAGCTCACTGTTTTCTATCTATTCTGTCCTTTGCTTCTGCCCCAACACAGAGCAAGGAACAGCTACAAGGTTTTGGTAAAACCTTCAAGTGGGAGGTGCCCTGACGTAGGGAAAAGCCACTTTGGCATTATATATCTCATTTTTATTTTTTCCTGCCTTTAGATAAGGAATAATCAAAGTGGAAAGGAGGTGCATGTAAAGAAGGAATTTCCTTCTTGTATTTTAATGTGTGCTTTCTCTTTACTTGAACTAAATGGCTTTTGTTAATTCAGTTGGTGGTTAAACATCTAGAACTTTCAAGTTTAATTTAAGACAATAATCCTTGTGTCTGAAAACAAACACACCTGAATATCAAATCTTTCTGGCCAGGTCATGAAAACAGTTTAGAAGTGAAAGTTCTGTAAGTAGTTCCAGGCTTGGCCAAGTCTTTCTTTCATACCAAAACCCCCTTTATTCTCTGTGGATGCTTTTCACTTCATCATATTCTGAAGTGCACAACTTTTGTTTTGTGACTTATTTCTTTCCTCCTCTAAAATGAAAAACCTTGGTGTAGGAAAAAAAATTGTAATTGTATGTGCTTATTAATTCCTGTGATTCCAATTATAAACAGGCCAGGATAATTGTAGTTTGAACTCAAGGCTGGCTATACAGGTTGCATTGAATTTTAAAATATGTTTCTGACAAATGGTTTTAATTAGATTCAAGTGATGGTGCTGCTATTTTGGGTATGTTGTCTTTACAAGGTATTTGTCCATGAAGATTCAAAAGAAAAAAAAAGTCTTTTTGAACTTTAAAAGAAGTTTTTATCACTGGAAAAAGCTGTCCTAAGAGTGGTCAGTGATGCAATAATTTCAAATTCAGAAATGCTTAGAAGTGATGTTGAACTTGTTTTCTCTTTTATTAGCTCTGAAATCTTAGGCTAATTATTCACATTAATATATTTTAAACTAATGTAGATTTATGGGGCTTCAAACATAAAGAGCCACATACTTCCTCAAGCAGGGTGCCCAGAGTGAACAAGACACTTGGAAGACTCCCCAGAGTGCCTGGCACTGCCTTCTGGCACAAAAGAAAAAATCTCTTATGTTTAAATACAGTCACGATTTCAGATCTTTGTGGGCTGCCAAGCACAAAGAGCTGATCCATCGCTCAGTGAAATCAGTGAGGACTTCACAATTGATTTTAATCAGTGATAAATCAAGAAGAGGTGCTTTGTCCAAGCTGAAAAGTGGCAAGTGTGTTAAAACTAATCAGTTGAGGAACCTTACCCTACGTAATTCAGATCAGCAGAAAATGAAAGTAATCTCATTCCTTCCTGTAAAATATTTTAGAGAAAGGATAGAAGGGAAATATTTAGATGGGAAGTTTGGAGGTGTATGAATCTTTTCTGTCCTGTGGTCTTAGAAGTCTTTATCAAAGATGCTCCTGCCTCTGCAAATGCCAGTCAGGTCCAGGGGTGATGTTCTGGTATTTGCGTGCCATCAGCCCTTCCTTGGCTGGACTCCCTTTGCTGCTTATTGCTTTGAGCCATAGCAGAGACTGAGAAAGAGAGAAGGCAATTTCATATTGCCTCCCAGCAGGAATCTTGCACTAAAAATCTAGTGGCTACACTCTCATTTTCCATTACTGCAATATTGCAGAAAAGATAGAAGAAGCTTTTTCCTTAAATTACGAATCTCTGGTTGCAAAGGAATAAAGCCTCTGAAAGAGCAATTTGGTGCTAAGGCAACTTCTCTCTGTCCTCTGCTCAATAACAATCTATTTTTAGATGGTTTGGATAAAATTATGTTCAGCCTCTTTGGCCTTTAACAGAGAAGCAGAGTTTGTTTGAAGACTTTTTGGGTGAGCCTGGCACTTAGGCACTGAGCCCGTTTGGATGCTGAGGTAAGAAATGAGGCGGTTCTGGTAACGGATGGCTCTGTGTGATCCAATAATCTGCTTTCCCATGCATGTACAATCCAAATCTCATCATGAATCACCTTCTTGTTTATTTTCCACTCTCCCTGATTAATTTGCTGATTTCCTCAGTGATGATGTTCATAATGGGAGGCTGTTCAGAAGGTCAAAATGCTTCTCACTGGGCACTTACTATTTCTTTTTTTCCTTTGCCACTGGAAAGCAAGAGTGTCATCAGTGCCAGAGAGGTTTCCTCATGTGTTTATATTTTTAAATTAAAACCTATAGATACCTTGCTGGTTTTTTTATACAGTTAAAAAAAACAAACCAAAAGCATCATATTTCTTTGGGTATACTTTCCACGGCATTGCTAGGGAACATAATAATTTGGCTAAGTCATTCTGAAAACATGTTTTCTTTGTTGTTGTTTTTTTGATCAGTTGAAGTATTTTTAATGACTTGGATTGTACTGTATCACCTGTAATAAGAAATCATGAATATTTACAGTAGAGGGAGCAATAGTCCCATTACTGCATTATTTCTCTTTGGCTGTAGGTTGTGTTATAGCTTTATATAGCAGATATATAGAAAAACAACAATTGCTGAGATGTAATGATGTGTTCTTTTCTGTAGTAAAGTTTCCCTCGTGATTCATATTACCTATTAAAATAATACTTTCCTTTTAAAAAGCACAAAATTATGCTTATGGCATTGTCTTACAATAAGCTGGATAAGTAGAACAGCAATACTGTTTCAATCTGAAAGAGATTTCCTTTTTCCATTGCTACCTTAAAATTAGGCTCTTATCAGAGAATTTTAAATTATAATCAGCCTGTTTAGCACTTTTTTTTTTTTTTTTTTTGAGAGTTGCTGAATGGTTTAAAACCTTTGTGAGTTCTTTTTGTGCTACCTGTGGTTAACAAGACCCTTCTGGTGTTGCTATGGAAATTGTGAGGTTACAGTATGCACATGCTGGATCCTCTCCACGCTCAAATGGGAGTAGAAGAGGTGATAGTGGTTCAGCATCTCTTTGTTCAACCACACTTCCCTGAGGCAGGAGGCAGTCGGAAAAATTAGAAAATTATTTGGGTAAAGTCATCTTAATACAGGATGTGTCATTAAGATCTCTATTCAATGCAATAAGTCTTACAGGCTATTTCTGGTATCAGCCTTCCCAGATTGGACTTTTAACTGCAGGTCAAATAGCCATCCATGCCATTTCTGGGCAGCCCATTTTCACTAATCCTTTGGGTGGTCACTTGAGAAAGATTTCTGTATTGTACAATGTATTTCCTTCAACTAAAGAGGCTCTTGAAAAGGAGGAGGATGTACTTGGCACTGATATGTCAACTGAAGCTTTTGTGTGAGGCTGCAGTGGCTGCACATCAGTGTAGGGTTTGTTTGGTGCCTCTCCAGATGCACAGGTCTGGATGATGTAGCTAAGAACTCAAATGGGCCTAAATGCTGGTCTGGATTGCAACTTCTGCCCCATCTTCACTTCAGCACAATTACAGGAAGGATATTTCGCCTATATGGTTGGGATTTTTTAACAGACTGGCTCCTACAACATGTGGTGTCTTATGAAGGGCAGAAATGTGACACATCATGGGAAGTGGTTCGGGCTGGAGGACTAATCTTAGGTGAAAATGGAATGGTGATGAATTTGAGGTGAAAGAAGAAGAAAATTTGATTTTTCTATCATAAAATGAAAGAAAAAAAGAAAGCAAATCAGGAATATTCCTATTGGGAAATTTTGAAATTTGGAAGACTGTTTTTCTTAAAATGTAATACTTTAGTTCTGCTGTTCAGGCTACAAATTCTTCCAAACAAGGGACTGTTGGTAAATACAGTCTAGATAGTATGAGGTAAGATAAGATCAGATCTTAGCATGTTCTCTAGACATTACAGTAAAAATGAGACATTATAGGGAAAAAAAGAGTAGGAATAGAGCTTTCCTCTGGTGGTCATTGACAATGAGTAAATATAGATCTCAAGAGTGCTGTCTTTATGAAACCACTCCTCTTACCAGAAATGTACTTTACAGTCTCTTTGGAAGGTGATCAGAGTAAGGGGGGAAAAAGAAGGCTCATGGCTCAGATGATCCTCTTGCCATTCAAGATGAACTGTCAAAACATTGTCATTTACTGTCACTGACTCATTTAAAAAGCTGAATCACTAATGCATAAATAGCTCTTGTTCATAACATGATTTAAATGGAATGCCTCTGATTTAGTTCAGTTTAATTTGGACATCATGCCATCTTTGCAGAATCATGTTAGTGTCACTTCCATTTTCTTGTTAAAGGTTGCTCATCAACAATTCACAGCATCACCCTTTCATTTCACTTTGGCAGCCCAGTGTTGCCTCCATGTGTGCACACTGAGAGTTGCATTCTGATATAGACTCACAGAATGGTTTGGGTATCGTGATGGAAACATGGAAACATTGTTTTGTCTCCATAACGGTGTTATAATTACATCACAGTGCCTTGAAGCAATTAGTATTACAACAGTATGTTACAAAGTGTATGTGATGTGTGCATAGCAGTCTGTGCTGTAGCCTTTGTTTGGTTTGTACAGAAGTTTGTTTTGCAGGCCTCCAAAGAGTGGTAGTTTGTTATAAATGTTTACACAATAATTAGCATTTGGGTACATTTCAGCAAAAAAAATCCCAACTTCCTACCTTGTCATAAGTAATTGCCTTTTTCTGTGTTAACTCAGAAAGAATTGACATAATAAAGCTATTTTTAACCACAAGGTTGACAATTTATGAACCAATTAATTCTCCACTTTTCTATAGCACTCCTTGAGCATGTCAGAGCACTGTAAACTAGAACGAGGGTTCCTTGCCGCAGTTGTGAGGCAAATAGTATTACTATACCCATTTTACAGAAGTATAAAAGACAGGCACAGAAATCTGAATTGCTTGAGGCTGTTTTGCAGGCCCTTAGCAGAATTGTTACAAGATCCACAGATTCCTGTGCGCATGCACACACACACTCTTCTGTGTGCAAATCACACAGGGCCATCAAGTCCTTTCACATACTGCTGACAACTCTGCCACACAGTTGTGGAGCTTTACTGATTGACCTCCAACTCTGTTTTTTATTCAGATACTTTGTCATCCATTAAGATTATAGAGCAAAAGATGGGAAAATGAGATTTCTAAAAACATGGGTAGAAAATTGCCAATTGCAAGGAAATCAAAAGCACTGCCCTAAAGAATCAGAAACTACAAATAAGAGTCAAACCCTGTAGTTCTCTGTTTGAAATCTCGAAAGAAGACTAATGACAATTTTGCTTCATCTGAGAGCATTCCCAAAATGAATAAGGAAGTGACAGCCCTGGAACTCGAGCTGTCTTTCCTCTGACTTCTATGACAATTATACTGGACTCTAAAGAAGTGGGTGTCTTTGCTTGTGGGGTGAACTAAAAGCAACATCTGTTGGGTAGGCTCAGAAGGAGGTTTCTGTGACCTTTTCCTGGATTGGTTTCTTTGACACTGACAAAGTTTTTTGCAGAGGGAGTTTCCTGTTAGGTTGAAAGTTCAGAGCAGATTCTGAGTCAGTAGCTCATCTGCCTGATGTTAGTATCTAAAATTGTCTACCTACACTGTTATGGACAAAACCATGGAACAGCAGGGAGGCAGCTCTGTGCCTTGGCAAAGTGTGGCAGATGTAGTAATTTCTTTAAGGATTTTTGAAATTATTTTCATGGTCTTTGGCACTAAATATCCACAGAACTGTAGTGGAAATGGAGTGCCTAAGTCTACCAGGCTCTTGGCATAATCCCAGCCTGGTGACGCTTTCCTTCTCTCCTCTTTTCAATTTCCCTAATCTCCCTCTCCCCACCTAGGTTTGCAGGAGATGGAAGAGCTCCTAGAAGGAAGGTGATTGTGCCAGCAAGCAGTGGCAGGTTTGTGGTGCTCTACCCAGGCACAAGGAGGACTAAAGCAAATGCAGCCATTGCTGGTGCAGTGGGGATGCTCACCTCCCAAGCACTGGAGGGGCTGAAAGCTTTAGGCTCTGTTTTTCCTGTTTTGTTAGCATACTGTAAACCACAGAAGGTGTTATTTGGCCTGGAAAACAAAGTATTGTGTCCCTGCTGAGCATGAGAAGCCCATCTAGCTTTTGTTTTCTTTAGGGACATATGTTGGAGTATTTTTCTTTGTCTAATGCTTTCATGATTGTGTTTTTTGCACCACTGAATATATCACAGCAAAATCCAATTCAATCTAAAGAATAATCACTTTGTAGATTGGAGAATATACCTTTCAATACACACCATAATGATCTAGAAGATTAATTGAATAAAGAGGTGGTGAAACCAAGCAAGAAAGTATGGAGGACTGGGAGAATGTCCCGAAGGATTTAATAAATTGGATGATTGGGCAATATGATGGCAAATGAAATTCACAGAAGATAAACACATGATAATGCATTGGGGGAAATAATTGAAGCTGCTCCTGTGCACTGATGTATTCTGAATTAGCTGCAACTTTTCAAGTGTAAGAACTCGGTGTTATCGAGGGTAGGGCAAGGTCTGTGAACTGATGCAGAAAGAGTACTGCAGGACATCCTGGGCCACATTAATACAAGGTGGAAGAATAATTTTCTGAACAACACACTTTACTGAAAGCATGTAGAATGCAAAATTGTTGATTTTTAATTCAAGTAGGAAATTGCTCTTGACTAAACTTCCTAGGATTTGTTCTAGTTACACAATCTAAATGTATGATGAGTTTTGCTGATAGCAATATTTGAATCTGAGATTTTCTGCAATAAAAACATCTTATACTGGTCAAACTGAAAGGCATTCGGATGAAACATGGTCTTTTTGATGTTTGGCTTTTAATTTCACCATACCAGGGACTTTCCTCCAGTCCCACGATTAAAGTCAATAGTAGGCATAGCATGCTCATCTTCACTACTGACTAAAACTAAATGCTGCTGTTGGGCCAGTGTTGCAGATACAAGGCATAGAAAATCTATTCGGTCTTATAAGTTAGACAAGATTATAGTCATGGGTAAATAAAGAAAACTAGTAGAGAAAATTAATCTTCATTGCCAAAACTAGTTTTGTTTTCCCATATTTTAGAAAAATATATATATTAAAAAAAGAAGGGTGTGTAAAATTTTCCATTGACTGTGGGAGAATCAGCACAAGTATGAATATGTACCCACACAAACATGAAAGGAACAGGAGGGATGGCTTTGGCAAGAGATTAAAATGAAAGGATTGAAATGCCATTACATATAAACAAATATGAATTGTGGATTCCAAATTATATTTGACTGTGTGAATGATAATAATGACTGTAGTGTTTATTTCTGTTGCCTAGGAAAGCCGCATATGTTTGCAATATTGACATTTGAATCTTAAAGTCACGTTGTGCTGTTCAATTTTATAACTGATGAAGACATGTATCCTTGAGATAAAAGCTTCTCCTGGCAGAGCTTACAGCCGGTTATTCTTTAGCACTTGCAGAAGATCAGACTTGGAGCAGGGGTGGCTGGGTTTTGGATGTCACTTCTGTGAGCAAATGGGGACTGATGTGGCTGTTGTTCAGACTGTGCCAGCTTAGAGGAGTAGACAGAAGCTGGAAGGGGAATGTGTGTTCTTGGGCACTGAAGTGTCCTGCAAAAGCTCTCCACCATCCACCATAAATGGGAATATGGAAATCACCTGTATGCATAAGATCCACTAAGACTTCTTGTAGGAGTAAAATTCAACCCGAAGTTGTGTGTTTTTCAGCTGTAGATCTAAGAGTATTTCATGGAACCATAATGAAATTAGCCTTTCCCTGAAGGCAGGAATTCACTACAGCCCTGTTGCAGATAGGTTAATTATTATGTAGAGGGATAATTGTTCTCTGGAACGTCACAGTTCACAGCATAAAGAAACCTTGTATTTGGATCTAAGAATCCTTACTCCTAATATTTGTTTCTGATATATATTTGTTGTTGGATCTTGGTAGCCAGATGGCCTGTGGCCTATAGCTCAGACTTCAGGAAGCTCTGGAGCATGAGCTGTCCAGTGCTGGCTATGCAATACAGCATGGTACCATAGCATAGCCATGGAATTGGTCTCTTCCAGATGTTCACCAGAGCACAGGGAAGAGCTGACAAGACACATTCAAGGAAAGGAAGATGGTTGGTTCTTGTGTACAATTTCTAGATTCATTATATCAGTCAGTGATACAGAGCGCTTCTTTTTAGCAGATATCAGTGTTCCTAAACAGATCCAGATGACCACAGAGGGTTTACCCTTTGAAGGAAGGCAGTACTTCAGCTCCAGCAGCTGTGAGGCATTATATTTTCAAAGATATTGAGAATCATGTGTGGTCCTAAAGAATTTATAGCACAGCTTCCCTGGAGGTCAATTTTGATACCAGCCTCTATCAGATTGACAGATGGGGCTGTAGAAATACCTACCTTGAAGGCAGCTCTTCAGCAGAAAGTATGTCAGTCTTACCTGCTGTTATATAAATGACCTCCCTCTCAGAGCAAGTGTCACAGTGGTTTGGAACATATTGTTTTGAAAACAGTATTTGCAGATAGTGTCTTGCCCCTTCTGCTGAACAGTATCGTCTGTGACTTCCCATCTGGCTCCTAATTTTGTCTCTTTCTAGGCTGCCAGCACACCAGATCCACACACTTCTGTATGAATCTTGGCCCCATCAGCACTGGAACTAAAAATACAGATATCAAAGTGGCAATACGTATTGAAAACTCAAATTATACAGAAGTTCTTTCTTGAATGTTCTGCCACTGAATCATCTCTTCTAGGGTGAAAAACATTAATAGTTGCAATTATTAGAATGGGCACAAACCTCATCAGGAATCTTCAGTACACCATATGTACATTATCATCCCTGACTGTCTAGGTCTCCTTGTGAGCCATAGGAATCCATCCCTGACCTTTTAACGCATGAGAAATAGAAGATACTCTGAGCAAGATGTGGTGGCAGTAGAGACCTACTTTTAAAGTTCAGAGCTAAGCTGGGCTTTGAACTGAGATCCAAAGTACCACTGCAAGTAGGTGAGTGCCAGGTCTGGAGTCACTGTGGAGAGGGGTGGAAGGCTGGTCCTCAGCCCAGGGGTTCTGGGAAGCACGAGGATGTGGCTGTGTGGGCACATCTCCCTCCTTGTCTAGTTACAAGTCTTTGGTTGCAGTCACATGTGCTTCTCCTGCATTCCCAGTATCCCAACAGCTCCCCTCCACTGCACTTGCCTGTAGCAAGCAATACTCTGGGAGGGAGCTGGAGCTACTCTCCATCCTTGTGAATCTCTGTTTGTAGGCAGCAGGGAAAGGAGACCTGCTATTACTGGAAAACAAAAAGCCAAAAAGACAATAAACAAAGGAAAATATCTGGAACCTTTTCAGCCGTAGCTGTATACCGAGCTGGAGAAAGTGACAGAAGAGGAAGTGTGCTTAGCAAGGCTCTTAAAACCCTCGGGAGAGAAGTGGTGACTTGAAAGAAGGGACACAGTGAGTAACAGAGCCCTACTCCTGGTATCAAGAAGAGTGATGACTGCCCCTGAGATGTAGCTGCAAGAACTGCTGTGTGTGCTTGTAGGACTGTGGGGGAAACTCAGAGTTGCTGAATGACTCCAGTGCATCAGATTTGGTGTCAGTAATTTACTGATTGCTGCCTTCAAAAACACTATTTTCTTTTAACCATCCCCCCCCCCAAAAAAAACCCCAAACACCAGACCCCAAAAAACCAAAAAAACCCACCAAAACCAACAAAGCAACAACCCAAAATCTAAACTGCCTCAAAAAATACCACTGTGAGGCATCTGACAGTTCCTCCAGTGAGGCTTTGTAGATAAGTCTTGTTACATGAGCAATACTGGGATGTTTCCTTAAAAGCAAAATAACATTTATTTGATTAACTTTATTCATTTGGGTAATTAATGGAAAAAACCATTCCCCTTACTGGGTGGAGTCTGGTGTGAACATCACAATCTACATTTTCGGTGTTAGAGTTATTGCAAAGTACTAACTGGATAAACAGCTGCCAGTTGCAGGGGCTGCTGCCAGGATTTTCAAGGACTGTACTTTGTAGTAAGGAGTTCTAGGGGATTTTGAAAGGTTGTCACCTGATTCAGTAAGAATGCATGACTGATTTGATGTGTTAGCTGATTAATTTTAAGTTTACTAGGGCTTCTGAGGAGAACCCAAAGATTAAACATTATGACAACGTTTATAGATCCAAAACTTCAGTTTTCTAACTTTTTGTAAAAAAAAATAAATAAAAAGGGCTCACATTGTTTTTGTTTTTGCATACACCACTACTAGTTTTATCACAGCAAGAAACTTCTTTCTCACACTAATTTATACTGGTGAAATGGAAAACAGGTTAGTATTTATGTCCAACCATGTGTGAAATTGGTATCCTACAAGTGCATTGAAATGAATGCTTGAGGTAATAAAGTAGTAGTCACTGTTTAATTTTAATGCATACTTCACTTTAAAATTGGTTTTCTGAATAGCTACTATGTACATTTACATTCTTCCCAAAACACTTCAATATTTAATACTTCCTTTTTCTGGTCTAGTTCTGTAACTCTTTCTGCACTGGTCAGAACTTGTCTGGGAGATTGCTTGGAATTTAGGAGCTCCTGGTAAATAAGTACGACTCAGTATCACTAAGAATCTGGCAGAATTTCAGAATCGGGATTAAAAGTTTGCAGGAAACTCAGAATAAAATGTTCCAGCTTAACAGTGCTTAAGACTGATGTTCTTTAGGTACATAAAAGTACAGTGTAGACTTGGCCAACAGAAGCTTCTGTTTTCAAGCCTAATGTAGCAAAGGGAGCCTAGCCGAGGACTACCACTTTTGTGTTTAGATTTATTTATTTCATTAATTAACAGAATCTGTGATCCACTAGCACTTACTAGCAACTTCTTTAACAAATGAATCCAAATAGTTACCAAGGAGAAAAGGATGTTCAGTCACTGCTGGCTCTTCCAGATTCATATCTGTAAATGTAGCTAAGACTTGTGTCTGCTTCTTGGATACATCAGCTGTTCTGCTTGTTGCTAATTCAGTCTAAGCTTCTGTGGCCAGAGTGGCAAATGTAGTTCTGGAACTTATGAAGGAGACACATTTGTCTGACTGATGATGCTAGTAAACCTTTGCACTGCCACAGTGATACAAATATTCTATATTTTGTAAATTGTTTTGCTAATTGCTAGTGCTTTCTTCTGGGTGGGGTGATGTTTCTGTAGAGAAGTGATTATTGCTCAGCTTTCTGTCCAAGTTTGGGCAAATTGGAGTTTATGTAGGCTCTGAAAGCAGGAGACTAGATGGCAACTGAGCAGACATTCCCACTTCAGCTGTGATCCAGAGGGGGATGATACTGGGACAGGGACTTCGGCATGATATTAGAGCTTGCTCTCTGCCTGCCCGTACAGCTGTTCCACATTTGTGAGCAAACAGTAGAGCTAAGCCACACATGTGAATGTGAATGTGGGTGCTGCAAAGCCAACCTTGACGTGTGCGTGCTGTCTGTTGAGCCAGAAATAATCTTTGGCATATATATGGGCATTTGAGTCTAAGCATATTAAACATGTCTTCTGCCTTCTTCATCCTGCCCTGGAGGCTTCTCTGAACACCCTGTTTCCAGGGACTTGAAGATTTTCCCTTGCAGGATTCCTGATAGTCTAGAATAGAGATGGAAATTTCCACCCCACTGTTCCTGGTCCCATATAAGAGCACAGTAATTTCAAGTCTAATACCTAGACACAGGCCTAAACAGGTGTGAGAAATTCTTCTCACATACCCAGAATGTAGCCGCAAATAACTTATTAACGAGGCAGCCTTAGGTGCTTTTAAGACTTATGTTTTCCTGCTCTACTATTCAGGTTTTCTCTCGATCCCACCTCCTAAAAATACTCTCCATTTAGATGTTGCTGTGTCACTGAATGGGAGGGACTTCTTGCGCAAGCAATGGTCTCTGCAGCATCTTGCCAACTGCAGACCATATGCTGAATCTGGCAGGATGGTTTTTCTCCCTGTCCATTTTGAATGACAACTCTTGGCCCATGTACTGTGTTTTGTAGCACTGGACTCTTGACTCTTTGTGCAGGACACACCTTTGCATGGTCCTTCTCAGGGTTCTGTTCTGATTCCAGCAGTGCAGCTGTCCTGGAGGCATCAAATATATTTCTCCTGTCTTGGAAAGATGAATTTTACTGATTTCTTGTTCACATTCTTCTCCATCCTCCTATCCTGTAGCACACAAGCTCATGAGATTTAGCTAAAAAATGTTTCATCTCAGATACCACCTACTGCCATCCCATTGGAAAACTTGACTGTAGCAGAGGCCTTAAATCAAAAGTCTGTGTGACAGTTTCTGATCTTTGAGCAGCTTTAGGAGCTGTCAAAAAGAAAAACATTCGTACCTAGTTAAATGAAGTTGTTGGTATGGATCGAGGTATTTGTCAAGTAGAGCCATGCAAAAGATTAAAGCAGTGTCTGTCAGTGAAACTACTGTATTTTGGCTTATGTAATTCTACAGGGTTTTTTTCCCATGTTTTGCTTTTCAAGGAAACTGTAGGTGCCTTCAGCATTATATCTAAAAAGGGAATTATACATTGCAGATAGTATTTCATTCTATATTTAACTGCTCTTCTTTGAACAACAAAAACTGTAAACTTATTGCTGGGACTTGAACTGAAGTCATGGTGGTTCCCAGTTGTTAATGATATTTTACAGTGACAGCCCTGGTCTCCTTGCAGAGTTGAGAAAAACAGTAGCTCACTCAGTGTCTGGGTTTCCACTAAAGTTTACTGATATTGGACTGTAGTACTGCCAGTCCTGCATTGCCATGGTGTGTGCATATGAGGTGGGTGCAAAATGTGACAGCAGGACTGCTGCTTCAGTGATAAAGCCATGAAAACAGTGAATAAATTGGGCAGGGCTTCCCTGGCCAGTGGAGCTGCAAGCAGAGAAGAAGAAACTTGCTGTCTTACACAACAGAGATGAGAAAGAAAAAGGCATGGCTAAGTCTTGATAGACCTTAACAGAAAACCTCTCCAAACACCATTATTCTTTAAAAGGTAGAAATTTCCATTTGTTTTAAATGATGAGAGATGTGGAACCACTCATATTCTAATGAGGGTTTTCTGTGATGAAAAAAAAAAAAAATTGTTTTCAGAAGATACTGGTATTTTATATGGTTAAATGTGAGTATTTTCACTGATTTAATCATTAACCAGAAATCTGTGTAGGTATTGGGATGGCAGGTAAGCTAAATGAACTGCTCTCCCTTCCCTCAGCATTTTCTAACACCTTCGATTGAAGGTTATACAGACAAATGTGCTTTCTGTAGTCTATATGAGTCCTACGACACTGTAGGACATATCTGCAGGGTTCCTAATGAAAGGGGAATATAAGTTTCTCTGTCACTGACAACAATAATTCCCTTTGGATGATGCTAAACCTTCCTTGCTTATGGGTAACTTCTGTCCAGCTTCTAAGGATGTTCCAGAATGCTTTAACTCTAAAACCCACCAGGTTGTACCAAATCCTGAGAGGATTCAAAGTGTTTCATAAGGAAACCACATTCTTCCCAGCTACCAAGCTCACACTCCTGAATGAACCTGTATGTAAGATTCCTGGGGAGCAAATCTGCTTTGGGCTAGTGAATATTCAGAAATGAGATCTTGAGATGGGATCCAAAATGGTGCAGCTTCTTTAAGCCTGGAAGAGGGAAGGCTTTTCTGCACTGTGCTGTGATGTGGAAGAAGAGGTAAATGGCCACTGAAGAAGGTCTAGTGCTTGAAAGACTGATTTGAGTCAGGTGCTTGTACTGTGGTAATGCCCTACTACTGGCATGCCTCATATCGAGGTGCTTCTGGCATCCTGGTGGTCCTAAGGAGAGGAGCTCAGAGGCTGCACAGGGTCTGTAATGAGCTTTGGCAGCCTGGACATAGCCTTTGTGTTGCTACTTCCTGCAGATAGTTGTGAAATGACTTTTTAAAATCCATAAACTTAAAAGGATAAGTGGCTTCGGTTAAAACCAGCTGGAGGTAGGCATGGGAGATGGCATTACATGAGATATCAGAAGGGAGGGAATGAGGCAACAAAATGCTAGATGGATCTCTGTAGGATGTTTGCTCTTATTTCTGAGTCTCTGGGCATGACATATTCTGTTTCAATTAGTTCAAGTAGTAAATAGTAAGGTCAGAGGAGATCTGACTGGGATCCCTGTGCTCATCCTGCCTGGTCAATACCATCTTGTCAGTTAAATTTCCGCAGGGAAAATTTCAGTCTTTTTATCAAGTGCAATATACATCCAAATCCAGCCTTCCCTTATGTTCGACTGGGAAGAGATCAGGTGGAGGAAACCCATGCTCTTCTGGCATCTAAAATAATCTTGGCTGAAACTGAAAAGGTTCTGCCAACCTCAATTGCTAAACTATCTACGGATTGAGAACTGATCCAAACAGTGTCACGTACAACCTGTTGGCTCTGACACTTCTGCTAGACAAAGTATTTTTTTCCTTAAGATGCACTAGACTGATACCTCTTTTGATGTGCTCCAGTGCATCCCTCTGTGCTGACCACGTTTTTGGAGAGGTTTTGTCCTCAAGTCCCTTAAACATCAGAGATTTTCAATGGCAAATGAGTGATGATTAGGCATTACCCCTAACGCATAAAGACACAGAAGCTACAGGGATGTTCTGGCTAAAAGACTTCTGTTCTTGAGAGTGATGGATGGGATTTTGCAGCAAGGATCCAAGGGTAATACAGCCAGAGGGGTCATCACACCAACAGTTGCTTTTTCTTTCTAATGGTAGAGGAAGCAAAGATGAACTGTGAGGTGTGACAGTAACATTCCTGTTTTACAGTGGTGGTTTGAATAGGTGAAAAAGCAACATTTCTCCTTAAGCGCATTTTAGAGCTGTTATGTGATTATAGAAGAATGAGGAGCTGGGGAAACTTCAAATAGGTGAATGGGAGAAGAAAGTGCCCAAATGGCAAACATCTGTCTTCGTCTATCTCTGCCTGTCTGTGCTTGAAATCTTGATAGCTGGGCTCAGGGAAGAACATTTAACTCAGCGGCCAACAAAGTACAAACAAGTATTCCTCACAGCACTCCTTTTGAGACAACAATTATTGTCCCAAATCACAAATATTGGATCTACAGTACAGAAATCAAAATAATTTAGCGAGCAGAATCAATGTCTGAACTGAGACCAGGATCTTGGCTTTCCAAACTCCCTTTTTGGCTCTCTAGTCACCGAGGACTGTAAAGAATAAAATAAGAAGCATACCTGCAACAACATGCAGTTTCACTAATCGTTTCCAAAGCAATCGTGCCCAACAGCTCCTGAACATAAAAAAAACCCCCCCTAACCCCTCTACCCAACCCCAAAACAAAGAACAATTTTTTGTGTCCGTATAACCACATCAGCATTCACTTTCGCCCCTCGAGTACCTGCCCAGCTGACAGCCGAACGCCGGGCCGTGCCCCGCGGCTGTTCTTCAGAGGGTAGACATGGCAGCAGTGCAGCCCGAGGATGCACAGCGATACGGCTGCGGAGCGTACAGGGGTAGGGAATAAAACAAAAATTTCCTCCGGGCCCCCGCGGGGCGTCCGTGCCCGCACCTGTGCCCAGCCCGCCCCGCCCGGAGCGGCCGCGCCCCGCAGAGGGGCTG
>WEKY01041662.1:88201-128823 GCA_013390045.1 Picathartes gymnocephalus
ATATATACATATATATATATATATATATATATCTCAGAAAGTGCTTTTTGTAGGTTTCCCGGTAATATCGGTGCTGCTGGCACGGTTCCTGACTCCTGGAGTGTACCCTGGTGCTCCCGCTGCTTTAGTGGCAACTGGCAGCCTACTTTGGGAGCAGCATCGTCAGCTGGAAACAATAGTGTCTGATTCTTGTTTGTCAGCAGGGACAATAGCCCCGCTGATGGGCTGCGCGCAGGAGAGGGGGCTTCCTTTGTATGGCAGTGCGGGCATGGCAGATGGCTAATTGGACATGATAAACCACGGGGGCAATGGGGAGAAAAAGGAGATCTGCAGGGATTAGAGGCTTGTATCCCCCACACTACGGAAAAAGTGTATTTTAAAGATGTCATCAACTTTAGTGCTTTTCCATTAATATATCATTCAGTAATGAAGAAGGAGGACATCCTAACTAAACTCTTTCCTTGGTTGACATGGAGTCCACTTTATTAGCTGGGAACAAATCCTGTTACTGTATGGAAAGGTAGGTGAATGCATGGCCCCCAGAGGCACTGGCATGGCACTTAGGAAAATTAGCAGTGCATATTTTTCATCGGTCTTGTAAGTCAGTGTCAGACTGTTGTGCCAAACAGCATCCAAGCTGAACACAAAGAGTTTTGCCAGCTGTGTTTGCCAGGAGTGGAAAGTTATGATCTACCATAGCTTGGCTTGATAAGAAGAGATGTTCCTCAGTGCTGGAGCACTGAAAAGCTAAGGTGATTATCAGAGATGGAATTTACTTATTTAAATACATTTTCTTGGACCCTTGGATAGAGTATACACTATAAAGCCAAAGCCTGAGACCCTTGCCCAAACAAACTTTTGCTTATTTAAAACAGTTTAGTGAAAAATGGAATTAAAGCCTTGAGGTTAGCTCTGTACAAATGATCAGAGGAGTTGGACACCTGTCCTATGAGGAAAGGCTGAGAGAGCTAGGGTTCTTCAGCCTGGAGAAGAGTAGGCTCAGAAAAGGATCGGTTGCAATAGGACAGGAGGCATCATTTTTAAAGTGAAAGAGAGTAGGTTCAGACTAGAAATAAGGAAGACATTTTTTACAATCAGGATGATAAAACCCTTGAACCATTCGCCGAAACAGAGAAGTTGTGGATGCTCCATCCCTGGAAGCCTAGATGTGACTCTGAGTAACTTGAGGCAGTGGAAGATGTCCCTACTTGTGGCAGGGGGTTGGACTAGATGACCTCTAAAGTGGCCTTTCAATCCAAACTGTTCTATGATTCTAAAGTCTCCCAGGTCGTTTTTGGTATGAGATGTGTAGGCTTAGCTGGCGGCTTCAGCGGCTTCAAGCTGTAGTACAGCCTGGTAGCAGGAATCAGAAGTTCATCCTAATAAATTGGATTATTTTTAGTTCCTTTTTTCCTCTCGCTGCCCCCCGCCCTCTCCCCAACCGGTTAAACTGCAAGAGAAGGCACACCACAACTTTGGGAGTAACTGCACTTAGGAGCTGTAAGAAGTAAGGCTGGAAGGGGGGGGTCACAAGCATTCGTGGCTGCTGCAGTGAGCAACAGTCAAGTCGTTGCTGGCTGTAATTCTCTGTTCTGTAAAATGGTATCAAGTGCCTAGAATACTTTGTTATTTTAGTGTCTCCCATAATAATAATGTTGTGGCATATAACAGATACATTTAAATTGTAGTAAAAATAAATCTGCAAGAGGTTAAAAATAATAGCTAGCAAGAAATATGCAGTTCTCTGTGGAAGCAGATTTACTTTCTGTGGAAATATCTGGACTGTGTTTCTCTTCCACTGTTTACTACTGTCTTTTCCCACGGGACAAGTTTAGTGGAGACTCCAGATGAAAACTTTCAGCAACTTGCCTTTGGTTTTCAGCAGGCCATTCAGAGTGCTGTACCTGTCAGTCTGCACAGCTTTTGAAGCTGTAGGTGCTTGAGAATATTCGAAAGATTGTGAGTGAATGCCATAAGAATTCCAGTTGGGCTGTCCTCCTACAAGACCTACAATATTGTCATAATGCTGTGATGGTTCTCTACCAGGGTTTATTATTTGCATTGCTGTCTCAGTCACTGATTAGTTCCTTCTGAAGCAGAAGCTGCATGAACACTAAACAAAAACATGATCCTTGCCATCAAGTGCTTATGATAAAAGCTGTCAAGTGGACTGTGAATTTATTTAACCAAAGATTCATGTTTTGCTTTTGTTTTTAAACATATCTGAAGGATATGCCTGAGGAGTTATGGAGTCAAGCACTGGTTGCAGAGCAGAAGAAATGGCTGAGAATAAGGTACGAGCAGAAAGATAGGGAAGAAATGAGAAAACTCTAGGGAAAGCATGGAAGAATGTCACAGTTACCTAACACAGCACTTCAGAACTGAAGGGCACTTGGCTGAGAAAGGGATCGCAGCCTGCATCCGCCATGGAAGGGAAGCAGATGATGTCAGTGTGGGGAAGGTCAGAAGCCAGAGGAAATCACAGGAATGGGACAATAAGAGGTTTGACTGGAGTTGTAGCTTTTGGGATAGAAAGCCAAAGGTAGGTTTTCTGACACACTAGAGAAAAAAATTGAAAGATCCCCTTGGTACGCAGTGAAAGGAAGGAAGAGGCAAAGCCTGTGTGTGTGCTATGCTCAGACTGGGTAAGGCAACCATAAGAACTATGACAAAGCACAGGAAAAATAGCAAGATTTTCTCTTTTAGATGTCCCTCACCATTGAAGACTGTTATTATCACACTGCAGTCTTTTAATAGTGGTGCACCAGATGCCTGCTTTGCTTTGATGCAGTGTAGAGAAGGCATTTCCATGTGAAGTGAAGACACAGACCCCAAACCTTTGCGTGTTCTACTTCATGTTTAATGCCTCTTGTTCACCGAAACATGTCATGGAGAGCTGACCTCCTTGGATCTGACTGCCACTCTGTTTGGAGCAATTTAACTTTCCTTCTCTGCTTTTCTGTGCTGTGCCAGAGAGTTCAGGAGTGATGCTAATTGAGTCAGTCTGAAGCATTCACATAGATTTAGTCCAAAGGAGAAAGTCAGGCCTACTGGGTAAATAGTAATGATCTTGTGAGCTTCGAGGACTTAGATCTAAGGTGTGTGAATCTCCTGTTTACAGCTTGCTCCTATTAAACTCAGTCCTGCTCCCAAGTTAGCTGGACTGTTAAATAGGTCAGCTATCTCTTTCAGATTCCTGCTAGTCTGTAATCTGTCTGCTGCTTCAGGTTGTTTATCAAATCCCTAATGAGACAGTCTTGAACTATTTGAGCCAGGAGAAAGTTTTAACAGTGTCTTGGTTTGGAACACCTCTAATGCTAAAACTGGAGGGGAAACCCTGTTGGTTGGGTGAGTTTAAGTCAATTGAAACTGATCCATGTGGTAATGATCAGTTACCAGGGAGTTTGTAAAGATGACACTTCCCAGCATATAAGTCCTTATAATAGGAAAAGATTTTTTTTTTTAAAGCTGGTTGTCTTCATCATTGAGCTGTGCAGTAAGGTGTTACTGGTAGCTTAGACCTGGTTGCTGTTATTGGGATTCATTTTATAGTGTTTGTTCCACCTTCAGCTCCATCATGATGTTTCAGCCTGGGGGCCTTATGATGCTCATTTGCAGTAGTTCAAATCCAATGACTGATAGGTTCTTTCTCAGGTAGTCAAAGGGCAAAGACAGCATCCACCTCCAAAATCAAGAAGTATTTGACATACAGTGGGGTGAACAATAATTTCTTTGGCTGAACCATCCTCAGCTCCCCTTGGTGTGCAGTGGTAATGGAGATAACAGCAATCAGAAATAATACACAGAAGTACTGCAACATTTCAGAACACTTTATTAAGTTTTGCAGTCTTTGCGTAAAATAGGGAAGTCTCATTTACAAAAAGGGGAAAATCAGGCACAAAGCTTCAGTAAGTGGTTTTCTTGAGGTTGTGTGGACTTGGTGCCCATGTTCTTCAGAAACTCATGTCCTGGTAGTGGAGCAAACCCTGACAAAGCACTGAATGGCTTCACCTTCTGTCAGCAGGGCATGGGCGAGGAAAAGCCCACCAATCCCTTTTTACTGTAGGATTTTCAAAAGTTCATGCTGAAGTGACAGGTGAAATCAGAAAGATGTGCAAACTCTCACCTCTTCTTAAACTACTTGGTATGGGTACCGGTATAGGGAAGCAGGTGACCTACTTCAGACAGGTCATATTCTGCTTCTTGGCCTTAGTCCTGGAAATGGGATTAGCACACCTTGCCTATGTCCACACCAAGAAGTCAAATGACTTCTTATGACAAAAGTCATAAGATTTTTATGACACTTGTCCCTGTTTTTAAATATACGTAGGTCAGAGCTACAGCTGGTATAAAAAACAGCCCAATGCCAGTGACAGCAGAGGAGCTGCAGTAATTGACACGGGCAGAAATTTTGGCCTGTGTTCAGCTGACAGACTTATGTGGGGATAGGGCCAAAGAAGACTGGTAGCAGAGTAAGGATATTTCCAATTTAATGTGTTAAGACATCCACATGATGTCCATGGCTCATCACCGTGGTACCCAAATGCTGACAAAAGAAGGCACTTTGGCTGTGGTTCTGTTCTGCTCACTCTTTGGTAGGGTCCCTGTGCCTTTTTGGTAATGAGAGTGCTGCTGTGAAAGTTACGTCTATTAAATACTAAATGTAAGAGAGATTTAATGACATGCTATTAAGAAGTTCCACCTACCTAAGAATGCTTTGCTTTCTAGCCCAGGTTTGCTAATATAGTCCATATTTCACAGAGATCTCTCCATGAAGAGAGTGCTGTCAGGAGCCATTTACAGCTCTGATCCTGCTTTGTTGTTGTTTACAAGTGCCAGATTCCTTTTTGCTGCAGAGTCAGCCACTCTACCATAGAGTTTATGCTGGGGATGTCTCCCATGGGCACCTTAGTTACTTGGGGCATGGGGAGGTACCTCCTGACTGATTCCAGACAGCTGAGCTTAATAGAGCTATAACCATAGTATATGATTTCCTTTTCTTTGTCTCATTTTTCCTTATACATTTTTCTCTTGGACTGTATCTATCAAGTGTAGAACCTGTGTGTTGCTATTCCAAATGTTTCCTTAACGTGGCATTGTCCAGGGCAGAATAAATAACTATAGCCTTCTGAGGAGCACTGATTGATTGCACATCCCACCTATGTTTGCCCAGTAATGTTCTCCATGTATCATGTGAATGATATACCTATGGAGACTTCTAATGAGGTGCTACTCCAAAGAGTAGTTTTCGCACTAACGACCAGAAAGTCACATTGCATATTCCTTTGGGAATGTATAGACAAAGGAAAATTTCCTCTCTGGAAGTTGTCTTTAGGGACAGAAGCTGTGGGAGTATAGCACAGGCAGTGATCACCAGTCTGAGGGCTGTAGAGATTCTATGGGAGCTCTCTTCCCCCTCTAAATGCCTCTGGTGGGTTGATCTTGGCTGGTCCCCATCAAGCCACTCTGCTACTCTCCTCTTCAGGCCAGGAGGAAGAATATAAGATGGGAAAAAACCCTCAAGGATCAAGATAAAGGCAGCTTGATAAAGAAAAAGCAAAGCTTGTACATGGAAACAAAGGAAAACCAAATGTTTCAATGTCTACTTCCCATGAGCAGGCAACATACAGCCAATTCCTGGGGAGCAGGGCTTCAATGTGCATAATGGTTGCTCCAGAAGACAAGAGTCGTAAATAACAAATGACCCTCCTCCTCCTTTCTCTTAGCTTTTATTGCTAAGCAGACATAATACAGTATGGAATATCCCTTTGGTTTGTTTGAGTCAGCTGTCCTGGCTATGTCCCTTCTCCAGCCTGCTGGTGAGGGAGTGTTGATGCTGTGAGCACTGCACAGCAGCAGCCAAAACACTGGTGTGTTATCAACACCTTTCTAGCTACCAGGGCAAAGCACAGCAAGCGCTGTGAGGGCTGCCATGAGCTAGCAGTGTGCCAAGGTAGCCAAGGAGGTCTGTGGCATCCTGGCTTGTGTCAGAAATAGCATGGCCAGCAGGACCAGGGAAGTGATTAAGTACTTTACACTGGTGAGGCACATCAAATCCTGTGTTCAGTTTTGTGCCCCTCAAGACAAGAAGTAGCAAACCCATACCATGGCTCTGTTTTCTAGATGTCCCCAGTCCAAATGGGCCTGAAATTAGTTGTACTGAATGAGAGAGTGCTATGGGGGTAGTCTGTCACTCCTTTTCCTCTTGTCCCGCTCCTGGGATGTGCAGTGATCTGTTTGCACACAAAGTAGGTGAATATCAAATGGTCAAGACAAAGACTTTATACAGTTTAAACTGAAAATCTTGAAACTAATAGGATAGCATGGAGGGCAGACAAAAAGTGCAAGGAGGATTAAAGTTTTTTTGGTGTGGGTTTTTTTGTTGATTTTTTTTTTATTTGTTCTTTTTTGTAAATCTGACATGCAGCTGTGTTAGCAGCTACAGCTAATGACTTCTGGAGAGATCTCCTCTCCTGGCTCTCTTTTTACTCTTCCAATCTCTGTCCATATTTTCCTTGAGGAGCTGCATTTAAACCTCCCTTGATGTTACTTTTCCTTTTGGTGTGAGGACACCTTGCAAACGGTGGCTCAGGCAGAAGCCTGAAGCAGTTAGATTCCAGAGGAAACCAACTGTAGCAATCTATTTTTAAAAGGTTATTTTGATGAATTAGATTTTATGACCTGATTTGAACTGGTATTGGGCACCCACGTGTTCCGTTGCTACAGCCTGGACCCACAGGAGTGTCCCTGTGTGCTGTTCTGCTATTGCAATCCTATCTGCTTTCTGTATCAGACAGTGCCAAATTATTCTCTCCATTCTCAATCCTGCTTGTCCAGTGTGTCAGTAGTGGAAAGTTGCAGATCTTTTGCTGAGGAAAATAAAACTTGTTACCTTGCAGTTTCTTGGCTGTCCTGTTTCCCTTCAAGCAGGGGGAGTCTGGGGTTGGGGCTGTCATCTTTTATGAAACACTATTATGTTTATTTTGACTATCTTAAAAAAGATATTTAAAAATCCTCTATGACCAAAGATTTTATGCAAGAGTTTACATAAGATTCATCTTTAATTTTTTATAGAGTTACAGATACAGGTACTATATTAAGACCTTAAAACACCAAACATCCAGACCTCTCAACTACAGTGAATGAAATTTGAACAACCTTGACCCAGAAGGCCGGGGGCTGTTGCAGAATCAGTCCCTGTTGCCTTGTCTGGACAGGTCCTTGCACAGCTCCTCTTAACATCAGTGTCACGAGAACTTTACAGTGGAATTTTGGCAGGTACCAGCCTGGGCTTGTACTTCCTTGTAGGAGGCATTCAGCATGTAGGAGTGAATATAAACCTTGTATTCAGTCTCTCGGAACTGTCTCAGTATTTCTGTTGTATAATTTTACACAATATTTCAATGTGCTGAAGTAACGAGTTGATTCTCAATCCAGGAACAAATGGGAAACCTGTAATGGATGGCTTTGGATTAGGTATTGATGCTCCAGAAAGCTGTCTAAGTGACACACTTTTACACATGGATAAGTAAATGAATATGTTAATCTGTAAGTTTAGAGCTTGGCATGGAGGTTTTTATCATACTGAAGTCCTGCTGAGACTCTGCTGGCAAATGGGATTTTTAGATAGAAAGCCTCCATGGATGAGTAGGTGCTAATGGCTCTGTTGTTGGTACCCATCCATTTGAGCCCCTAAGTGGCATTTAGATATTAGAAGTGCACTTTTTTTTGAAGTTAGGGCTTGAGGTTCATGGTTTTGAAGCTGTTGGTGCAAATAAGGCATTCCCTGAGTAGTTTCTGGGAAGGAGGGCTGCCTTCTATGTCTTGCCCAGATTTATTGGGGCAGCTATATTCTTCTCTTGCTTTTCCACATTTCTGCTCTGTGGTTATGCTTTGCAGTGTGGTATGCATGAATAGTTGCTGGATTTGACTGCATGAATTGTTGCATTTTCTTTTTGAGAGGTGATTTGTATGTGTGACTCTTCCATAGGGCCTCAGTGTGAAGATCGTGTTCTTAGCACCTCTGCTTGTCTTTGCACAATGTCCCTTGCTTTAGTCGAGGTAAAACAAACAGTGTCTGGCAGCTGTGTCAGGAACAGCACATGCAGACACCATGTCCAGGCACCCCATCCTTCCCGGCTGCTACCAGAGCCGTCCGGGAACAGACGGGCTTCCCCTGCGTCATGCCCCGGCCTCTGTGCCTAAAGGAAACCTCCTTGGATCTTCAGCTCTTCCTGTCCAGCTGCACACGGGTCCAGCACGTCATAGCTCATTGTTTCAGATGGCAAAGTGTGCCGCGCTCTGCAGCACGAGAGGAGCTGGAAAATGTTATTTTACAATGATGTTATTATTATTAAAGAACTCAGTAAATGGTTAGGCACCATGTGTTGGTCAGACAGAGCTTCCCTCCTTACGCTGCTTGCTAAAAGGCTTGTGAGAGAATACCTGCTATGAAAAGAAGGGGAAAGGCAGGCTACTGATTGTCTCCAGCATCCCAAATTAACGGGTGCTTTTTCTGGTGTTGACTGGAACTGAGTTTCCAATATCTCAGCTCTCTCCTACTGTTTTGTGTGTCATGTTCTTATAGGGTTAAATTAGGATGCAGCAGCTGAATTGCAAGCTCTTCTGACAAGAGCTCTTGATCTTCTGCATCTGGAACTTTCCTGAGGCTCCCTGAGGAAAAGTCTAGCATGCTTTATCTGACAGACAGCTCAATTCATACTTCTAAGGGTTTACTTTCTTGTTGTCAGTGCATCTAGGTACAGCCAGAAATGTTCATCCTAAAGTTGTGGGTATCCCCAAGCTCCCTTTACAAGAATTCTATTACATTTGCAATAGAAATGCCTCAGCAGTAAGGCAGTAAGTGGGCATAAAGCAGTAAGGAGTGCAGCATCCCTGTAAGGTGAGACAGTTGTACCTTTTTTGGGTGGGAACCATAATTTGGATAGGGGAATCCAGGCTTCTAATTTTATGCATCTCACCTCTTCTGATCTATGTCAGACCAGAGTGTTCCTCAATTATTCTTGTTCATCTTAAATATCAGTTATCCCCTTGGCGTGAAAACAGATCCATTGCAGAACAAGGATTTTTTTGCCTTAGAGTAATCCTAAGAGAAAAGATTGCTGCTGTGAAAAGTAAAGCTCTTGGTGTTCTTGTTCTGTGTTCCTCTTGTCATCATTAAAGCTTCTTGTGTTAGACTGTGAGCAGCCCATGTCATCACCGGGTTTCCCTGCTGCTGAAGCCTGCAGTGAGACAGTAATCCTGCATTTACCATCACTGCGTCTTCACATACAGTGTGATTTTACAAATCTAATATTATGTTTCTCTACAGGAACAAGAGCAACAACAAGCCAGCTAAACAGCAGTGTTAGCAGAAGTAAGCAAGTATCGTGCCATCTAACACTGCTGGACAAACAGCAAGCTAATTTTCGCCATGTAATACCAAGGTTGTAGATAAGTTTAGAGGATAATGTAAAATTCTGGAGATGAAGACCCTACTTCTTCTCTGGCCTACTGGATGACATTAGGCAATTAGAGTTGCTTCGTGCCTCAGTTTCCTTCTGAGAGTTGGGTAATTGGCCGTTGATAAAAAGCCGTGTAAAATAATAGCACTTAAAACAGTGTGTACAACAGTAATAAACACAGTCATCATCTCCACTCCATAAATGTGAGGAACTGAGGCAGAAAATGGTTTGCCAAAAGCTATTGATATAGCTGGGGCAAGAGTTCTCATTAGACCTCTGGAGCTGGTGGCTCCCTGCCCAGCCTGCAGGCTTCATGCTGCTCATGGCCCTCCTGCCCCTGCCACTGAGCACCCCAGCCTTGGGGGAAGGCACAGGACTTTGGTGTGGGGAACAGATTTAGGCCCATTCCTTTTACTGTTCCTGCTGAGTGAATTGGAAAAGTAATAAAATGATTTTATCTGGGAAAAAAAATTTTGAGCCCTCTGTTTTTAACAGTCATCTGCTAAGTAGTACAAAGTATATGGGACAGCATTGTCCTAATTAGCTCTCTGTCAAAATTAACAGCCCTTGAGTTCAGTAGGAACAGATTTAGGCCAACATAGTGTCTTTGAAAAATTCACAGGACTTTTTGAGTATGAGTTTGAAGCTTTAACATCATAGAACCTCCTCTGAGCAGAGCTTTCTTTACTCTTCATATAAAACATTCTCCCTCCTTAAAAGCCTGTGTCTTAGTGTAATTCGAATCCATCTTATTTTAGGGCATATATTTAGTATCCAGCTGATTTTTTCCCTCTAAAGTTCTTGGATAGCAAGTCCACTAGGAAATCTCAGCATTGCCAAACCATTTTAAGACATTTGGAACTTCAATTACCTGCTGAACTCTTAAAAAGTAATTTGGTAATGAAAGCAGTGAGTGCATTCTGCAGTGTTTTAAGGATTGCTTACAGAGATAAAATGGTTTTGGCTGTAGGTCAGATAAATACTTTTATGATGAAGCATATGTGCAACCAGTTTTTCTCCTTTTTTTAAATTTTATTTTTGAATGAATCTGAAGAGTCTAATCCTTCAGAATATCCCCAAACAAATTTTGGATTACTAGACTCTGTGTTCTTAAATGAAGAGAAACATTTAGTATTTTGCACCTAAGGACCATCTTTCATCTTGATGATTATTTTACAAAGCCAATTTCATTCAGTTTAACCAAACTTCTGCCAAACAAGAAAATGTAATTTCCCGTTTTAGAGCTATGTTAGCCAGCAGCAGGATATGATCTGACTCTCAAGTCAGACTGGTAGCAGAGATTGCTGGAAGATGATATCGGATGGCATGCCTAGGTAAGAAACTTGGGGAACAGATTCTTGGAGTCTTGCTATTTTTGACATTGACTCAAACGTGATCCTGGTCACAAGTCTGGTGCCTCTTGTGGGTGAAGAAAAGAAGGGTGCAGAACTGTTTGTCTCCCACTCTAAGTTGCAGATTATGTTTGCATGGATCCTTTATGAGATCTGCCCATGCCTGGGAAGCCAGACAAGGCCTCTGGTGTGTGTAACCACAGCCAGCGGAGAGGAAGAGAAAGATCTGAACTGCCTTGCTACCATACAGGTAACACATGGAGTTTTTCTTGAGGGAGAGAAACTTCTCAGCTCTTCTAGTGCGCTTCCATTTTAAAGTTCACATTTCTGGAGTTGGGTGGCTGAAATAAATACCCACATAGCTCTGGGTTGAGAAGTGATTGGATTACTGTGGGATGCCTGTCTTGGTGTGTGGCAATGTAGTATTAACAAGTTTCTCCTAGTCACCCTAAAATGAAGAATTTAATTGAAAAATGAAGACCATTAGTACCATAATTGAAGGGGGAAGGAGGGGGAGGTTAAATTGTGATAATGGAATCTGAAGCTGAGTTTCTGAGTTTCCTGTGAGTCATACCTTAACTTTTTACACTCTATAGTTTATCTAGGACACTGAATGTAGCCTCATTTTCCATTTTTTTCCCCTGAACTACAGCATCTACAGCTGTGGCCAGATGTGCTACTTGGCTTGCAGCTGAGCTGGGTTCAAAGGTTTTGAACCCAGGCCAGGCTTAAAGTGCCTGGGCACTGTCCCCACTGCTGGGGATTGGTATCTGCAAGCATAGCTGCACATGTAGTCCTTCTCTAACCTAAATCAGTCAAAATGATCTGGGTTAAAGAAAACCCTTCACGCTTTTAAATAGAAAGCCAACCTGGATCATTTTGACACAACCGGGTTAGGGAGTGACTGTGTACAGATACAGTGACAGATTGGAGGGGCAGCTCTGCTGCAGCTGAACCCTGAGTGGGACCACGGGCCAAGTAACAGTGTTGGGCGAGAGTTCAGGAAGCTGCCCTGACTTTTGTCCTATACAATAGTCTTGTTTGTAGGAAATCATGAAATAGGCTAAAGGAGAGAAATGCAGCTGGTGTTTCCCAGTTGTGGCCTCTGATGGCCAGTTTGCAGCCTGATGCCATCTATTGTAGATGTATGTTCCTGCCTAAGGGCCTGGTAATGGTTGGGTTTTCCCTATAGACAGTTTAGATCGACTTCAGGGTTCTGTTAAACTGTGCTTGCTTTCCTGGGCTGTAAGGAAGCTGCAACCCCGGCAATATTTTCTGTATAACATCAGTAATTTTCAGATATTTATGCACGTGGGTGACACACATGTAATCTTGACATGAGAGATGCTCTGTGGGTTTTCACAGTGTTGTAAGCATGCTGATACAGCAAGACTTTCTGCAGATGAATGAAAACATTCAAGATTTTAGTTCACAGAGGATAGTATAGAAATCTCTTGGGCAAGTTTGTAAGTGTGTCTGTGTTTGACATTGAACTTGACAGTGATCTCATTGATTTCTGCTGGGCTGAGACTCAATTACTTTGGTTTAACATCAGTGCATTTGAGAGCAGAGTTAGGACTGCTGAAAGTATGGATACTTTTTCTTTCCTCTTGGGAAATCTTTTTGGCAGTGGTTATGCAGGTCATGTCCACATACTGTGACCTGTCTGCACAACAAGCCACTACTCTATTACTTGGCTTTAGATATTTCAGATACCTTCAGTTATGAAAAAGCGTTTTCTCACCCTGTCTTACCTCCCCAGGAGATACAACCCCTTAGCACACACACTGGATGCTGGTGGTCGTCACCAGGGCATTGTGTTCTTGCCATCATGTGATATGTCCTCTTTCAGTTTCTGGTGGAGGCAACAATAGGAGACTCCTGGGTTTGTGTGTAGACTCGTTCAGGAGAGTCGAGCATCCATATAAACAAATGAAGGAAGCCCTGCTGCAGTGAGGCGTGTGGTGCATGGTGGTGAAGAGAGATGGCTGAGCCATTGGATAGGGTGCTCCCTATACACCAAGGCCCGTGTCATGGACTTCAGTAGTCCCATCTGGTGCATGTTGCAGGTGTGTTGATGATGACTTGTGACAGCTCCATGTCCTGTAGCCCTCAGGCTTGTGACAACCTGAAAGAAAAAGACTTTCCCTCATTGGCAATTGTTTCCAAGTGCATTCACAGCACAAGACAGTGCTTCCTCCAGCTGTCTGAGGCAAAGACTTGACCTCTCCTTGTTTCACCTCTCGTGACATTTACTCGTAACAAACAGACATAGGTGTTGCAGTATGTTTTTCTGGGTCATTGATTGCATTGTACACTTGTCCTTCAAAGAAGAAATACAGCATCTTTCATCTCAGCCCATTAGCTGGTTTCTGTTAGTTTTAATTTTGTTGTAGGCTTTTAAACTCAGTCATTTTGGGACCTTTGGGGCAAGCAATATGAGGTGTTTGGACAATACTCTCGGGCATATGGTGTGACTCTTGGGGATGCTGCTGTGCAGGGACAAGAGATGGACTTGATGAACCTTGTGGGTCCCTTCCATCTCGGCTTATTCTGTCAATAGGCATTATTCGTATGGGGAGAAATGAATTGATTCGTGCTGGGAGCACACTTCCTCGTGCACACACTCCCTACTGCAGGGCTCTAGCATGAGGCAACAGCCATGAGTCCAACCCAGAGGGTCAGTTCCACTGCTGTGCAATCTCTGAGGGGCTGGGATACAAAATCTCACAGCAGTACTCAGACACCAGTGGGGCTGAGCTGTCCCGAAGCAGTCTGGCCTGAGGTGGTTGTATCTGGCAAATCTACAATTTCTCCTGTGTTACGAGCATGTGCTCCCAGCCGAGGCTCTCTGGTCTCCTGCTTGCAGTGTTATATGCAGAAACAAGTCTACACACAGCCTACAGGCTGTCTTCAGCATTTTGGAAACCTCTGTGCATGAATGGTTTATCTGCACATCTGGAAATGAGCTTGATTGACACAGAAACACAGGAAAAGCTGCATCCCAGATGCTTTTGCTATGATTTGGTTGTGTTTTCTGTGAATGCTTGGCATTTATAGCACTGTCTGGTCTCCTTCAAATCATGTACCTGCCTGGAGGCTAGGACTCTTGTGAGCTCATGGCTTGAGCTGGAATTGGCTACCTTCAACCTTAAACACTACTTTTCTGCATCAACTGTCTTTTATTTGTAGAATATCAGTCCAATTTCTTGGTATGCAGGCTGTTTTACTTACCATTTTGCATGCTTTTTCCATGCCATCTCTGCCTCTCAGTGCAATGGTCTCCACATAATCTTGTCCTGAAAGTTTTGGTGGTAACAATAAAAATGTCCATGTTTATTGATGATTTGAGGAAAAATCTCTTCAGCTTTTCTTGAAAAAGAAGAATATCAGATAATTTTACATGTTTGGACAAAAACACTAATAACTGAAAAAATTTGTTTGGAAACTACCCAGAATATTAGAATAGAAATTATTAGCTAGTAAGTACTGTACGTTTTACATTTCCTTTGAGAACATGGGGCTCTTTGATTATTTTTCTGAGTCAAAGACATATTTCATAGTGAAAAGAAAGTTTTGCTGACAACTCCTTGTTCAGCCCTGCCCCTCCAACTAGTTCCTTGAGCACCTCCTAAAAAACCATTCTGTTTGTATCACCAGTAAACTACCATCATGTTTTAATACTTTTGTTCAAAATGAGGTCTGATAACATATTAACAAACAAACAAACAAGCAGGCAAGCCCATGACCTGCATGTGCCAGACTTAATGGAGCTGTCGGCTGTGTTCGTGCCATGGTGATTGATGGGTGCTCTGATGGAGTGGCCTCTTCCCTCTCTTTCTGTCTTGTCTGCATGTTAATGTCTCCACTCACTGAATAATGATGCACTTTAATACAGATTTGTCTTATTTTTGTTTCTGAGCGCTGGCAGGGCCGGGGTTATGCCTGTGTTTCTCTGAAGCACCTGTCATGCTTCTGTCCGGGAGGAATTTTACCTGGAGATGAGAATGCCCTTGCTTTATGGGAGCACCAACTAGTAAAACCGGTTGCCATGTTGTAATTCAGTGAGTCTGCAGATTTGGTACCAGGGTAGATGAGGTCCTTATCTTGGAATACATGGGACTGCATGGATGTGCATAGGTATGCCTGACATTTTGGGGTGGTTTCCATATGACAGAGGTGTGGGTTTGAGGGCATGAGGGGCACACAACGGGCTGTTGGTGGGCTCCTTGCAGGAGTTTCTGCAGGCAGCTTGTGGGGACACTCCTGAAAGTAGAGACCAGACAGACAGATCTGTGCCCATCTTGTTCTTGTGTCTGCTCCTGAGCTAACTTGTGAGGACCAGTGTGGATACAGTGCAGTTGTAGTGGTTCCCTTGTGGATGTGCTGGATGAGTTATATCTTACATGATGGATTCACTTGACTTTACGCTTTATGTACAGGCATCTGAAGCTCGTGTTAACCATCAGAAGCAATGTTTCACTGTGTGGACATGATTCCTTGTGAAAAGTTATCCATAAGGGTGATTTATTTTTACCCTTGATCAGCATATCTCAAATATATGGATTGCCAGTATTTTGTAGAAAGCTTTAAATCCAAGAGGTCTCAATGAATTTTAAATCTAAGTATTTCTGTTGGTAGGTTGGAAAACACTTAACAAAGCTTAAACCATCACCCCCCCCCCCGCCCTTTCCCCCCAAAACAACCCTAATTCTCTACGGCTTCCTAAAAGGAGGTTGTAGTAAGACGGGGATCAGCCTCTTCTCTTAAGTAACAAGTGATAGTACAAGAGGGAGTGGTCTCAAGTTGTACTAGGGGATGTTTAGATTGGATATTAGGGAAAATTTAATCACTGAAAGGGTTGTCAGGCATTGGAACAGGCCACCCAGGGAAGTTGTGGAGTTATCCTTAGAGGTGTTGAAGGTGTGTGGATGTGGCACTTACGGACATGGTTTCGTGGTGGCCTTGGCCGTGCTGGGTTAGTGGCTGGACTCCATCTTCGGGGTCTTTTTCAATCTAAATAATTCTGTGATTTTAGAATTTTAGGAGCTCAGATATTTTCCTTGTCACAAAGATGGTCCAGATCACTCTTTATTCACTTCTCTGTGGGAGGAGGCAGACAGGCTCCCTGCTGCAATGCACCTCCTGTTTGTCCTACTTGATATTCCTGTCTCTAATATAGACATTTATGGTAAGGCCAGCTCAGCATGTTATTAAATTTACAAGCCTTTGCTTACATTGTTAGTAAGAATAAATATTTTAAAAGACAAGGGCAATTTAGAGATCATGGGTTAGGTGCAGCAATTTAAGCAGGAAAAGTCAATTGATGCTCTGCATAGTATGTGCCAAGACTAGAGATTTAACAGTATGGAAGAAAGGGGGCTTCAGGGACATCTGCCAGCAGTGTATATGGGATCGTTTCAAACACTGCAAAAGACCTTAAGATATTTGGATCAACTGCTGCTGTGTGATTACAGTGTGTGAGGAGGGTATATGAGAAGTAGGAAAGGCAAGATTCTCACTAACAAAACATAGTTCCCCACATACTTTTATACTTTTTAAAAAATTTTATTTTGGGAGTCTGGTGGGTCAAAGTGATCCCAGGTCTGCTGTCTTTTGGAGGATACTTGGAAATCAATAGACCTTAAGGGTAATTCTTTCAAGATTGCAAATACCCTCTCCCTCCCATTTCCTTCAAATATAAGTCTTGGAATAAAAGAAAATTTCCTGTTTCTCTTGACAAATATTGCAGAATACATAGTCTATGTGTGGGAAAGCAGCAGCTCACTATGTAGCTGCAGTCAGTTTTTATGCTATTTGGAAGTCAAAAAGTATCATAGTTCCAGAAGGACAATAGAGGCTGCAGTTTGTAAGCTCTGCTTCCTCCTGCTCTTGTGCAGTATTTATCCAGCAAACTGTGCAGAGGGCTGTTAGCCACCAAGGCACTTGGGGATTTATCTCCCAGGCTGGCTTTGTTTCACTGAGGGGTATGGAGCTTTCATCCCTTCATCAAACTACTCTGGAGAGGTTTAGTGTTGTGAATATGCCAGTGCATGGTACAGCTGTCATGGTCCTGCTGCTCGAGCGGAAATTTATGGCAAGAAAAGACAGATACACGTGGTATTGGGTTATGAGACTGACAGATTTGCTGTCATGTCTCTTAGCAGTTGAGGTGAGATAAAGCTGTTTTTTATTTATTTTATTTTGTCATAGAGTGCAAAACTTGAGCAGAAATAAGGGATATTTAACAGTAAAGGGAGCCCAATTTTCCTATTGGTGTAAAGGTGGAATTTCTCTACTGCTTAGAGATGATTAAAAAAAATCTCAGCTAAGTGATCCAGAGGAAGCAGACAAGGTACAAGGCAGTGACAAGCACAACCTCCAGCATTCTGGGAACAGAGTCCCAACCCTCACTTGGAACAATGCTCACACTTGTTCACCTGCAATGGTTTATCACAACTTTGTTGAAATTGTTTTCATGTGTGAATTGTTGTGTTCCTTCCAGCAGCTGTCAAAACCCTCCCTTGGGTAACTTCTCAGAGTGGTCTGATGCTGATGCAGGAGGCCACTCGAGCCTGGGCCCCCTGAGAGGTTGTTGCACACGGCCGATCACATGGGAGGATGTGCTGCACCACATGAAAATGAAGCAATTAGGGAAAAACCTGGAAACTGGGTTTTAAGCCAAGATTTTGAATAGTTATTACCTACTTCTTAAATTTTCTGGTGCCTGCTGGCAGTTCTTGAAAAGGAGTTTAGAAACTGGGGCTAGTCCATGTTGTAGTTCCTCTTTTAGTGTTGTTTTTTTTTTCTTTTTTTTTTTTTTATGTTAGTATTTATGTTTTGAGACCATATATGTGACTTATTTGTGTCAGAAGCTGTTGCCTAAAGTGAGCCAAGTAATGAAATAAAGGTCAGGGGGTTTCCTTCTCCTTCTCTGTGCCTTCACAGTAGGTCTGCATGCCCATAACCTGTCCACTGAATGTGATTTAGGATGTCTAAGAGGAAAAGGATATTTTCCTGTATATATGAGTGTATTTCTGTCTCTGAAGTAAAATGTGAAGAATTAAAAGGAAAAAATCCATTCGTTATCTAATTTCCTCCCCCTCTTACAGTATTTCCTTTGAAAAATGTAATCCCTGTGACACTTGGATGTTCCAGTGAATTTGTTTTAAAAATTTTACAGGTGATTCCAAATACTTATTACTTCCTTAGTGGAAAATCATCTTGGCAAATGTCTTTTTTATTTTCTTCTCTTCCTACATGATGGTCTCACTCTTTTCTAATTTATTGTCCAGCTCTTTAGAAAAATAAATGAATCTAGGAAAACTGGGTTTATTTGCTCTGTGCCTGGTTTGGACTTGTCACATGGGCATGACCAGAACCATAGAAAGAACATTGACTGGGTTGTGACTAAAAGCCTCAGAAAGTGTGTATCCTTCACATAGGCTGGGGTGATTCCTTTGGGATTGCTTAGAAGAGCTAGCAATAGATACAGCCAGGTCTACCCTGGCCATGACTTACATGGGCACATTGGAGCACCTTGGCATTAGTTCAGGTTCTGCATTTACCACGTTGCCAGGGTGGCACCATGTATTGCTTTCAGCTGACTTTTGAAACATTTGTTCTGGAGAACTGCTGCCAGATGTTTGGGGATTTTTTCCCCTTACATACCTCTCTGTATCCCAACAACTAAGCTGCTCTGTGTGCAGATATAAAATAATACTGCTTTTCTGATAGAGATAGTCATCTGAAAAAGAAACCCATTGTCTCGGTGCAAGATAGATATCTTAAAAAGGAAAAAATATAACCATCATGATTGCTTAGAAAATCTTGACATTTACTCCATTTTTTCAGTGAATGGATTTCTTAATTGCTTTGCCCACAGAGAAACCAGAAATTGAATGACTGCAATACTTGCTTCTTTTCATTATTTGTATATTTTTGGTACTTTGCAAAGAAATACTGGTATTGGGAAAAGAAGCTTGAGATTTTTTTTCTTTTTACCTCTGTATTTATGAAGATCTGTTGTTTAAAACTTAACATTAAAATGTGTTGAATATCTTCTGGTGCCTTTGGTTTAATCCAACATCAGCTTATTTTGTTCTTAGTTTTCTGAAAGTTAATATCTGCTTTACCTGGAGTATTCCCTCAGCTAATGCAACAATTTATGGTTATCTTTTGTCCTTTAGACCAGCTGGAGTTGTTAACATCTGAACACCTTTAAGTAAAATATGAGACCTTGTTGCCTCAATCACTAAGATGCTGAAATGTACAGATGCTGAAAAAAAAATAATCACTGTATTGCTGAGTCTTTAGGAATTAATATTCCAAGTATCACTAGTTCATCAAACAAAACCACAAACAAGCAAGCAGAAATCCCCACCAGCCCTATTGCGTGCCCAAAGCAACCCAGTTGTTACATGTATCAAATATGCAGTTTGTAAGCAACACAAAAAGGTCTTGTCTCCATCATTCTGAAAATGAGTTTTGATGCCATAGTTTTATGGGGTGCTTATGCTAAAAGTTCAGACTGCAGTTCCTAATATTAGACATATAAGTACATTTTGGACTTGGATATGAATTGAGACTGCATTTTGGAAAGAGCAATAACACAGCTCTCTTGAGCATCTGCAGATGAAGTCACTTGTTCAAGACTGTGAAATAGGTGTCCAAGATGTTGGCTGTAGCTTCCAGAGTCTCTGAGTTGCAGCACAGCTCATACTGATGTTTACCTGGAGCATCCTTAAACCCGTGGTGGGGGCTGGACCTATGAAGAGCAGCCTGTGGTGGTGCTCAGGCAGCACAAACAACGAGGCAGTTTTGTCTGTTCTGAACATGCCAAGAGATAGAAATACTTGTGGTCTGATTCATTAACAACTGCTTGTTGGAGCTTCCACACCAAATAAGGCTGTGGTAGCAACAAAAGGTCAATTTTTCTGACTTGCTGTCCATGGTTCCTTTTATTGTATTTTGGTGATCAGGTGCTGTGATAGAGCAGTTCACTTAATGTCTCAGACATGCAGTCTAGAGAAAGAAAATCTGAGAAGGAGAAATACATTTTCTTTAAACAGTGTAATTAGGAACTCAGAATGATAAATGCAGCTCTGGCAGTGATGTGTCTCAGACCCTTTTTTTACCCCACTTTGCTCTTCTTGGGGTGAATTCACAAACAGCTAAAATGTCAATGGTGTAAGAAGTTTTCACACTTTAAGAAGCAAAAAGCAATACCTTTGTATATTTTTAAAATGTTAGTTAGAATTCAGCTTCCTGACACCTCTAGTTAGCTATTTCCAGTAATCCTTTCAGTAAAGTCAATGAGAGCTTTGCCACTGCCTTTGGTAAGCTTAGATCATTCTGCAGCAGACAGAAACAGAGATTCAGTGTTTTACTGAAAAAGCAGGTCTGCTCCAACCACCAAAAATTCCCTTTTTCTCTAGTCCCTGATCCCTTCTTTCATTGCTCTTCTAGCAGACATTAAAAGCAGTAGCATAGCAGCAATATTGGAGGCTTGCTTAAATTCACATCTGTCTGCTGATGTAGCAAAGCTCTGTGCCCTGCTATCTGCAACTTTCCCCCAAATTATGAAGTGTGCACACACAGAGAGGCTTCCCTCTGCCTCTCCCCAGTGCCATCTGGGCTTTGTCTGTCTGTGTGTAAAGTGGGGGGTTTTATGTGGCCTCCCTGTTGTTGCACTGTCCTGGTGCACATGGCCTGAGCTAAGTCACACATGCGATGAGTTGGGTGCTGTGAGCCACAGCCCCTCAGCTCTGTGGCTTTCAGCAGGACAGGGAAAGCTCAGCCTGTGCCCACAGGGCTCTGCTCCATCCAGGATCAACATCAGCCTCAGCTGGTGCTGAACTTCCCTCCAGACCTGGATCCTCCCAGTTTTGAGGATGCAGTATGAACAGTTTGGGTGCTGTTGAGAAGGCAGCTGAAACGTTGGAGCTCTTATTTCATGTTTTGTGCTCTAGTGAGCCTGTATCTACTCTGTCCTTCATCCAGTTTCATCCACTGCAGTTTATTCACAGTTGTGCCCCTACAAAATAGCCTGGGACAGTTTACTTCAGCTGACTAATGGCTTCTGTCCGTAATTTTGTCTCTGTACCAAGTCACACAGTGCTTTTTAAACCAAGGACCAAAAAATGAAGCAAATGTTACAAGAGGCCATTCTCCATGCATGAAATAAGGGGCTGCTGGTCCATCCTTCTCATCAGATCTGCAGTGTTGCTCATCCTCCAGAGTGCCATGGCTGAAAAGTCTGTTGTTGCTCTGCAATGCTTCCTCTCTGTTGCTCCGTACTGGACTGGGAGGCTGCAGAAGGAAAGTTAGAATTTAAATTTTAAATCACATTCCTACAGAGTGATGATATGGAAATATGGAAATGGTATTTATTTGGTGGTTGTTCTTTGTTGACTATGGCCTTTTTATGTTTTGGTTTTTTTTTTTTTTTTTTTTTGGGGTTTTTTCTGTTGGGTTTGGTTGGGGGTTTTTGGTTGGGTTTTTTTTTTGTTTTTTTTTTTTTTTTTTTTTTTGGGTTGTTTTTTTTTGGTTTTGTTGGGGGTTTTTGGTTTTTTTTTTTTTTTTTTTTTTTGTTTTTTCTTCTTAATGATAAAACCCAATTCTGTTTTTCCCAAATTCTTTAATCTCCAGTCACACTTTCTTTAAAGCAGAGTGTGACCCAAACTGGACTGCAAAGGCTGTTCTTGCAGAAGCTGCAAGGAGACCTCATGTGGTCCCAAACCTGATCTTACTTGAGATCATGAGATCTCACTTTGCCCTGCACCATCCTGAAGTGCAAGATTTACATTAAAGCTGATAAGATAAATTTATTTCACTGAATTTCCTGCTTTGAAAGGAACTGCATATTTTGCTTACATGGTTTGACATTGCTGAAATTGTGAGAGAAGCTGGACCTTTCCCAGGGTCCCAGTTGTGGAGCCTGCCAGCTTTGCCAGCCACAGTGGGGTTGGCAGTGCCCTCCTGGGAGGGATGTGGTGCCAGGGCATGCAAACCGCTGTGAGGCTGAGGATCCTGGCATCACAGGATCTGTGGCTCAGGAGTAGGCTGCCAAGCCACTAGGGCCCCATTTTTCTTCTGGAAGAAAACCAGGATTTTAAATACTAAAATGCTGAATTAGGCAACAGCCTTTTTCTTCCCAGCTCTAGTTGTTCCTGACCCAGAAGGAAGAGAACCATCCCAAATCCCCTTCTCTCAACAGTTAACTATTCCTTGGATGTTTCCCATCTGAGTATTCATTTAATGCGGTCCTCAGATCCCAACAGGAGATGTAGCCCAGGCAGCATGAGGGAAGTTCGTTTAGTCTGAAACAAACTCGATGAAAACTTCCTTGGTTATTCCTCGAAATATTTCTGCAAAAACTACCATGATTGCTTTTTGAACTTTTAGGATCTGCTATGGTTATAAAACTTGCTGTCTCCCATTTAGGAAACTGAGTGGAATATGCGATATAAACATGCACTTCATGTGTGCAGGCTTATCGAGTACAGCTGAAAGACGAAGGCTTTGGCCTGGCATCGTCTCCCATTACAGAAGTGTTTAACACCAGCCCAACAGGAGACAGAACTGCAATCAGCAGTAGGTAGTGATACAGCAACACTCATTAAAACAGGGTGAAAATTATATATTGATTAAAAGTTTTGTCATACCCAAGAATGCGACAGATGGTTGATTTGTAGGCAGGGAAAGGTTATTGGCTCTCAATTATTTATTTATTTCAGCAATTCAAAGATACTCAGTTGCAAGACCTGGAGAATAAGTGCAGTAATTAGTAAGTTGACAGAGAAAAGAGGTGATGCTGTGCATGTCCTGTGAGAGCCCATCAGCAGGACTGGAACACCACGGAGACCTGGAGAGTTAATTCACAGAACAGCTGTGAGATGTGGGGGATTCGCATCCCTGTTTTACAGATGGCAGCAAAGCTTGGAGATGTGGGTGAAATGGTAGGATTTGACAGTGGTTGAGAGACCAGAAATGGATCCAATTTTCTCCTGCTTGACTTCAGGACCTTCTTTCTCCCACCACTGCCTCTTGTAAGAAAAATTAGACACTGTGTCAGGTCCAAGTTTTGCTTGACCATTTTGTCTGATACTCTCTGAGTTAGTGGTAAAGGAGGACAGGGAAAGGCTTTCACAGAACTGGAGCCTCAGAGGGATTGCTGACCTGTTAATGGCTTGGATTACAACCAAGAAACCAGTGAGAAGATGGTCAACCTGGCTCCCTTAGGCTTCCTACTCCTGTTGCCTCAAGCAAAGAGAAGGCTGCTGGCTGTGTTAGGTTAAATAACTCCACTGTCACCCATAGCATAACCTCAGACAGGCTTGGGGAGAGTACTGGTCAGAAGAGCTCTGAGTTAGATGTGAGAACTGAAGGGAACATACCTGCCTGTTTTGGCACTTACTGTGCGTTTCCAACAGAAAGATTGTAGAATCATACCTGATGTACTGCTGCAGGTCATAACAGCCTGAACCTGCTTTGTTGGATTTCAAAGAAAAGAGGAGAAACACTACAGTAATAATAACAGCCCTTATGAGCACCTGCCAGGCAGCCAAACAAACCAGGTTTTCAGCACCAAGCATTCACACTGCTGCATTAATGTCAGTGAACTGTCCAGACTCCTCCAGGAGCTTACTTGCCTCTTTTTCCTCTAAATGAAAGCAGAACTCCTTGAGATCCTCACTGATAGTGAAGTCGTTAGGTTTGATGGTATTGGTCATTCAGGGAGTATGTGATGGTCTGCACCAGCAAGTGTTGAGCTCACTAAAGGCATAAGGTGGGAGAGGTGAAAGTGAACAGTTCACCAGGATAAGCTGTACTCTGGGCTTGCAGCATTGTTGGTTGTTTCTTCTTTTTCTTTTCTCTTTTTTTTTGTAATTAAAACCCCCAAGCTGTTTGGGTGGTATCTATGTCCTGAGTGCTGGCACTAGCAACACGTGGTTCTAAGCAATCACCATGTAAAGATCCTGTGGTAGTGATCTCCAGAGAGCTACTTGCAAGTCTTAAGAAATAATAACTTAGCTTTTGGAGCAAAATGGAACATTTGGAGGGTATGAATGAGGTTCTGAAATTCCACTTAAATCCATTGTTTTCATCCTTCCCTCACTTATCTGGGATGATTGATTAGTGGAATCTCTCAATCCCCACTGGACTCCCCTAACTTTATTTTTATTTGTTGTCTTGTAGTGAGTTTCTCTATCCTGGTCATCCTTTCTAACACTGACAGTTTCAGAGGGTGATTTTTTAACAGTTGAAGATGACCTACATGTCTAAACAGCTCGTGGATTAAGAGCTCTTCAAAATTTTTTGAAAGGGCTGAAATTCTCTGAGTCACAGTTCCAGATCTAGACAGTGATGGATGAAATTTCTTATTACACCAGTGCATAATTCTAAAAGCAAGGCAAGAGGGGTACACACTTTGTTGTTTTTCTATGTGTGTGATAAACTTAGTACCCCTGTTTGTCAGCTCCCAGCTTCAATTTTATAATTTGGAGTTAGTCAAAGTACAGTTTGTTCAGCATCCTCATTAGGTTTTCATGTTTATAACTGCTGATTTAAACAGATTCAGCTTGCAAAGGGCATCAGAAATCTTCAAAGGATATTTACCCAAGGTTCAAGACAACACAGTTCTAATTGTATCATAAATTCAGTAGGGACATTACACTGCTGGTTTCATGCTAAAAATATTATTTGTATGCAACAAAAGAGACACTTCCATTTGCACATCTATCAGTTCTTGCAGAGCACAGTTTTCTCAGGATATTTCTCACCTGCTCACTAATAATTAAACAAACAAACAAACAACTTGTAAAATGGACCGAGAAACTGAATTTCTCTAAAAATACAGGGAATGGCAGGCCAGCTTGTGTGTGGGCTAGATGGTGATACCAGGTGGTGTAGAGGTCTACATAGTAGTGTAAAAGATCCTCTAAAATGACATAAAACTAAGCCACTCTTCTGATCATAATTCTGGAGAGATTGTGTTGCACAGAGGATACGTTTCATAGCACTTTCTTGGTGCTAGGAAGCTATAGCTAAAAGTAAGAGATGAAGGCTGGAATTGAAATTCCAGTATTTTGGTCTAATTTTAGGTATGGAGACACATTTTGGTGAATTTAGAAAATGGAGATTTCTTGCTGAGTAAACCAAGGCTCTTCAGCACCACATTTTATTCTGTTTCAGCATTGCTCATCTACAGTTTTATCAGTAAAGTAGTGAGTGATATATTAGAGCCACATTTACTGCTTTGGAGATTAAAATCCCACAACAGCACAAAGCTGAAAGGAGTGTGCTTTCAATGGATATGTGTATCTAAGTAGGGAAAAGCAGCTTTCTGTCATCCTAGAACTGATACAAACCAGCTTAGTCACATTAAGGCATCACTAAAAGAAGTACAAACCCCATTTTGAATGCACATCTCTGCTGTGTTGGGAAGTACAAAGTCAAGTTAACCAAAGGAGGTGATGAGGTGATACACAACAGATACAGTAGGAGAAAACAATTGAAAACAGGTAACTTGTTCCAATACACTTCATCAGTGGTAAGAGAAGGATGGACTAATATCATTAATACGCAGTTGAAGTTGCTGTGGCTGAGATCTGTTCATACAGTGTTGTGTTGAAACACATGGGTTAAAACCGAACTAAAACAACACAACCCCCTCTCACCAACTTTTTATCCAGTTCAGTCAGATTCATTTTTACTGTGTTTGGAAATTACAGGCTTTAGCAACAGAAAGTCCTTTTTGTGCTGACTTTTCCTTATTTTGGTGTTGTAATTGAAAATAGATATGTAGCCCAAGAAGGATATTACAGTCCTCTGGCTGATTTGCAAATGTGGAGCTGTTTATCAGGTCTTGAATCTTCTGAGTAGGAAAGTCTTTGTCATATCCCAGTGAACATGGCAAAGATGTGGTGTTCACCCAGGCAGGATTTAAACCAGGCAATGGATCCTACGAGGAATTCTCTCAAACCTGAGAATTTCCCCCTGTTTTACTGGGAAAGCTCAACAAGCTCTTATTGAGTCTTAGTGACGTTTGAAGGCAACCATCAGAGTGCTACCTGCAGTGGAAGAAGCAGGGGATGTTAGAGGTGGTGGCATCTCGGGGAATGCAGAGCAGCATCTGCAGTGCTTTGCTTGATGATGACTTTGGCACATGGCATAATTGACAGGTCCCAATAGGCATGTTTTGAAAATTGGTCCTTTCAGTAGTTATTTTGTATAAAGGTATAAACAGGGTTTGCTTGTCAGGATTTTACATGTGTTTCTCATAAACTCCATGTGCAGGTATCTAAGGAACAGTTTACAACTTAGCAATATGTGAGAATGGAAAATATTATTTTTGTTATAAGTATTATTGGCTGGATGACTGAAGCTTCTGATAAAAGACCCAGTGCTTCTGAGGTGCCTCTGTCCCTGAGGAGACTTCATGCTTAGAAGTGGATATAGCTTGTGGTTCAGGACTGACTGCATCCCACATTCTGTAGGAATTTCAGATTTCCATAGAAACTCAAATGCAGTATGTCATTCACGCTAGACAACTTTTGGCCTTTTGAAAGTTTTCAGTCTACACAACCTGGGTCTGATCCTGCTCTTACTAAATCTAATGGGAGCTTTGCCATCAACTTAATAGGAGTAGGAAAGAATCTGTCACAAGCTGTGCCTATCCAAGCCATGGATTATTTTGCACAGATCAAGGTCTTTGCTTTAGTTGATTTTTTTTCTCATTGCTATGTTTTTCATTCTTATTTGTATATTATATTTTCATTATTATTTGACTGAGCTTAGGTATGCAGTGCACTGTACAAACAGGTACCTGGAGAGGAAACTTGCCCCAAAAAACTTGTAATGTAAATTGGACAATAAGGGAAAGATGGTAGGAAAAGAAAGAGAACCGTGAGGAAGGGACAGAGCATGCTTGGAGTGGCAGGCAAGGGTGAGGAGTGCAGCCAAGTCTCTTTGGTCCAGGTTCAGTGCTCCCAAGCACATGATTCTGTTCTGTGCTGGACTAATTTTGGGTCTATTCTTATGGGATTGGTGGATTTTCAAATTGATTTCAGGTGGAGCACTATCTGCCCCTTGCTGCTGAAGGGCAGAAGAGGAAGGGACAGACTTTTGTGTATTGGGGAATTACAGTGTCTGTTATCCTGCGGAGTAGAAGTCATGCACACCATTTCTCTTCGGCTTCTCTGGTCCCATGAATAACTGTTTGCCTTCTCAGGAAAGTTGTCCTGATGCCGAGTGATCAAATATGCTGTGTGGTGGAGTGGTAATAAGAGAAACACAATTAATTGATGTTTTCCCTATTGGTGTTTCAGAAATGCCTGAGATCCTTGTTAAAACAGGAGTGAAGTAGGCCTCCTGGAACTAAAATGCACCCTTATAGTTAGTCTTAGATGTTTTCATTTGCGTTTCTTTATTCATCAGCTTCTGTTGGAGAGAGGAAATGTATATTTTCATTTGGTTCATTATTAGTGAGGGTTCCTTAATTTTATCAACTGCTGTGACGTTTATTGATTTCATTCTTGTACTTGTGTTTATTCTCTCTACAGCTCTATGGTTTACATGTCCTGGAATCATAGGATGGTTTGGGTTGGAAGGGACCTTAAAGACCATCTCACTCCAACCCCCTGCCATGGGCAGGGATACCTTCCACTATCCCAGGTTGCTCAAAGCCCTGCCCAGCCTGGCCTTGAACACTTCCAGGGATGGAGCAGTACAACTTCTCTGGGCAACCTGTCCCCCTGCTTCACCAGCCTTACAGTGAAGAATTTCTGCCTAATACCCAATCTAAACCCATGATTCCTTTAAAGCCACTCCTCTTCAGAAAAGGAAATGTCTGTTGTTTCACAAGGGCTGGTGTCTTCCTTGGAACTGTCCTTCACCTGTTGAAGAAATGAATTAGCAAAGTTTAACAAGTATCTGGATTTACCTCAACTAATTCATCTAGTCTTTTCTGGGCAATATCCCAGGCTTTTTTTTGACTACAGGACAGACATGGTATCTGTTTAGCACAGGAGAACATGAATTTTACCTGTGAGCAAAGACTACATTACCCACACAGGCATATTTATTTTAAATATGTTAGTATCAGATTTTATGCCAGGATAAAAATCTTCTTCTGTTTTCCAAGGTACATTTTTGTGCTAAATTTTGAGTGAAATTAATTCACTGTTGCCATAAGAAACACTACAACCTAATCTGCTTCCTCCCTGTAGGAAAAGCCACCATGTACAACATGACAAATTGGCATTTGCTGTTATGAGCTTTCTTCTGTATGTGATACTATTTGAGAAATGGAATGCTATGGTGTATTGAAGGGCTATGTTGTAAAAATGCATATGCATGGGGGGTAAAATTAAGGTTGCCTGGGTAACCTTGATTCTGGCATTTCCTGATTTTTGAATGCTATTTTGTGCAACCTTCTCATTGCCTCAGTGTGGTGCTTGCACTGTGTTCTATTTATATGCACATGGTATAAACAAAAATAAATGTTTTGTAATGTTAGTGGTGGATTTCAGCTGGTTATTTGTTCTTGATTTCATGCTGGAGTTGTTTTTGAGTTTGTTTTTCAACATTTTTAACAGTTAATATTCAAGGGAAAATGTTACAGAATTTGTCTTTCCTGTACTGAAGTCAGCTTTTTCCATCTGAACCTGGCCATGTAGGGGTGAATCAGAAAAGAATTTTGCTCAAGTGATTTCTATTTCCTTTGGTACTTTTCTCCCTGTTTTGCAGTAGTTCTGGATGAAGCTTTTCAGTGAACAATATGTTTCTCCTACAGTTCCACTTTACTAGAGAGATCAGGATGGAAAACATAACATCCAATCAAAGTGATGTAATCTCCAAGGGAAAAGTTTCTTCAGCTTGCTATAAGTAGAAATTACGTTTCTTTTTAGCAGGTGTGTTTAGGGCTTCTGGAAGGGATTGACTGCATCCAAGTGGATTCTCTCCAAAGTAAAATGTTCTTTTTTTTTTTTGGCTGTGCTTTTAATAGCAAAAGTTGTTTTAGCTCTCATCAATTTCTAAAAAGATACAAGAGTGAAGTTCACTGAATCATCTGCAAATACAGCTGATAAGTAATCATAAAAATCAAACCAAGGAAACAAGGACTGGAGTGTAACCTATGATGTATGGGGACCTCGAGGAAACAAAGATGAATGAAGTGTTTTATTGAAGCTAGGAGCAGGAAGGAAGCAGGTGGGTAGAGCTAGCTCTAAATCAGACAGCAGTAAATATGGTCCAGGTTATTTTTAATATTATGTCTCTGTTTCTTCTAATGTTGGGGAAAGTATTTTGGTTTCCTGAAATCTGATAATTGAACAGTGAGACAAATGTTAATGTTTGCAGTCAAGAGTGATAGTGAAATCAGAGTTGCAAGATAAGTAAGGGAAGAACCTGGTCAGTAATTGATTCCTTTTGAACATTAAACTCAGTAAATCTTACTGCTGTTTGAAACACGAGGAGTGAGGGCAGATAAACACCTTACCAAAGGAGTGCTGGAGTGCAGTACTGGGGTGACACCTCCATCACTGAGTAAATGGCTTTCAGCAGCCCTGTGTCCAACCCACTAGATGTGATATCTTTCTATAAATGTTTGCTTGTAGTGTGATTTAAAATTAACGTTCCTCCCCAGCACATCATATGATTTTCTAGCAGGGGTAGAGTGAGTAAGAGTGCTCAGGACACTCCCAGTATCAGCTGTTTTAATCTGAGTACGAGTAAGGAGTGGTTCAATGTCCTTCAGACCTGCTTTCCAGGCTGGAACATGCTGTTCCTTTTTCCCATCCTGAGCTTTACTACATACTTTGGGCCAAATTGTCTGCTGAAGTAGACACCCAGAGTACCATTTGAGTTTATAGAATCCCAGACAGGTCTTCCTCCCAGTGGGGGCTGGAGGAGGAAGTATTTTATCATAACTTCCCCAAATCTGAGCACTGCAATCACAGTGAGTTTGATGTTTAAGAGACACTTAAAATAAATCACTATGATATAATATGAAATGCACAATTAAGTCAATCAATCTTTATACTAATACCCTGCAATAATGTTAAATGTGTGGTTAAGGAATTTTAGTGGTTATGGTCCTACAATACATGCAAATGATTATGAGGCACATTTGAATTATTTCTTCTTCTTCTTCTTCTGGTATCTTGTAAGGCAAGGACAATTCCTGTAAGACAGAGGAATTGAATCCTTGATTCAATTTGCAAAATGAAATTCAACCTAAATATTGATTTGCTCAGAGTATTGTCACAGTGAGATCACGCAATGACTTGCAGCATTTTGTGCCAGCTTCTGTTTCCATCAAGATCACTGAAACTGGAACTTTGTCACTGACTTCCTTGGGAGCAGCTCTGGGCTGTTCACGTGTACTTGTCGTGCCAGCACTCCCACTTAGCAGCGCCTGAGGATAAACTGGTCTTGGAGGTGATGGTTCATTGCTCAGAAAGCCAGCGGGGAGAGATGTGAATTTTTTGATGTGAGGTTTTCAGTCACTTCTTGGTCTATTTGGAGTCTCAATACCATGTGGTTGTCACTGCTGAGCTCCTGTATCCATCACAGCTCTTTTGACTAAAGGCCCTTGCACAGATGCACCTCTGCCAGAGCAGCTGTGCTCACCCTGCCCTGGAAAAGACTAGCATGAATCTGTCAAGTAGTTTTACCTTTTTTACTTTAAAATGCTGCATGCACAGCCTTATCAGTCCAGTTGTCCTGGTTTAATTGGATTGACATGAAACCCTTGCAACTGGCACAACTCTGTGAGCTGGACCAAAGACCTCATCACGTCCCTGGTGGACACAGTGTGCAGGCAATTTTATGTGGGTATTTTGACACTTCCTTTGTGCTGCTGTAAGCCTTCCTTATTTCTTTTCTCCAGGCCATGACATTCCCAGTGATCAAAATACAGTTTTTTTGGAAAGAAATGACGTAAGACTGGTCTTGTTCTAGAGATCTGCTCACTGAACATCATGGAAGTCATGCCTTGGGAGTTTTTTACTCTGCTCTACAAGTCCAGCCAAAAAATCTGGAAGTTTCCCTTGTTTCTGCACTATCAGAATTATTGTTACTTGTATTTTTCTTGCAAAGCCTCCTGTATAAACTTAATGTCTTCAAATTATGCTCCCAGTGACACATATACAACCCCAGAAAGGAAATAGTGTTGGCCAGATGACATGGGAGAAATAATTAGTGAGTAATGGATTTGCACAGTACTGAAAAGATTTGTGCTGTCACTGATGATATAAAAGCCAGAAAACAAAAAGAATTTGACTTTCAACTTGAGGTGAAGTTTTCAGTGGTGCTGTTTTACTTTTAACCTCAGTGTCACGTTGTAGTGGTTCTTAGCTGTTGTACAAGCTGTGTAGTCCTGTTGTACAAAGTCAGAGTGCAGGGCTGACCAACACCGTGCAGGGAAGATGGCAATCCTGAACAACAGGAAAGCTCTCCTTATCGACACAATAGTCCTCTGATGAGAACAAAACTTTCTTCTTTTTTTTTTACCCCACTGTGAAAATATGTGATAGAATCTGAAAGTCAGGAATTCTTTCCATCTCCTAATTCACAACTTCTAGATCAACATCACTGTATATCAGGTTGGAAAATTAACAACTTCAAGCTGAGTTTTGTCACAGCATCCACAAGTTGGCCTTTACAGCTCAGCAAAAGCACAGACTGCTGGTTGAATTGTTCTCCAAGGCAAGTCTTCTAGTTTATTTACTTCAGCAGTGTTTAGTTACTAAATATAGTTTTAGGGCCTAAATTTTCACTATTAACACTTGGATTTACTCTGTTATAGTTCATTTGAAGCCAGCCATGCCACATTGTCATAAGAATGAAGTAAAAGAGATCTCTCACTTCAATCTAAAGAGTTATCGGGTGCTAACAGTTATGAGGAGAAAGGGACAATATTTCCAGCACAGCATTCTAAAAAACTTAGACATTTCAATCCATATATGGACATGTCTTTAACTTTCAGACATGCTGAATCTCTGCAGTCCTTGTTGGCATAAACGGAAATCGAGATGTTTGTTGCCAATGCTCATGTAAGACTTTGGGTCTGCTTTGCACATGTACATGCCCAATACTGGAGCATCCAGGACTTAAGAGCCAGATGTTGAGCTCCCAGCTCTCTGGGATGGGTGGGCTTGCCATTCTCCCTCTCTTTTGATGAGCTTCCTGTACCAGCTCTCAAAATTTGTGAGCAAATAAACCAGCTTGAAAGCACAGAAGACTACAACAAGACTTTTCTTCAAGTCTCATCAGTGCTTTTCCTTATCTAGTTTCTATCTTCCAGACCCCAGGACTGGGGCTAAAGTTGACTATTGTTGAACAAGATGAGATGTACCTTTTTCTGAAATAAGCAGCTTCTCCTGCTTCTTGAGTGTCCTCAGCCTCAGGAACAGCAGACAGGGACCATTATTCAAACAGGCTTGGCACAGAGATGCAGTCACTAAGCTTCCAGGCTGGCTACAAGTTGTTTCAGTTGAGTAATTTTATAAAAGGCTGATGCAATTCTTTCTTTTTTCTTTTGCTTGTAAGGGAAGAAAAAATTCATATTCTTTGCATTTGATTGCAAGTTAAATGATCCTCACTACATGATTTCCCAAACTACCATGTAATCCAAATAAGTCTGGATTTGAATGAACTCCTGTAAGAGGCTTAGTGATATCTGAGCCATTGTTTTAACTTAATGCTGTCTGGTGGGTTGATTATACCTAGTGTTGTAATGCTCAGAGGTTTGTTTTGCTTGTTAAATTGTGGATAAAGAAGATGAGATTCCTTTCATCTCTTTTAGAAATTAACAAGTCCAGCAATTGCACATTTAGTGATTAACAGTTTGTGGCATGTCTCACTGCATAGGCTTTTCAGGTTGTATTCCCAATTTGCACTTCTGATCTAGGATCTGTATGATTTTGGTGGAGCTGTGTGCACAAAGCATGATGATATTTTGGATGTTCCACTACTTTATTTTAAGAGCCTCTCTCAATGGGGGTCAAATTCCTCACTTTCACTGCTGCAAATTTACTGCAAAATCTATGCAGTGTAACACATCCATGGTTCCTCTTGTAATGGATGAGATTTACTGGTGTAATATTCCTTGTTTGTTCTTGGCAAGCAGTGTGATATGCTGAATGATTACCTGTAGCTGCCAGACCTGTATTACATGCCTGCTTACACCTTGTGAAGATAAAAACATGACAAAGGATCAGTCAAAATGTCGACTCTGAAGCTATTGTTAGGAAACCATAACTGTCAAAGGCTGTAATATTAATGGCAGAAGAATAACTCTATCATGTAATAAAGAAACTTTTTCCTAAAACTTTACCATCAACTGTCAGCATCAGGAGAATGCTACAAATTGGCATCATTATAACTGCAGTGCCCAAGTCGTGCTCCCACTCAGATGTAAACAACCAGGGCAAATTCACAGTGTAATGATGGAGATATTAAACATGGAGCCAGATTGTGTCCTAGTTATTACCTTTGTGAATGTGTTCCGATGAAAAGGCGATTTTGGGGGGAGCCAAGCACCCCTCTGGTCACATGGCAGCAAAAGCACAAGCCTAGTGCCTGTGCAGGGCTCCCAGCATCAGCTGTGTGTTCTGCTCTATGCCAGTCCTGGCCTTGAGATGCTGGATGGAAAGGAGAGACAGTTTGGCATTGTGAGGGCTTGAGAACTGCAGGGTGTTTAATTATAACATCATCAGACCAGGAGAGAGTTGATACCGCTTTGACGATTTAAACTGAAAACCAAAGACACTCTGGGGAAAGAGATGGAATTGGTTCCCTCTTTTTCATACAGGTGTCTTGTCTGATATTTCAGTGACATTTACAGTGATTAAGTAGAGAGGATCTGTAAACCTATGGTTTAAGGTTTTTTTAAAAAAAATTATTTTTTAAAAAAGTCATTAGGGATTGGGAAAAAAGCTTTTATGATCTCTTTAATCAGTTGGGGAAGACTTGGTACTACACTAGCTCATGAGAGTCTAGCCTCATAGCATCTCTTTTCCTGAAGTAATAACAGTTAACTATATCATCTATAACTGGAACTAACAAAAATGTATTGCACACTGGGGAATTGCTCTTTCCAGTGTCACTTCTGTCTGTCATTTTTATGAATAATGCTGTGTCACATGTTAGCATAATATACTCCCCAGGTCCTCGCCTTATTTTGAAGCACCAACTTGAGTTTTCTTTTTTCCTTCCTTTATAATTTCAGTGCTGTTGCATTCCTGGTGTTTCAGATCAATCCCAGATGAGCTAATGACAGCAGGCAAAGTAATAATTCTGATAATTTTATTTATTTGTCATTTGGTGACACCAAAAGCCTCAAAAAGGGTCTGGGGTCTTTCCCAGGTCCTGTGCAGGTGCTTGCTGCCTGGCATCCGGATTTGAGAATGTATTTAATGTATTTTAATTAATTAATAATTGTAATTTATTTGAGAATGTATTTGTAATTGTAATTTATTTGAGATTGTATTTTAATTTAATTAAAAACACTGCCAAGTGTTTTTTTATGCTCATAGGTCCCTAGAGAAATGAATAAGAATTTAGGGTCTAGATGCATCAGAAAATTAGCCTTTTATTTTCCACTGATTTCAGCAGCTAGAATCTCATAAATAAAGACTTACTAAGCCAGGCAGTGAACATGAAGTAGACTGTGTGGATGCAGGTTATGGAGTGAGTGCTGTAGCTTTGTAAGTATTTTGATAACTGTCCATGAGTAAACCCTTAAATTAATGAGTCACATGTCAAAATGCCATTTGAAATCTGTGCTTTACTGCATTAACTGCTGCAGCTGAGTTGTGCAGTCCCCTTGATGTGGCCTGGCATCAGGAGGACAGCACATCAAGATTGCTAATGTTGATCAGGTACTTCCAGAAGCTGTAGGGTTTTCTTGCCAAAATTATAACCCACACACCTGGACACTAGTGCTGTCATAGCTCCAGTAAACACATATGGAGCGACTTTTCCAATTGGCAACAGCAGCCTATTTTTATTTGATGGCACTTGACTCCTAAGTGGGGAACATGCTATTAATAATAATTTTCTAAAAATATTTTGTAGTGAATTTATCATTAATGCAAAATGCATTTTTCTATTTTTGGAGTAGCTTCTCTGATTGATTGCTCATTGCATACTGGTGGATATGGGGGCAGTGGCCTACGTAGAAACTTGAAACTCGTGATAACAATTTTTTCCGTGATGACTTTGAAGCTGTTACATTGGAAACTTAATATTGGTTTACCTTCCTCTGGCTTTTTTGGAAACTTCAGCCTGACTCCATCCTGAGCTGGGAGAGGAGCTGTGGCCTGCACACAAAACTGATGTTTCATATTGACAAGCAGGGCTGAACTGCAAATGGAATTAAGAAACCTTACCAAATCTCTATTGATGTTTCCTTAGTCCTAAAAAACACTTGAATACAATTTCTCAGAGTGCTGATGGGAGGAACTGAGATGGAGCTAGCATACAGCCTTACACCTTTGAAGGGAAATAACTAAGTGTGCTCAGTGAACCAGGCTGATACCCAAATGCAGTCAGTTCAATGGTTAAGGAGGACAGTTTAGTTACATATTGAATCTCTTCTGTGCCTGAGGTGTAAATTCACCTGCAGTAGCTCTCAGGTTCCTGTGCCATGAGGTGCCTCTCAAAGCCTTGTGGTGTGGATTGCCATCACAGCAGGGCTGTGGTAGCCACACCAGTGGGGGACACCTTGGGCAGCCTCTTCAAACGCAGCCTCAAACTTGCAGCCCAGTCGTGTTGGCAGGAGAAACAGACTTGTAAGGTCTCTTCTAGTGCATCACTCCTGTGTGTACTAAATTTAGAGGGTCCCTGTGTCATTACAAATAGATTTGGTCAAAGGCGATCATTCTGGAGACCTCTCCTTTCCACAGATGTTGTTTTTTCATTAATTTCTAAAAGATTATTTGTGCTTCTCAACCTGAATGTGGGGCTAAAGTGATAACTGCTCTTATGCTTACAAAATACTTCAACCAGAAAGAGGAAATGTCTAAATTTGTATAGTCCAGTTTTCAAAAAACATTGGCTTTCCCTTTATAAGAAGAAAGATTTTCTGTTGAAGGAGCAATGAAAAACATTCCCGGACATGGGTAAGTCTCTTACATAAGCCGTCCTTTCTTTTCTGATGCCCAGCAGTAAATGATGCAAATGAAAAAGATACAGTGTGGGGAGTACTATTTCAGTGTAATCTTCTACCTCACGACTGATGCCTGAATGATTTTATTATAAGAACAACATGGTTTGAGACACAGTGTCAGAAAGTCAGCTCTTGCCTGGAGCACACATTAAAACGTCAGTAACCCCTCCATTGCCAATTGTCCAGAGAAATCTCTCTCCCTTACATTGTAAAACTTTTTCTGTGCTGAATACTACCACTGAATTTCAAACACAAACCCACTGGAAAAGCAAAGGCTCTCATATAGACTGGCTTTTCAGTGGCATTACTAAACAGGCTGTAACGTGGATTGCTTCCTGCTAGTGTAAATCAGTGTTAGGATGCAGTGTTTGTAGTGTGACTAGATCTTACCAGCTTGTCACCAAAAGGCTTCACCACTGTCACTTGCTTCAGGAAAAGCCTCCAGATGCTTTTTGGGAGGGTGCTGTGATAAGGAGAAGCATGCAGGGTGGGCTGTAGCAGTGGTTTATAGCATTGCAGGTGTGAGGAGGGGAAAAGGTACTGCCCAAGTGACTTGGGTTTCACCTTTCCCCCAGGAAGAGATTTTACTTCATAGAAGAGTGCTGTGTTCGTACTGCAGGAACAATTTGCCTACATCAGGGAGAAAACACAACCCCAGCGAGCATGTGGAGAGATAAATGAGCATCAGTGAGATTTGCCTTATGTAGATACACCCTAGGCAAACTGTCATTGCTTGTTCTCCTGCAGGGTCTGCACTAAGCCTGTCTATTTTGGGAGAAGGACTTCCCATCTTGACCCATGAGTGCCAGTCATATTTAGGGATATAATTAATGTTTACTCTGTGGTCAGTCCATAACATATCTTACTCCAGGCCAGTGCAGAAGTGCTGTGCTGCATTACAGGTTCCCCCAGGGAGTGCCAAATGGGTGTAACTTGTGGAAATAATAACCTTCCTGGGACAGCACTGGGCCTGCTCACCTGCAGCAGCTTGGGCAGCCTGCCTGGCACATGGAGATGCTGACCTGAATTCTCTCAGCCATTGCTTGTCATTTGATTTCAGATGTTGAGCTGTCTGGAGTGGACGTTATCTTTACTGTGTGTATGGTGGACAGCTCAGGTTAGGTTGAAAGCTCCAGCTGCTACAAACAATGTTACAAACAATAGTAAAAAGGCAAAGAGCTGCTGCTGGGAGGAGCGCAGCCTGTGCTGCTGGCCTGGAGCAGCAGGGTTGGGGAAGCTGCTCTTCTATCTGTATGGATTTTGTGGACCCTCAAGAGGAAAGCAGCCTGCCTCACTCAACACGATAGCACTGGTCCTTGTTTTCTGGGAGTCAGATAAGCCCCAGGGTGCCTGGGATGAGAGAAGCAGCAGCAGGAGCATGACAAGGAACAGGAGGGGTTCAGGTGGTATATGAGGAAGGGAGACAGGGTTTACCTTGCCATCAACATCTTGTGAGTTCAGCTGCAGTGGAGCAGCTCTTGCAAAGCCAAGGGCTTTGGTGCTGAGGAGCTGGGGCGTTCAGTGACTCTTCAGTGGCTGTTTTCTGATATGTAGCACTGCTCACCTGGCTGTGCTAGCTAACAAAAAACCTGACGTTTTCTTGGGTGTGAGCATGTTTCCTCCAAAACCATGTTTTCTTTCCCTTTCCATCCTCCACCTCTCTCTAGTGCACAACCCCAGGCAGCAATTGATTCCCAGAGCCTTGGAGATGAACCTCTCAGCACTTTTCAACTTCTGCACTTTTGGACTTCATATTAAAACCTTTACTCTTGGCTGACTATGCAGGGTGAAGCACATTTCCCAAGTCTGAGGGCATGTTGCATGACAGGGAAGCATTTAAGTGAAGGAAATAGTTTTTCTGCCCAGCACATAATTAAATTAGAGAATTCATTGTCACAGGAGGTTGTAGGGTTCAAAATTATAAATGGATTCACAGGGGAATTAAAAGAACTCCAGCAAAAAAAGTTTGCAAAACAATTTAAGTAGAATTTGTTTCAGAAAAGACTGAAAACAGTTTGTTGGAAGGGCATGCTGGAGAAACATCACTTGTCAGGTGCCTGGGTCTTTTATCCCCTTCTGTGAGGTTCCTCTTATTATATCAGCCTTTCCTGGGGTCAGACCTAGGGTTGAACAAGTAAAGCGCTCCAGCATGGATATTCTCCAGAAAAATGCTTTCTTCCTGATTTTTTTTCCCCCTGTAGTAAGTATGAGGATAAAGGTCAAAAAGTTAGTAGGATTAAAAAAGGTGAGACATGTGCGTGTATATTCTCCCTGGTCTCTAGAGACCAGCACAGCAAGTCCTCTCTTGAAAAACAGAAGTAACATCTTGGGACCCATGAGCACAAGCGCTGGGATGTGGATGTTGTGTTCCTACTCATGGCTCTTGGTGTGTCCTGTGCAAACTGAGCTTTAAAGATGGTATAGAAGCATTTTTTTTCTGCTTTGACTCACTATGTGAGTATTTCTTGGCAAATTATTCTAAGCAGCAACACATTTGAGAAAATCTGCAAAGTTTCATTTGAGTTATCTGTAAACAAAATTAGATGCTTAATTTGGCAGGTGAATTTGTTACTCTGAAGCTTTTGCTGGTCTCTGATTTTGGGCCAGGTAGGTTTATTTTTGTAGTTGACATTGCTTGTGTACCTGTTTAGTGTCATTGTGCCTTATTGAACTCTAAATGTGTCACTTATAGTAATGTGTACAGGGTCAATAGGTTTTGTTTTTTTATCAAACATGGGAAAATACTGATGTATAAACATATTGCAATCTTGATTTTTTTTTTTACAACTTCTTTAAGTGCTTAACAACTGCAAAACCCCAACTTCAAACACTTCCTGCAAGTACTTAGGGATTCATTTGAATTAAGATAATTCAAATGTTGGCATGCAACTACGAGTTGCGCTTTAAAAAAAAAACAACTTTGCCAAATGAAAGGATTTAATTTTTTTTCCTAATAAAAAAAACCAGCTGGGTCCCTCATATGGTATTCTCTTGTAAAATATTTACATTTGAAAGGCGCCCAGACTCCTTGCAGTAGAATACAATTTAAACAATGAGCCCAAGTGAAAAAAGTTCTATTGTTGGTTCTGATTGCAAAGGTTTTTAGCGTGCAGCTTCCTCCTGAGCCCTCTGTGCTCGGCATTAGGTGGTTGTCTTAGTGTTGGAAGATTTGCCTTGTTGAGTGAGTAACTCAGTGTTTCCCTTTCTGAAGAAATAATAGTTTTCATCGGAGCTCAACCTGATCCATGCCAAGGGGTGTGTGAGAAGCAGGATATTGTGAGGGAATTGGGGGGAAAATGATTGAAGGAATGAACTATTAGTACATGTAGTTCTTCATGGCTCACTACTCTGAACTGCAGAAAAGTTGATGGTAGGAGAATGTCCCTGGAAGCACCATCTCTCCCTGGTTAGTGGAAGCAGTTTCCTTGGCTGCGTAGCTGCCAGAGTCTGTCTTTTTTTACTCTACTGCAAGTATAAATGCTAACTTTCCAGCTGGAATTGCTGTTTGCTTTCACAGTGAAAACAGAACTAACCATTCTGGTAATGTTATTAAAAAATACTTGTCATGTCAAAAAGTCTTGCTGCCTGTAATTATGTTTAAACATCCCAAACTGAATAGTAACATTCAAACTCAGCTGAAGTATTTGATTAGACTCAGTTAATAGTTACTAATGGCTGTGCAGCGTGTATGTAGGACTCAAGGGAGAGAATGGGAGAATTAATGGCAAGCTTATTTGGAAAGCAGTGAATGACTGAAGAGCTATGAGGTCTTGAACCTTGTTCTGTCCATGGAGCGAGGCAGGGAGGCCTGTGCCAGGCCTGTTTCGTGAAGCAAGAGATTTTACCAGATTAAGGCAAGATCTTAATAGAAAACAAAACAGTTTTTATGTTGATGAATGCAAGGTTGATGGGAGGTTTTTTTTTCTTGCCCTTTTTTTTATTTTAAAACAAATTTCTGTTTTGTCTCAAGCCCACAGCAATCTTTGCTGGCTGTGTTTGTTGCTGACATTACACTCTGTAGAGCAACAGGGACCTCAGTCTGCAGCGTTTGCAGCAAACTGATTACAGCTCGTTGGTGGTGCAGGACACATCATCTGAGTTCACCAGACACCCATGGTAGTTTTCTAAGGCCTTCTCTCTTGGGGAGCTCTATCACTCCTAACACCACCAGTGCTACTAAAGCAATCCATCACTCCTTAATGTAGCTGCAGATTGGATAGTTAAAGGTGCTTTCCCCAGAAAAGGTTGATGCTCAGGGGAAATTCTGCCTGTGTGGACAGAGGTGAACACTGAAATCATCCTGTGGTGCCACAGCAGGGCTTACTCTGGGAGGCTGCATTTATAACTATATTGGTATAATATCCCATCCCTGACCAGCAGTTGCACATGGAGGAAAACTGGGTGCAGACCTGGCTTTGGTAATTAGAGAAATCCATGCAATTTTACTTTTCAATTTATGTCACTCCAGTTTACCAAGGTCCCTTGCTGTAAGCTTCACTGCAGTCCATGAGGATGTAGAGGTGTGTTTTGAAGGAAGCTGTTTTACTCTGTCAGTGCCATCATGACATCATGAGAATTAGTTTTCAGCACAACTCTGTCCTTTCTCCTGTTTGGTTGTGGTTGTTTTTT
>WEKY01041662.1:128842-156578 GCA_013390045.1 Picathartes gymnocephalus
TTTTTCTGTACTTCCCATTCTGAGTGCGTGCTCTCCTAGTTGTAGGAGAGTACTTCCCTATTGAATTATTTATCAGCTCCATCCAGGGCATGTTGTTTCTCAGGAATAAATAGAAACTCCTAACAGGAAGATAGTTTTGTGCTTTTTGGCAGTAGCCACAATATGGTCAAAAAAAAGCTACATCTTTTTATTACATGCAGTGCTTGGACTTTAGGAATATATTCTATTCAGAAATAATGAGTTACCAGCACCTTGAGAAAAGCCATGAGACTAAAGAATGCTTGTTCTTGTTACTTAAAAAAAAAGTTGTAAAGATAATGTTGATGGCACATCTGATGTTTGAGATAAACTTATTATTGGAGTGTGAAGCAGCATGCTGGTCTGTTGTTTGCTGTTTTAAACGGACGAATTAAAAGTTTCGGATTTACAAATGCATTCTTTTCTTAATTTGAAAAAGAGAATCTCAGTAAATCAGAATACAAGAGCAGATAATCTGAGTGCAAAACTGATGGTGTCTTTGAATAAGTCCGGGTGATACATTTCTGACACATGCTAGAAACTAGTGTCCTTTTTAAGAGCAACACAGGAAAGGCACAGCTATTTTATACTGGAAGGGAAAGCACCTGGCATGGTTACATTGAATTCAGAGACCTACATCACCCGCCCATGTTTTTGGACAGGTCTGGAGGAGCTGGCAGGAAGATACTAGCAAGTTCAAGGGGTGCTGCTTACAGGAAAAAACCCCAAAGCAAGGTTTTAACCCCTTGCTGGCTGCTGCTTTTCTCCTTGGCCATGTGTTGCCCTGGAACAGCTGTCGGCAGCTCTGAGTGCACCAGGCTCAGTGCACACAAAGGCTCAGCGACACGGAGGTTATGACCTAATGTTAATGGTGCTGCCATTTATTGTGTGGCTGCCATGGGACTTCCCCTGCTTTGTCTAGGGTCCTGCCTAACCTAATATTCTCTTTAAAAGGCTTCCTTGCACAAAGAAGAATTATGAAATCAAACTTTCTCTTTTATTGTAGCAGCTTGTGTTTACTCTTGACGTGCTTGTTCAGAAAAGCTGTTTTTGTCACCGCTGGGGAGAAGAGAGTAGGTTCCTGCGTGTTTCAAATGGTTGTTTTCTAGGGAATGAAAAAAAAAATCGGGTCAGCAGTCAAGGGATCTTTTTATGTTGATGGTGACAGTTTTTATTCTGCGGGAGTTATAATCTAGATGAGAGAGGCAGAATACTCAAGGACAGATATCTGGCTCTGTAGAGTAAAAATGTTAAGTGTTGCTGCAAGGCTGAATGTAAGTCTTTTTCACTCAAGTGCTTTACTCTAGCAGTGCAATTTTGCACCATAGATTTTCCCTTGTAAAGTCTGTGCACATCTGCTTTAAAACTTGCTGTAGTTTGTTGTTCCTTACCGATTGGATGGTGGGAGGCATTTATTTATTACGTGCTTGGGGCATGTCTGTGGTATTTCCCCAACAATAATGTAAACAAATACAGCAGATCAACTATGATTAATGATGTTAATAGTAACAATTTAAAAAATCAGTCCTTAGAGATCTATATTTCTATCTTTCAATCTACCAAAATAGAAGATCTCTTATTTGCAATAGGAGATAAGTCTAATTCCAAAAGCAAGGGTGGAGCATTGTTCTCCAGTTCCAAGAGCACAAGGCCTCTGCTAGCAGCATCTGTTCAAATTTGTCTGTGATTATTAACTTATAGCTGACCCGTAGTACATGTTTGGGCAGTGCTTTTTGGGACACTGAAGGGCAGCAGTGCTCACAAATGCTGGCCAATTCATTATAATTAATTTTGCAAACTGGGAAATCTAGAAGAGCAAAGGTTGATTAAGCACGGGATAATCAGAGCTGCAAAATTCAGTAAAATGCTATTTGGTTCTAACTGTGCCCAGGGGATACCTAGGCGAAAAGCACATTATAGATACATCATGGCAGAGACAGTGCTATACAGTCCTGCCCAGAATTATTCCCGATGTTTTTTATTCAAGTATGCAGTTACACTTGCCCTTTGGTTAGTGAGATTTAATTTGAGATTCAAGTGCCAGAATGAGTAATGTATATTTCAGGTTCTTGTATCTGTTGTTTCTAGCTGGGGCCTAAAACTGAGATACCTGAAATAACTATGTGCTTGTTAAAATCTTTGTTAGATTTTCATTCAGAAAAATGATAAATGGATGGGCAGGAACAGGAAACATTTAAATTCTTTGAACATAAAAGCGTCATGTGGCAGTAGAAGCAGAATAGAGGCTTTTTGCCAAATGCCTGGGACAGACGCAGGGCCCTGAGCACCCCCATGTATTTGTGATGCCAGCGCTCAGCCACATGGTGAAATTCTAGCTTGCCAACTTTGTTTCGTTACTTGGAGAATCTGTTTCAAATTTACTTACATAAAACCCCCACAACCTATTAAATATGGCTCATTACCAAGTTTAAAGGATATCTGTAATGGATATTTCTCAAACTTACAGGTAATGGAGGGTACCCTTTGTAGAGTTACCTAAAATGACCCTTTGCATGTTTAAACCATTTGCTCCCACCACTGCAAAATGAATTAAAAGGATATTTTAAAGGAAACGCGTATTGATGAAGAGACTCCTGGGATCCGTTAGTTGTGGTTCAGATTTGTCACAAGGATGATGCTGTCAAGTGTCTGATGTTTCACAGCTGGATGTTGCATAGGGGAACCTCCATGTTTTATCTCACCAGAGGCACGAGAGCCCGGTGCTTCAGACAGGCGACACTGGTGTGGCCTATTGTTCCTCATTGAGACGCTGCTTGCCAAAGCTGGGAGCATGTTGTGTGCAAAACAAATCATAGAAAATATGGACCTCAAGAGGTTGCCCTTGCCCAGTCTATCCCCTACTTTATGGTGGGGACAGTAACTCTTATGTTTTACCTGGCAGCTCCAGCAAGGAGATGGCCATAGCCTTTGTAGTGGCATCTGTTCCAGCACTTCACTAATGCACTGTTTGCAAATGTTTTTTTCTAAAACTTTATCTCATTTGCAGAAATTTAAACAGGAATCTGCAAGTTTGAAGCTACCCTTTCATGAATTTGTTTGAAAACCCTTTGTGTGTCTTTCCATAGTCCTCTCTGATGAAATAAGCCCAGCTCTTTCAGTCTTTCCCAGGGATTTGTGTGCTCTGGACCTCTGCACATTTGTATCTCTGGTGAGGGTTTTCTCTTTTTCCCTTTTTTTTTTTTTTGGCTAGTGGCAAAGTTACAGAGTGTTTTCAAACAGTTAATTGGGTAAAATTGAAGGCAAAACTAAAGAATTAACATTTCATTGTTTAACTAATTCAGCTTGTTCCAGGTGGCCCAGTGCCAATTTAATGAATTTCTTATAATTCTGATGCAAGTGATTGGGATGGTTTCATTTCCCGAATGTTGTAATTCATGTATTTTCTCTTTATTCTCTTCTGCTTCATTCTATAGTATTTACTTGCAGCTAGTTTTCAGGTGGAATTTTTTGGTAACTGAGAATGAAATAAAGAGATCCAGCACAAGAAGGTGGAAATTTACTGACTGCTCTGTTCCATCCCAGCCGCACACTGATTTATCTCTTTCTTCATCTGCAAGCCAGCTGCCCTCTCTACTTTTTAACTCTAATTCAGGACTCCTTGCTGTTGTTGCAATAGTTTCTGGGACAGGAAAACTTCTCTTGTGTTTCTCTGCTATCCTAAGACTGTTGAAATTGTATCTTAGCTTTCTCTTTGTGTTCAGGAACAGAACATACAGCCACAGAAATAACCTGAACTTTAGTTTTCTGTGTTTTATGAATATAAATTTTGACTGGCTGTTTGCTGACACCAGCCATTCTCATGGCTGTAAATGAGAACAGAATATGGTCCTGTTTGTTTAAAGAAAAAAAGAAAATCCACATAGTTTGGACTTCCAATGATACTATCTTTTGGTTGCTGATCTGTCCAATGGTTTTCAAATTATGATTTATAAAAAGTTACTCATAAGGCATCTGCTGAAGGATATTTGGCCTAAGCAGTTGGGAAAAGTGCTGGTTTTATGGGATCTGTATCAGGGTTCTTGACTGTTAGTGCTTCTACTGAGTTATCGTTTCTATGCTGATTTGCAGCTTTGAGTTGTGGTTACCTGCAGTAATAACTTTGGCCCTTTTCACTGAACAAATGGCCCAGATTCAGCACTGGAGTTGCAGAGAGGTTGCAAATTAGGGCCACATGTATAGACTTAATATTTGCAGGAATATGGATTGAAGGCGCATTTCTGTCAGGGGAAGCAGCCAAACAGGATGGAGTCCCATGGAAGCCAAAAGCTGGGGCTCTGCAGTGAAAATACTTGAGTTGCAGTCATGCTGAGATGGCTTGGAAGAACAGCTCTTACCTAAATTGGCAACAAGATTATGAAAAAAACATCTGAAAGAGCACAGCCCTTTAGGAGGGAGGCATCTACCATAGCAGTTGTTCAAGCCTCTGAATGAAACAACCTCCTGTGATGGCTGCATGTCTTTTTCAAATATTCTTGGTTTTGTAGCAAAATGTGAGGGAAATCTTCATTAATCTAATAATGTAAAATAAATTTCTGTCATATTTGTATGCAGAAAAAAAAAAAAGAAAGAATAAAAAGCACTGAACTTTCCCAAACTCAGAGCAGTGTCTTGGGATGATGAAATGGATGATGGAGACCAGTGCATGACTGTCCCCTCTTTTGCAAGTTTAGTAGCCGCAGGGTGAAATGTGGTGACAACAGGCATTTCCTGGCTGGGCCTATAATTCTTAGAGCAGAATATTTTTGCATGCCTCCTCACATTCTCCTTCCTCTCTGTGACACATTTGTCTCTGGCACCATTTGTAAAACTCCTGTAAAGCAAGGGCAGTGCAGCCCCTCCTGCTGCCTGTGGGGGCTGTGCCCCTCAGCCAGGCAAAGAGCAGGCACCCAGCTTCCCTGCCTGGCCCTTCCACCTCCCTCTCTGCCAGGGAGTTGTGTGCACACATCAGCACTGCTCCCACTCAAGTGGTTGCTATTTTGGAAAAGAGCAGAGAGGATATCAGCCCCTGTATAGAGCACTTACTGGAAGCGCCTCACTGACTCACAGCAATTACTGGGGTATCTGAGGTTAAGGGAGTGATGAGTAATTGAGGTCTTTTTCACTTCAGGGATGCCAGATCCTGTCTCCTTGTGCACCCAATAGAGAGAAGTAATTTGCAAGCCTTCAGTAAAAAATTTATAATAGATGGAGTATTTTTTTTTTACCTCTGCAATACTAGCAGTGTTTCTAAAATGTCCCTTTGCGTTGATTGGAGGTGTCAGCAAGGGTAGAAAGTGTTGCACACTGCATCCTCTATGAGAAGGGTGCAGGGCTTTACTCTCTACCAGACCTGCAGAAATTGTTCTGAGACCTGACCTTTTCCTTCATAGCCCCTCTGAAATTTGTTGTATTACATAGAACACAGGGTTATACCTAAATAAGATTCTTGCTGATAATTTTCCAAGCGTGCTCTGTGCCTCTTCTTTATCAATTGGTGAGCCACATCCTTGGCAGGCTAACGATTGATGCCTGATAGCAGACATTCCTGGGAATACAAATCCCCATGCTGCTGTGTTATGCATTCATAAGGCAATTTTCAAAATGGAGGTGATCTTGCTGAGCATATAATTTGGATGCTGAATAATCTCTACTCAAACGTAGTATCAGTGCTGAGTGAAGGAGGTGTTTTTTGTGCCTGAACATGTAAATCTTCGAGCAGAAAATACAGCCCAGCAGCTCAGGACTGTGCACCCACAGTCCCAGTCCATTTGCCGCAGTTGCCTCACCTTCCTGAAGCAGGTTCTGTTGCAGAAATGCTTGGCAATTATCTGAGACTATATATTCCTATGGATTATTTCAATTCCATCAGATGTACCAGATGGTTGCTCCTCCTTTTCTTTTTAGATTCGGCGTAGTTTTCCTTGGGCTTTTCCACGTGCCTGTAAAATTCAGAGAAGTTTGGCTGTCTTTAGTCTCTTGCCTGCCTTCCATCACCAACTTTCCTCTCCTTTGTCATGATGCCTGCTGTGCCATCTCCTCCTGGAGGATGCCTGCCACAAGGGACTGGAGCTGAAGCCCATACACATTTAATTCTCTAACTAAAAATACAGGGATGTCATTCCAGTCATTTCTACCCTGAGGCCAGACAGGCTTGTGGGGTTTTTTATCATGTAATGAAATGCTTCCAGTGACACTGTCTAAATGAAGAATAATAACTTATGCATCTTGTGGAAATGAATTCAAAACTGAAATATAATTAAAATTGCTTTTAAAGAAAAAAAAATCATACTGAATTAAAAATAAGGAAAATTTCTTTTTAAATATTCACTTTTCTGAAGAATGTTGGGTTTTAGTCTGATTCAATGAAGTAATGAGAGCTTCCAGAGATCAATGTTTGTCTAAAAAAATACTGGCTTCCAGTTATGTAGACTATATGCAACCAGAATGGATGAGATCTTTCAGGGGAGAACAAGTTTTGGTATCACTGTTTAAAAGCAAGTCAAGAAAAGAAAGCTTTGTTTAAATAAAAGCCTTCATCCTAAGCTCTGGACAGAGTAGATGTGGGACTGAAGAACGGCTTGTAGAGAGCTTCACCCTCTCTTCTCCACAGGATCAAGGCAAAGTGATCTGTGGCAGCTCCTGGGTTTTGTTGCTTTACAGGGCTTTGTAAAGTGTGGGTTCACAAGGCAAACCTTGTCTGGCTTCACACTTCCCAAAACTTCCAGAACCTGTAGAGTGTCTTCTATCACACTTACAAAGCTTCCGATCCAAACCCAGAAATGAGACAAATCGAAGCATCCTTTCCTTGGTGGTTCCTGGCTATGCAGGGTGGTTTCTGACCCTGTGTTTTTGGGATTAAACCAGGAGCTCATTGTGGCCCTTGGGTTTTCCTCAACCCAAGCAGGGCACCAGGGCACTGACCCTGGGCAGACCCAGTTTTCTGCACCAGCGCCCATTCAGCCAAAGCCTGGTAATTGCGCAGCCAATTAGTCTTTGTTGAGAGCATCTGTGACAAAATACACTTTGTTTTAATAACAATCATTATTTGAAAAGCCACTAAAAATTAAAACAGATGCAGCCATTATGTATCTGCTTGCATTTGTGTGTCTCTACCGGCTTTTTCAGTCATGAGTGAAATTGTAGCTTGTTCAGGGAGTATAACAGACCCCTAAATATGTAGCTCAGGCAAAATATTTTCACCCGGCTGCCTTCACACAGAGGAGCTCACACATGCCTGTGCTCCCAGTGGCTCAGGGTGAGACAACGAGCTGACAGATATCTGAATTCAAAATAAATTCAAGTCAGCCTCAAAAGCACTCTCTCTGCCCCTCTTCATTTGTGTGAGTGTTAGGTCTTGGTAAAGCTCCAAATTAAAACATAATTTACAGGTTGTGGTTTTGTGAGCATCTTAGTATTTTAGAAAAGTATTACCCCAGGAACTCAATTGAAAATATCTTTCCTCCACCTTTAGTGGTGGGAATGCATTTTCTGGTAATTACATTACCAGCAGTTACTGTTCTTACAGTGTTCAGAGACCCTGCAATATTTGTCAAGGTAAAAATATGTAAGAAAAAAAATGCATCAGCTGAATGGTACAGGAAATACCATTTGAAAATGTCTAAGTCATGGTTAAGAAGACAGCATTGTCTTGTCACAAAGCCTGGGATGATATTCTTCCATTTTCTTAACATGCGTATTTGACAGTGCAGAGGTCAGGTATAATTATATCTGCTATAAGAAGCAACAGGGACTTGTTGAAAGTTTTCAGTGTATCATTGCCTGAAGAATATGAGAGACCAGGAAAGGAGTTAAGTGAGAGAAATAGCTTAGTACATGCCACACCTGCTTTTTCCCCATTAGCCCCTATTTGCCCAAAGTTCCTTTTGCTGCACAGTCCATGCCATGAGCTCGTATGAACAGCAAGTCTCTGTTCTTCATTTGCTAAAGGGAAAAACAACAGGATTCTCTTATTTTTCTAAACTTCATCCCTCACATCAGAGCCTCCTTTAGAAACTGATCTTCCTCATCTGTTCCTACTGCTTCCCTTTTTCTGACAATTCCATGAAGTTACAGTTCTCTAAGAACTGCTAGTTATGGATATGGTGTATCACAGGGAGCACCAGGATAAGTAAAACCAGAGAAACCCTTATTGTGATCTTTAGCTTCCCTGCATTTTCCTTTCTTGGTGTTTTCTGCTGTGCTGTGCATCCAGTAGTGGCCAGTTAAGTCATTACCTGAGAATTTCCATTAAAATCAGAGGGATGAGCAGTGTCAGCAAGAACTACTCACCTGACGAAGAACTAAAGCATTACACTGGAATTGCAAGTCAGATCTCCTTAGGCACCATTGGCTTTATTTCCACTTGCTTATTTTTGTAAGGCTTAATAAAAGTTGGTGATACCAGGGAGATTAGGTGAGGAGATCACACTCCCACGCAAAAGTGAGTGCTGAATTGGTGGTGTCCAGCAGCAGAGCACAGAGCTGATGTCATGGGGTTGGTGCCAGGTTTGTGCCAAGGTCTGCCTGAAAGGGCTGGCAGCCACAGCCTGCTGGCAGTGCTGCCCAGCTCAGGGACTCATCAGCCGTTTGTGCTGGATCTTTGCAGTGGGAAAGCAGCTTCTCAATTGCTGTTCCTCTGGATGTTGTGCTTAAATCATGACAGTTATTAATTAAAAACCCCATAATATAATAGATGGAGAGATACGCAGAGTGCATAACTTCGGAAAGTTGATTAGGAACAGTAGAAAATGTGTTACATTAGAAGACTTTTTAAGTGAATCACACAGACGTTTAAATAAATAATTGATCCTAACCATAGTTTTGTAGTGGAAGTTGCCAAGTAGAAAATTTTTCCCCCATTTTTCAAGTGACAGTCTGGGATGCAGTCATGGTTGTGGACTCGTCCAAAACACAGACAGACAGTTTCAGAAGGAAGTTAAGAGAGCAGGAATTCCTGGCTCTTGGCCCTGTGTTCAGACCATTTGCCCTAAGAGAGAAGAGGAAACCACAACACACCAGGCACTTGGTTGGAGTACACTCCATTAAAGAGAGTACGAGACCTTTAAATTCAGCTCTGTTTCAGAAAGCAAGGTGCTTTCAGCGTGCACTTACGTTGTGTGATTTATGCAATGACTTCACATGTTTTCCATGGGGTTACTCACGCTTAATGTTATTTGTTTGCTGAATCAGGGCTTAAATCAGATCTTCTTTTAAAACTTCCGAGTTAATTAGTGATCTCATATTATCTTGTACCCAGAGCAGTTTCCAAACTGGCATTTTCAAACCTATGGGTACAGTTAGCTTAAAGTAGTCAAGGTAAGTGTTAGATTTGGAATGCTAGTCCTATCCAAATTCCATGTTAACTAAAAATACTGTTTGCATAAGCACTATTAAATGCAAATAATATTAAAGAACTGAACCAGCCCACGTGTGGAACTCAGGAGCTGTTGGAAATCAGGAAGAAGACGGAGTAAATGAGAAAGATATTGGCACAATAAAGAACAAGTCACTGATTTCTGTCAGATTTGTGACACAAGGCTTTGTAGTAACTAGGGACCAGTATATTTCTCCAGTTGTTGTAGCTTGGCTTAAACTTACAGCCAATTTTTCAGCTGAAGTAGAGGCAAAAGATGATGGAGGAAGAGTGGTAATGTGTTTATAGTACGTGACAGAAAGTCTGTGATCAGTTCTTGTCCTTTCTGTAAATGTCCTGTTGGACTGTGGGCAAACATCTATAAAGTTTTGTGGGCCTCAGGTCTCTGTTTTCTGCTTCATGTTTCATTACCCTTTGGTTACATATCCAGAGTTTGGGCTTTCCAGAATAGAGTCCAATGTCAAAAAGCTGAAAAAGTTTCAATACTGCTTCTGGTATTTTCATATCCGAAGATCTAAACACATATTTTCCATCTAAACAAGCTTATTTTAGATATCAAGAACCGTGGCAATGGATAACCATGAGACTTATAAACAAATCTTCCCTAAGGGCAGAACTTTTAGAAATGTAAAGATGTTGTCCAATGCTTACGCAAGAGAAAAATCATCTCTTCTACAACTCCATACATGATACTAATTACTTTTACCATGTAATATTCACTTTTTAAATAATAGTGACATTTCATGCTTAAAAGCATTTTGAACAAGACAAAAGGACATATCACACTTAAATCCTCTGAAGCAACATATCCAGTTTGAGCTGGGATCTCAATGAGACCCTTGGTGAGGTAGAGCCCACGGAGCACTGCATCCAGCTCTGCAGCCCTGAGGAGTGCAGGGTCATTGGAGTGGTACCAGCAGGGGCTGGGAGAACTTCAGCATCTCTTAGGGAAACAGCATCACTTCTTGTAGGACAACATTAGCACAAAAGGAATGAATCCAGCAGAGTAATTTTTATTTTTTCCAAATAAATAAAAATGACAGACCCTTGTAGTTCATATAATTTTATGATTTGATTATTGTAAATCACATATTGGTTTTTTTGTGTTTCAGAAGCACCTACATATATTAACCAGATATAGGACCTAGTGTGCTAAAATTGTACAGCTCTGTAGGACATCTGACTTGCATATCTTCTTCCCTGGTCCCTGTGTAGCAGGCTTGAACCAATGTACTGTTGCTTGGTCTTGGTCTTACCTTGAAATGTAATGAAGAATGGGCCCTTGTCATTTGTATGATTGCCCATCTCCATTTTCTTTAATTTTGATTGAAGGAGACCTAGTCTGTGAAAGTAAATAATCCAAATATACCTTAGAAGCACCACAGAATAACTTCAAAGGAAATGGCTAAAGAATGAAAGCCATCTTGTCAGAATTTTAATATTTTTTGATATAATTACAAGATTATATTTGTTTGATGTTGGTGCTGACAAAACGCTGTTGTGCATTAACACAGAAAGCATGAGGTTGTGTTTAGAGCTGATCTTTATCATGCAACATTTCAACTTCAGTGTGATGTAGCTTCCAAATCAATCAGGAATTATGGAAAAATTTACTCACTGGGTAGAATTCATCAATTGATTTGAACTGCGGTAGAGGTCTGTGTAGATGACTTTAATCTCCATGCTACCAGTAGTTCTCTGTGGTAGAGTAAGATGACATTTTATGATCTGCCAAAGTTGTTTCCATTTTTGACACAGATATGTGGCATTATTAAGGTTAAGTGAAAGGAAGCAGAGGGAATTAAATATGAAAGATTATTTAAGGTAGAGAAAAAATGTTCTTAATATATGTAAAATGACAGCCCCTCATCACTCATAGTCAGAAGCTGCAGGAGATGGACTTTTTTGTTTGAGTTCTTGCAAAGTAGTCCTGGAACTGGCCTGGAACTCTTTTATCAGAAGAATCAAAATGTGTTGTAAATCTTGCACCACTTTTCAACCTTAAACATTGCTAAGGTATAGAGATGGAATTTCCGAATATTCTTATTGTCAGCCTACCTCAGCCTTTTTGGTTGCTGAAGCTTTACAAGTGATATCGGAAGGAAAGCCTGACCAACAAAGAGCTTTCAGTGCTTCCTTTTCTTCTTATCCAGCCAACCTGTAGATGATCCCAGTGCTACCACGTCATGAATATACATTCAGTCGTGGGAATAAACACTAAAAAACCATTGCATAATGCATAAGGCACTACTAAAACTCTTGAATGCCAGTGAATCACAAGATTTTTTTTTTTTACTAGTACATGAATAGCCATTTCCAGGGGTTGCAGTACTGCAGCTGTAGTTATTTGGCCAGCAGTTCTCACTGCTGCAGAACTGCACCTCACTGATGCAGAACCTAAAGTGTGATTTGCAGCTAGAAATGGAAAAATTAGTCTTAGGCTTTTATACCTGTATATTAATCTGGGCATGCAGATACCTCATTTGTAAGTTCATTCAAATACAAAACCAGCTAAATTATAGCTCCAGAAGAAGGTGAGGGTGTTAAAAGGTACATAACAATATTCCCAATAAATATAGGAATAAACCGGATGCGTGGCTAATACAGCTTGAAGCTGCAGGTCTTCAGGCTTTGCCTGAAAGTCTGTTGAAGTTGATGGAGGGATTCTCCTTGCATTACCTAGGGCTTGCTTTTGACTGCAAGTCTATGCCGATATTTCAGAAGGATAAAATATGAATAATTGTCAAAGCAGGACATGAAAATACAGCAAACAGTCTAAAAAGCTTACAGACAGGTTAATTAAGGAGATCCTCCACAGATTCTCTATGTTGCGTTACAGTGCTGGGAGTTTGGAGATAATAGTAGGTGAGGTATAATTAAAGGGCTTTTCAATTTAGTGCACCAGAGTTTGAGGTCTGCATGGTACATTATCAGTCACTTAGCCTGGATTTTATTATGTGCCCTGTGCGGCTCAACAGCTTCTGAGGAATACTAATTTAAATGCTCTGCAAATGAAGAACACAGTATTGATTTAATGTATATCCTGTCCAGTTTGAAAACAGAGAGCAACATTAGCCTTTGGTCTTTCTCCTGGGTTCCTGTAGCCAATACATGGTCCCAGCTATGAGGCAGTCATTGAAGTCAACAGTTTCATGGGCAGAACAAGTACAGGGTCCATGGTGCTGCATCCCAAGGGTCTTCCTGAATTTCAGGAGATCAGTACTCCATTCTGCTGGCATTACCATTGGGCAGAAAAATCCTATTCCCAGTTAAACACATGTAAACCAATTGACATCAGTCAGGCTAAAGGGGATTTAATTGCATGGGGGGGATTTAACCGCAGGCAGAACTTGGCAAAGATGTGAAAATTATGTAAGAAATAATAAATTTTAAACTTAGGAATCAGGCCTTGTCAGCATTTGATGGATAATTTTCATTCATCAGTCCCCTTTTTCTCCCTTAAAAAGATGGGTTATGATGACTTGTGGATTAATTTTTTTTTTTTTTTTTGGCATAAAGAATTCTTCCTGCAACTGGTTTGGAAAATGCTGAACTGTTTGTACCAGGAACGCTCCCTTGCACAGGTAATGTTCAGATGCAGGTGCACTTGAACTGTGAAAAATGTATCAGTGTTATGGGAGTGGCTCCATCCAGATGTTCTTTTATAACTCACTTCTCTTGCATTTAAATGCTGTAAGGTATCATTAAGGAAATGCAAAAGGTTGTTGCCTGTAGTTACAAAAGATCTTCTTCTGTTCCGTCATGAGCTGTTCCGACCAACAGAGTGGGGTTTTCAGCACTTCCGTTAGTGAAGAAGGGGTTTGGAAGCCTGTAGGTCTTTGCAGTCAATGCTTGCTGCTGCCTTGCAGCATAGGAGCACTTAAAGCAGACTATAGCAAGTCAAAAGGTTTAGTGTGAAATTTGTGTGATTTACGTGCAATAAGATACAGGAGGTCTTGAGCAAGGAGTCAATGTTGAATAACTTGATAGTCTGTGCGAAATGCAGCCAAACAGCTTTAAGGTGCGTTAGGGGAACTAAGGAGATTGTCAGCAATTGAAAGAGTTGGGAGGTTTTAATCACTGAGAGGTGTGGGTGGGACTGTCTTCACCAGTCACTGCTGACCATAAAAACTCCTTCCTGCAGCCCTTAGGCAAGGCTTTTCTTGCCTGAAGTAGCTGTATAATCACACCTTAAACATCCCATCAGTGTTAATGTCTGGCAGGTCATTTCACAAAGCAGCTGTTGGTTATAACTATGTAAGCATATTTGCACTCCCAAAAACGCAGTGTTATTATTGGTGGTTAGGAGCTTATATCTTGTGTTGCCCAGAAGAGACCAAATGTATTTACATTTCAGCACAGAGAAAAGTTATATTGGGACAGTTTGGTAAGCATTTATAGACAGGCTAACTGTTCCCATCAAGAACCACATAAAAAGGCTGTTTCTTGGCATGGCCCACACAGTTATGTTTGATGAACCTGAAAATGTTTTGTACAAAGAGACCTTGCAATGTTTTGTCTAATTGTCACAAAATACTAATGATATATCCAAGTTGCTGTTGTTTTCCAGAACACAGTGGTAATAATGAACAAGGAATAAAATCTTCCCAGCAGAATGATGTAATATGTTAAAATATGTAAACTGTGTAAGTGGCTCTTCAAATGACTTGAAGGAAGCCTATAAAAAGCAACCGAACATTACCTTTGCTTTCCATGCAGCAAAGGTCCTTCAGTGTGCTTTGTGCTTCGGGTGGTCACTAGTGCCCGTGGGACAGCCCTGGCTGGTGCATAGGTGCAGAGCTGGTGGATAATCTCCATTTCTCTGAGGCAGAGACCATGGCAGCTGATGGCTCTGGAGTATCCATCAAGTCACAGCCTGGCTGAGCGGGTGATGGATGTTCCTAAACAACAGTGGAAGTGCTGGAGAGAGCCCCGAGGCCGAAGTAATTTATTTATGCACAGAGTGTCCTGCTCATAGCAGCACAGCCTGGCCCCATGTGGGGAAGAACCCAAGGCTGCCTGCATGGAAGCAGCTGTCCGGGACATCCTGGTGACTTCTGACATGGATGTGTGCATGGAGAAGCTGTCCAAAGGCCACTGAGGCCCCTCCCATCCACCCCTGGTTCCTGGGTGAAACTGGGAGGACTCTTGCTCGTGGTCCCTGTGGGTGTGAGCCACAGCCATGCTTGCAGCTGCCCAAGCACCTCAAAGAGGGACTTCCAAAATGCAGGAGTTTTCCATATCGGTAATGGCTGGAGTGGGCGTGTAAGTGAATGGTATGGGAGGTGTTTTCCAAATGAGAGCAAAAAGTAAGGGTATTTGGGAAAGTCTGGGAAACATGTTTGCTATAGTACAACCTTACGGCAGCACAGAGATTCTGCTTCCAGGAGACATTGGATAGACTTGAACTGGTGACATGGAAATCACTGAACCCATGGAAATGGGTTCCTATGCCCGGATCTGTCCACTCCACCTCAGGAATTGCTGTAATATATATTATGTCTGTCATAGCTGTTCCAGTTTTCTCAGCAAAGAGTTTCCTAAAGCAGGACAGACTGACAGAACAGTTAATTTATGGATTGCTTTTTTTCTTTGTCCGGTCCATATTTTGGTTCTCTGGAAAGAAAGAGGTTTACAATTGGGCTGGATTACCAAACTGCCACTGATGCTATCAGGAGTGATGATTTAGGATTTATTTATACCCACCGAATAGGAAGTGATGGACAATGCTGTTTCTGGCAGTCCTCAGCCACCAGCTCTTAAAGGAGCCAGTCACAATTTCATGTAATCAGGATTTCTTGTTGTTGTCTTAGAAAGTAATTATAACTTTAATTAAAATCAGCACTGTCTTTATTGGCTACAACTGTAAATACCCTGAAATGATCAGACATGTGTCTGCAGCCTTTGGAATTGTGAATAGTGAACGGTTGCCAAAGGTTGAAATGAAGGAAAGTGTTGGCATGCATTTAAAACCCATATAAATGCTAAATTAAATCTTTTAGATTGGATAATAATCTCCATATTTATTTAAAACTATTTTAAGCATATCTGTCTCAAAATAAAGCAAGGAGGCAAAGGGAACGACATATACTTTAGACAGAACAACATTACTCATCAGACTTTTAACTTCAATGATCTCAAGGCTTTTAAAAGACTCTGTGCAATGCTGTAATGTAGAACATATTTTCAGCTGAATGTTTAGGACGAATGGAGTCACTTGCTACAAGACAGCATTAAGCCTCCAACAATGAGCTTTTTAGAGGCACTGGGATGGTACCATGGTGGGGAAAAGCTGGTGACTTCTTGTATAACTCTCTTCTCCTCCCCATTACTGGAGTCCTCACTTAAAGCTCAATAGATATCACCAGGCACGAACTGTTTAGGGGTGCAAGGTTTCTCCTTCCTTTCTGGCATATGATAGGGATAATTTGATAAACTTAGTCAGATGGAAGCCTTAAGATATATTGTGAACCTCAGGCTTTCAAAAACTGTGGGTTGGATTCACCAATGCCTTCAAAATGAGATTTGCGAGAAGTATATCTTTGCTAGATTCTTGTATATGTATCCTGGAATTTAGGCTTCTAGGATCTGGCCTTTTAAAGTTTGCATTGATAAGCAAATTTCAAGGGAAGCTTCAGTAGGTTTGTGGTAAAATCAGGAGCAATCCAGTCTCTGTTTTACAGTATGTTAAGTCCAGTAGGAATTGTAATGGAGAACTGAAGTTTTATATCATATTCTCTTATATGTAATATATGTACTTCCACATGTGACATAAATGGAACTTGTTGATTTTCATCCAACACAATACACTGATCATATGCAGTAATATTTCACAGATTTTACAGAGATAAAATTTTGGAGTTTGGAAACAAATCAGTCTGGCTTATTTGAGCACATTTAAGTAGAAACTCTGGGAACCTGCAGATCTCTGTTTGTTTTCCATTTCTTGTAAGATCTCCAAAGCTAAATTAGAGCAAAAGGCATCATTAAAAGGCCACACAACTGCTACAATTGTATCTCGTCAACCTGTAATTACAAATAGTTCCCACCGATTTGCCTCACTGACCTCCAGTGAAGGCAGACGAGCATGTATTTGGCACTGTGTTGCAAATTGTCCTGTGTGTTTCTTGATCTACATTGACTTTTTTATTCTTTCCACTTTGTGTCTTTGTTTTTGGGGAATCACCAGTTGGTAGTATTTTCCTAAAAGTTATAAAAATAGGAGAGACAAAACTTTGAAAGTGAAGAGGGAATGTGTTGGCAGGAAAAATCCTTTTGAAGCCACTGGAGAATTCCTACTGTCACTTGAAATGGCTGTTGTGCGGGGAGATAATATAAAGGCCTGGATTTTTAAATGTGATTAAGATAAACAAGCAGTGTTTCTTATCCTTGAGCTGGTTACAATCTAATCCAAGCAGCTCAGTGTAAAAGTGCATTTTTGGCCTTAATTGATATTTTTAATAATGTCAGTGCACAGTCTGGAACGATCACATTTTGCTTTGACAGCATAAAGCATTGTGTAAGTTTTCATCCGTACCACTGAACTATAAACACTGCCTGAGCCAGCCCAGCAGAGCTTGAACGTTTGAACTGGAGCCGCCTTGCCTCGAGCACGGGAAGGAGCCACATTTCTCGCCGAAAGCAGAGCTGTCAATGGTGGTTTGGGGGGACACCAGCAGGGGCCACTTGCAAGAATTTTAGATTATATGGGTCTGATTCCATAAGCTGCTTAGCCCTGAACCCTCAGGGAGCAGAAGAAGTTGTGTGTGCATATGTGTATGTGTCTGTGTGTGAGAGCCAGGTAGGACTTGACCCCGAGTTTTAGGTTAGTTGCCTGTTTGTGCTGCATTTTCAGTATTAATGGTGAAGAGACAAATTCCTTAAGTACTGTTGGATGCTAAAACCTCTGCACAATGGCCATCACGATATATCCTCCCTGGTTATTTACTTTAGTCCTTTGTAAGCGTGAGACTGAAGTTTTTCTTGGAATCCCTATCTGTGAGCAGTGTCTCCACTACTGGCAGGTTATCCCTTCTGGCCCTGGAGAGTGCTCACCTCCAGCTAAGCAGGACTTTTGCCAGAGGATGCTTCCCTCTTACTCAGACCCACATTACCCTGTGCTTGGAGGGGCAGCAACAAAAGAAAGGATCTCAAAGAAAACATGAATCCTTATTTATTATATGCATGGTGCAAATCAAGGCTTTGTCTGCTTGTTGCTGGCCCCAGGATATGGGGAGCAGGGCATGGTTGGGGAAGCTTCTGTGGATGCTGGGAGCCATCCAGACTTCTCTGTGTTGAGATGGTCTTGAAAAGCTTTGGGTAGCAGAGCATTGCCCCCAAAGAGTGGGCTTCTCTGCTCTGGAGCTGGCTAAAATGATGCTGCCATAGGTTATAATATAGCATATTACAGAAAGGTTTGCAGGCCTTCTGCAATGATTTCCATCACTTGAATTCAAGTCTTCCGTTTTTCACCTCGGCTTCTGCCCTGTCCCCAAACCCAGGAGCAGACAGTGTGAAAACCTACAGGGGGGAAGAACTACAGCTTTTCCAAGCAGCAGTTATGGTTTGATTTAGGGATGCGTGGAAAAAAAGCTCACTATAAAGCAATAACAAAAGCAAAAGAAACCAAAGCAGAATGCAACAACATAAAAAAAATTCCAATAAACCAAACAGGAAGGGAAGATAAGGATAAAGTAATTTTCTGTTTGCTTTTGAATTTAGGAAAAAACCCAATTCATAATGCTATAAACCCATATCAGTTTTATCTTACTCAACCCATTTTGTTTATCTGGAGTAGAAGTTTGTATTCACTCAGTCTAACTTACTTTTTATTTTGATGTACGTAGTGTTGAAGGAGTACGGGTTAATGTTGGCGACAGCCAAACACCACGTGGAAACACCGCAGAGTCCCCACATCAGCATTCAGTGAGGGCCAGGCTCTGAGCCATGTAGGACATTTATAGCTCCCACTAAAGTAATTTAAAGTTCTGCCATCCAGTATGTTCCGCCTATATTGCTTTTCCCTTTAAATCTGTTTGCAGCCTGTCTTTATCCTTTTAAAATAAATTTCTCAAAACTCCTCTTTGTTTTCAGAAGCATGAGATCATTGTTTTTGATGGTTAAGGGTTTCAAAAGAGAAAGAACACACTCATTTGCTTCATGTAGTTTGTTTACAGAAATGAGCAATGACATTCTTTTTGTTATTTCTACTTCATCCGAAATCTGTATCTCTCCTGTCTTTAGTGGCCTATAATTATAAATAAAATTTTAAAGTTAGTTTGCCTGTGGGAAAATAGAACTTGGGGCTGTTCAATCTTCAGACCAAACCTACAACACTGGATGACAGAGCTGAGAGCAGGTTTTGGTGAGTAGAAGGAACATAAAGAAGGCACTGTTGAGGATGGAAAACCAAAATGGGTTGTGTCAAAGCTGCTGCTCATGAGAGTGACTGGGAAATAAGATGTGGAAATGCCAAACCTCTGTATTTTCATCCTGACCCAAAGAGGCAACACTGACACCACAGAACACATCCATATATTTGTCCAAGGCTGGTCTGTGCAGGAGAGAGCATTTGGCTGTTACCAGCTTGTCACCTTGTAACCTTTTCTGATTCTGTGAGAGAAGAGCTGGGTCATGGTTGGCCCCATCAGGAGAAGACTTGTAGCTCTGAGTGCTGAGTGACCTGAGATTTTAAAGAAGCAAATAGTTTAGATGTAGTTTTTGCATCCAGGGACTGTTACTGTTGTGTCCTCCTTTTACCTCTTTCCAATGCTGTAAAGCAAGAGGATCCTCTGAGTTTTGTCTTGGTTCATCACTCCAGGTGTATAAGTGCTTCACTTAATTCAAAATGTAAAGTCAGGAATCTCTCTGGACCAGTTCCTCCTTGCTCAGCTCTGTATAGCAAGACAAAGAAAAATTGATACCGTCATGTGAAACATGGTGTCTGTGCTGACTCTGCATCACCAGCCAGCTGGCTCCTCAGAAAGAATTTTAGTCCCCTCTGAAACGTGTGAAACACTTTGCAAGTTCACACAACCTCAGTAGCCAGATCTTGCCAAGGTTGGCTGGGATCCACACCACCCTGCATATGGGTGGTTCAACATGCCAGACTCCTGAATGGTGTATTTGGAGCTGGTTGATGATTTTGTATTTATCAAATAAACTTTCTCTGATTACATTCATTCACATCCTCTTTGTATATCACTGTCAAACAACAGATTAACCTCTCCTTAGTGTCCATGACACACATCTGCTCTGGGATGAGGAGCATGAACACCTGTACACAAACATACAGTGTGGTGTCCAGCTTAAACCTGTCTCTTCATGGGATATTCCTATGTCCATCTTACTATCTGCCATGCTACTGAAGAACTCGTTAGGGTAAAGCTGGTGCTGATGCAAAGATCAGTGGCAACATGAATAAGATGTTGACTGCACAAGACTTAATCCATTGCACCAGATGCTGGTTTATTTCTTGCAATTTCCCTCCATCCATTTCTTGCATTTCTCTCCATCCTTTTATACACCCTTGATCTTACCAAACACATGTTGAGTGGCTGTTTCAGAAAAAGGAGCTCACATAAATATTCAAGTCATCCTCACCAGCATCAGAAAGGGCTCAGTTATGTGCGCTTACCTGGCAGGGTAGGAAAGGATTTCAGTTTGGCTCACTGATATCTTCTGTCTCTATCCAAAGCACAGAGCCAAGGTGTTTTGAGCCTGCCAGTGGAGAAGTCAGGCGTCCCAACAGGATCACCAGAAGTTCTGTTTTAGAAATTGCCTGGTTTTCCTTCCTGCAAAGATAAGAGTTTAAAATATTCAATAAAGAAACATGTGACTTCCAGGGCCCATAACTCAGTCTTGATGGGACTTCTGAGACAAATTTCGCAACTGTCATCATTCTTTCCGTTCCTCTTAGAGGTGAGTGGAAGAGCTACAAAGCTTTAACAGCAGGGCTCCTTTCCAGTCTTTTTCATACATATATCACAGAGACCTCACAGATCTCTATCAAAAGTGATCTCAAAATTCCATCCAAATTGGCCAATACATCCATCAATACTCTTTTGAGAACTTGAACATGGAAAAGCTGAGTTTACAGGACATTTGGGTACAGTGTATTTTATACAGACTTGCATGTTAGATCCACTCCTTGGCTTTTTCCACCTTCTGCAAAAATAATAATTTAGAAAAGCGTATCTATGTCAGCGTAAGGTAATCTTAGCCCAGCTCAACTTGTGTTTTGGAGACATCTTTTTCACCAGACAGCTTGTGGCACATGTTGAGCTCTGCATGGACTGTTCAGAGGAGCAGCCCCTCTCAGGATGAGTGCCTGGTACTCCCGAGGTTCTCATGACTGCTAAGCCCAGTCTGTCTGGAGTGGGTTTTTCATTCCTCAGTGTCCTCTTTTGATGACAGCTGCAAAGAAATGAAGATAAGAACTGTTAAAAGTTAAAATACATCTTTGTGATGTTTCAAATTAACACTTGGTTATGAATTTTGGGGGTTGGGGTGTTTTGGTTTTTCTTTTTTTCTCAATAAATCTATCAGAGGAGCATGTTTATTTAGTACCTTTCAACTATAATCTGTGATAAAAATGAAGGTTGTGTTCTTGACTCAGACTCAGCTATGGTAAACTTCAACAGTGTGTGTGTATGTGCATGAGAAAAAAAAAAAGGAAATTTTAAGTGAATGACTTAGAGTAGAGAACTAGAAGCTGTTCTGGTTACAGTACAGTAACCCTTGCTTCAGACAGAACCGTTGGAGGATGGTAAAGAGTAGTTGATTGTAGACAGTGACACTGAAGTTACTGAAAACATCCAGCAAGTGGGCAACTTCTTTGTGGTGATGTGCTTCCCTAAATGTTTGCTTAGAGCGAGTTGTCTGATAAGAGCTCTGTTGGCTGTTTGAATGAGAAGTTGGTGTATTTAATTTGTGTCATCAGAGGTTAGATAATGCTAAATCAAGGCAACTGTGCTGACAGATGGGAATGCTTAGTCACCCCCAGCTCCTGGAGCCTGTAAGATCTAAGATTTATAAGGACCAGTACATTTGTTTTCTTACAAGTGATAAGGGAACAAGAGACTCTCTACAGAAACATTGATTAAGTCTTATTTTCTCTCCTAATGCCCTAAAGTTATCTGATCCTTCATGAGAACTTGTGCCTACTTATCCTATTTAATTTATTGAAATACTTTAAGCCTTTTAAGTTATCCACAGGTAGTACAGAAAAACAGATAGAAGTGTCTCCTTCAGCAGCAAAACTTTCTTATTTTTCTGGGGTTTGGAGGAGAAATGGATGCTGACACCAAGAGAAAACCCTGGTGGTATGGTGGATGCATTCATGGCAATTAGTCAAGGAGCTATCAGCAGGAATCCTTACATTTCTATTGTCTGTGACATCTTGAGATAATCCTTTCCTAAAGTACAATAAACTTCAGGAGGCAAAGAATGATACAAGGAAATTCCAGCTATGAAACACAGTGTTTTTCAGCATTGTAGTGAGGAGAGCGTAGGGACTTGTAAGAGCACGGAGACTAATAAAGATCAGACCAATAATCCCTAGAAGTGCAAATTTCTGTACTTAAAAAAAAAAGTTTTTCATATTGTTTTGCTTTTTTAGGTATCTTTTTATTTATTTCCTCTCTGCTTAGTGAGATGGAAGTGCATATGAAGCATGTTACAAAAGCAGTGGTGCTATTTTATTTCAGGATGTTACATTTGTCCCCTTATTTTCAGTCTATTGGGTGGAACACTTTCATAGCACTCTTTGCAGCAGATATTGAGAAATGGACATTTCTATCAGCTTTTATGACTACTTCTTTTTCTTAATGATTGCAATGCTCTCAGTTGAAATTAATTGTAAAACTAACTTGATCTTAGTGGAAAAAGAATTTCACCTTATGTGTTGCAGAAAGGTCTAATCATGTAGCTTGGTAAGACCCATAGTGAATACATTGACACAAGGATAGAATTCATAAGGACAGTCTCATAGAGCCATTGCCAAAGTTTGGGTCAGAATTTAAACAATTTGAACTTTTTTGAACTGGAATCTTCCTTCACAAAAGCCACAGGAAAGTTTCAAGGCCAAATGTTTTTTCATGAAAAACTGCATCTGGCTCAGGGACAGGAGTCTGGGCTTCACTGAGTCGGGGTTGCTTAGGGGTCATGAGAGAAAATAGAAAATACTGCCCATTGGGGGACTTTTTCAGGGGAGCAGGAGTGGAAGTGAATTTGTCTCTGGGGAGGAAGAATTTGCCAGGGAAGAGAGGAGGGAAGCAAGTGAAGGAATTGCAGGAGGAAGAAAGGGTTTATCTATGGGCTTTGTGGTGTCCTCTGATGATGCATTTAGGGTTCACCACTGTAAAAGCTGTAAAGGGTTGATGGGTACCTGGGTGTCTCTTGGCATATGCACAGGTTGGGGTGGAGCACTGTATCCTGATGCTCCCAGAGCAAAGAACTTGTCCTTTGTTACTGTCCTCGGAAGACTCTGCTGCTGACTGAAACAGTATTTGAGTTCATTCCTCAGCTTCTTCTTTTGCAACCTTAATTAAGAAAAAGTTCAAGCTAGAGCTGTGTACTCAACTCCATGAAAAAGCCACTGTGGCCTTGGATCTTTCCTCCCTCTTCAGATGTTGCTGGGGATGCATTCTTTCAAATGCTGATATTGTGTTCCTTCCAGACTGAGCCATTTTAGGATTGTGGTTAAATATCATATTGTTGAAATTACTGCTGTTGATATTAAATTGGCTGGATGGTGACTCTTGCTTGGGGTTACCACAAGAATAAATTCTTTCTCTAATGGCTGCTTTCAGGTTCAGTGCCACTAACATTGTGCAGCAAATCTGTTCTGAATGTGCTTAACTAAACTTCTTGGCATTAACAGATGTGTTGCTTCCACTGGTGCACACAAAATAGATCTTGCAGAATTTCTTTGTTTTGGGAAATCTGGATTCTTGAAATCAAAGGGGTGAACTGAATGTTTAAAATAGATTTATATATGTTTTAATTCTTGCCCTGTGCAAAGATTGTACTGTCTCTTAGATGAGATACCTTCAGATTTATATCCAGTATTGTTGACAAGATGTCTCTTAGAATTTGACATCTGAGTAGAGTACCACATACTATTTCAATGTGGAGTATTTTTCCCTCATTTTATATTCATTTAAAACCTGCTATTGAGAGCAAAGAACCCCTAAAAAGTAGTAATTCTCTGCCAGAGTAAGCTTGGAAACAGTGGATAGAGCATGAGAAATGCAATGCTCTGCTCTACTGGATCTCATTTGCTTGCTAGAAGCAACATTTCCATTTTGGTTCTTCTGTTTGTGTTCCCTCATGTATGTAGATGTGCTGTGTATTTGTTAAGCACTCATAATATTCTGAACACTGTATGAGATGCAAATATTACAGTAGTCCCTTCCTCAGGTATTTCACAACTTAGAAAATACAAAAATGAAATATGCACTTGAGTCAGGACACTGAGAAGTCACCCAGCCTTACCTGAGGGGAAAGAGCAGCCCTATAAAAATGCTTAACTGAAATATGTGTTCTGATTTTGGAAAAAAAAAATAAGGTTTTTGGAGAGGCCAGTGTAAACAGGGAACATCTCTGTGCCAGTGCCTGGGTGATGAGGGAACTGTTGGATTTTTCTTTCTTAGCAGCTGCTGAGTATGAGGCAGGGAGGCAGAGTGAGATGGGAGAGGTGGGACCTGTGAATGCAGCAGTTTCTCACACACCTGAAGTGAAAGCCAAGGTGGTAGGTGGGCAGCTCGCAGTGGGCTGGTGGGAAACCCTCTGGAGATGCCCAAGGTGGGGTGTTCTTGAGGTGGTGGGTGGTGGGGAGGCCATGGCTCAGCTCCAGGATAGGGTAGCTGTGGCCAGCCCTGGGTGTCTGCCTTGGGCAGTTCTTTATGTTTAGCTCAGGGTCCTCTGAGGGAATTTGCAGCCTTGCACCTTCCAGCGAGAGGCCCTCTCTTCTGAACAGGGAAAGGCTGGGTTGGAGAGATTACAAAGCTCAAAGTGGTTTATTTTTATGATGACTTTGGGACTATTGTTTACATGCCTGATACATAAACTCTCTCCTGTCTCTCTCCTTGCTTTCGTGCCATCTCCTGCAGTCTGCAGCATCTAAGTGGAACTAGTTATGTTTATTTAAAGAAACTTTTATGTTCTGTCCCTTTTACAGCTGACTTCAAATCTATCCTTTCTTACTTGAACCATTACTTTTCTGACTCCAAAGGGAAAATAATCTTTAGAATTACTCCTGGTGCCTACGGGGCAATGTGGGAGTCAGTGTCTTAACAGATCCTTCTGGAGACTAACAAAAAGCAGTTGCCTAACCAGGGGAACTCAACTCTATGCACACAGAGCAATTTTAGGGTATTCTCTTATTAGGGGAGATCTCTTCATGACAAAGACTCTTCCAGAGGAGTTCACTGTGCATTAAGTGTCAGATTTTTCTTTATAATGTGAAACTGAGTAATTTTCTCCCTTCATTAACCTGTAGAAGTGCAATTGCCAGAGGTCTAGCAAAATCAACGGAGCTGAGGCCTCTCTGATAATGACAATCAGTTTCTAGCTTTAACTTATGAAAAAGAAATATGATAGTATTATGTGCAAAGCCATTATTAACTGTATAAGTCTTTGTAATTAATTTTCTGCCTTCTCTAAACAGTGTTTTTGCCTTGGTCATTTGCATTATAAATCTCTCCTGCAAGTCCATGGGTTTAAATTTTAAAGTTGAATGTAATTAATGTATAAATAAGTTCATTTGTGTTGTAAACAATGCTAGAAATTCTGACTGAATAACTAAACAGATCTTTTAATTCTTCTGTTACTAGACGACCAAACACTGTCAAGAACCATCATCCCTAGTGATGGATCTGGTATCAATTGCTAGACAGAGATCTTCTGAAAGTTTAAGTTTTCTGTTGTTTATATAGTCCTAGTTAGCTAATCACAAAGCATAATCAGCCCAGCTAAACCTCTGGCATGTTTAGAAATACCTGGGATGGGATGTGCATACTGTGATATCTACACAGAGCAGAAGACGTAGAAAAGGCTTTGCAAAACACTTTGATAAGCAACTGACCAAACTCAGTTTGTTCCTTAGCCCAGTTTCTGAAAGACCACCACCATTGTGGTGATTTGAGATATACTGACAGTTCTCTGGGTAATTTTTTAGCCCAGCGGGAAAAGACTGAGTATGAATTGAGTTACATCATTATTAGACTGTAGAGAAGTCCTGTTGTAAAGGGTGGTTCTGAAAGCTGAGCTGTAGAGAAGGCTTTGGATCAAAATGTGTCTTATACCCCAGGGAACTCCTCCACAAGACAGCAACCCATAAGACATGGACATTGTTATTGCCAGTGTTGCTTGTATTTCATTAGAGCATGAGGCTGGAAGCAGTAAATCTGTCGGTTGGTTGGGGTTTTTGTTCCTGACTCTGACCGTGACTTGCTTTAACTGCTTGGGTAAATTTTTTTACCATCTTGGATAATCTTTAAAAGGATAAAAATGTTTTGTGCTCTCTTCTACTTAGGGTGGTAACACTTTGCTTTACCTAGAGAAATGGCATTTAGCCTTGTGTCATCCAGACCTACTTTTCACTGCACTGAAATATTCTCATTAGTGGAGATGTTTCTGGAAACTCTTATTCATCCACAGGACAGGGTAGTGTTATTGAACGTGGATACCTACAAATTATTTCACCCTTCAAGAAGCTTGACCTAGCATTAGCTTAAGGCTGTTTCAGAGATTGGAGGGGCCAAAAAATGCTCTTTTGTGACACCATATTATTTCTAGGGAAGCACAAACAGTGTTAGGATGAAATCATTCCAAGTCAAATCAGTGGAAGCTTTGCCAATTGCTTTGGAAAACCCAAATCTTTAACAAAATTATTAATTAATGAGAAAAAATCCTCACCAGGAAACTCCAGAAGCACACTTTCTACCTTAAAAGTTCAAACTCAGTTTACACTTTGATGAAAACAAGAGAATGTTAAAGAGTTTGGAGTCAACTAGAAATCAAAAGCATAAGCCTCTCCCTGGCTGTGCTTTTCATCCCCACTTCAGGCTGTTAGCCTGATAGGAGCACATTGATAAGAGCATTAAAAACTTATTGATAAATTGCTGAAAGAAGCCATGCAAACAGACGGGCCTGGGAAGACTCCTTTCCCAGCTACATATCAGTTTGCAGATACTTTCCAGCCTTCTGAGCAACCAATCTGAAAAGCTATTTACTTTCAGACATATCAGGTTGGAGTTCTAGCAGCTGGAGCTGAGTGAATAATTACTTCAATTAAAATACATTCAGCAAGAGGTCAGTGAATATTTTGTGTAACAACATACCTAGTACTTAGCAGCTTAAATGTGTGCAGATTTTTCAGCTGTGCATATATACAGAGTGTCACTTTGGGCCAGTTGTGAGAAGCTCAGGAGAGCAGCCCAGAGGGTCTGGTTTTTACTGCCCTGCTGTCTGGTGGTTGTGCTGGGCTGTGGGGCGGGAGGTGCGATGGGGGAGCAGCAGCCGCGGGGGATGTGCTGGGACAGGACTCAGAGAAAACGTGCGCTGGTCTTGGGCTTGGAGTGCAGACTTACTGACACCCGAGACATTATGTATGAACACTGAGCCTGCAGATGGGCTGTCCTCTGTTATTATTATGCAATAACTGCACAAAAATGCTATTAAGCTAAACATGAAATTAATTGAACATAATATGGAACAGACCCACGATCTGACTCCATGGTCTGTCTGAGACACTGTGGTCTGGTATCCACAAATATGGATTTATTTCTAGGTCTTGTAACCCATTTTAGTTGTGACAGATAGTTAAGGCACCTGACAGGATGTTCAGAGAATAGCATGTCCTAACTCCTTGATGACCTGCTTGTCCTATTTTTGAAGTGGAGATGTTAATTCTACCCATCAAAAGACCATGGAAAATATTCTTAATTTAGAAGCATTTTCCTTTCCTCTTTCTTTAGCCTTTCCATATGTATATCCGTATCTGAAAAGTCTTTATTCCTTTCCCTCTTTTTGTCTTTCAGTTGAATGGTTCAAATTCATTGAGCCTTTACCAAGTGAAAGGCAGGTGGGTGCTGCCCAGGTAAGGGGCCCAGGCCTGAATTGCAGAAGTGCACCAAGTTCCCAGTAGGACATCAGGGCATCTGCTGGGTGACAGGGAGTGGATCACACCACCGAGCTTTGCTGCTGTATGCTGGGTTACGCAGGGGACTGTGGGTCAGGGTTGACTGTCATGCTGAGTGCACTTTAAAGGAAAATATTTTACTCAGCCATCTGAGGCTTAGCAATTGAGTTAATTTGGCTTTTTTTTTTTTTTTTTTTTTT
>WEKY01041662.1:156597-221197 GCA_013390045.1 Picathartes gymnocephalus
TTTTTTTTTCTGGAACAAAATCCCATTTGATACAAAGATAATGACAACTGGACAACTGACATAGATCTTTCTAGAATCAAATCTATGCTTGGTCATGCTCCTTATATAAGCTTTCTCATCTGAAATTTTTTTTAAAATCTGGCAGTAGTTTGACCCTGTGATGTAGTCAGATGCTTTATTGCTGGTAAACTATGTAAATTAAGCCCTTAAAAATCTCATTTTAGATTTTGTTTTCTATACTTGGATTTTTTTATGGCAGTTTCTGCATCACTTTCAAAATTTCAATCTCACTGATTATAAGTTACAGTAGTTTTCCAGTTCTTCTCCTTTAGCAGTCCTGTTTGCAGATCCCTTTTGTAACATCACTGAATAAAGAACTTGGGTTCAGCTGCTGTAGCTCATTAACCTAAATTCCTTTGGACTTGCTGCCTTCCAGAGACAAGTCCCACTTTCCTGTGCCCTTTGTTTCTTGTATAATTTTTCACCTTGCTTTGCAAAAATACACGTTTTTGGAATGGATTCACAAGCAACCCAGATTGCTGCTAGACTGTCCTGCCTTCATTACTCTTGGCTGCTTTACCAGGCCTTGTATCAGTCAGGCATTACAGTAGTACCAAAGCTACTTTTACCTCCTGAACACTGGTGAAAATGTTCAGTGACTTCAAGCATAATAATAATTCCTGAAGAAACCTCTGCAAACACCCATCCCTCATGTGCAGTTTGAGATCTCAGTTAGCCACGTCTGAGTTAATTTAATGCATACTTCATTGGTAAACTGTCAGGCTAATTTTTAATATGGATGCTGCACCATACTAATTTTAAAATTGTATAAATAGGTAAGTGCACTGTGCCAATACAACCAGACTTAAGCAGCTACATTTTGCTGGCTCATTAAAGAATCAAGTCAGGTTTGTTTGACAAGATCTTTTAGTAATTGAAGTATGCGCTGAGGTATTGACCATATTCATCTTTATCAATTGCATTTTGTATTAACTTTTATATTCATCCCCCTGTGGTTGATGTCAGGCTCTATAGTTTCTAGTTGTCCTAACTCTGTGCTTGTTCTTTTTCAATGTTGGCACAGCATTATTTCTCTGCTAAAAATTTTTCCCTGGCTTAATTTGCAAGCAAATCTTCTTGCTGGATTTAAGACCTTTGGGGTTTGCTGCTTTTTGGTTCTGCTTTTCTCTTCCATAGATTCTGCCTGAAAACGTTTTCAGGTTTTGATTACCTGAAGAGGAGTTCATCATCTTTGCATGATGGGAATTCATTGCCCCATTTCTCTCAGAGCACAGTGCATTTTTCCGTGGTAACAATTCAACTTCTGGCATCTAACAAAAAGGGTCTACATAATTGCTAGGATTATAATTGCTGTGCTTTCTTTTTCCTATAGAAGTTTATATAAAAATCTAAAGTGTAAAGAAATACAGCTGAGAAAGAATAATTTACTCTGGGAAGTAGATGAGCACTCTCCTCTTACAGAATGCTCAGATCTAAAATGAAAGTTCAACTTGGCTTCTGGAGCATCATGCTGTGTAGTTTTCCCTTTAAAGACTTTTCCTCCTTTTGCAGTGAAACCTTTTCATACAGGGCTTTTCTTCCTTGAGAAGATCTCACGCTGGTTAATGTCAGTAGATACACCCACGGCTACTCAGGAGGGAGATGTCAGAAAGGCGTCCTGCCAGGTTTGGATTCCCGAGGCAAGCTGGGTGCCCTGCTCGAGGAAGGGAAAGGAGCTGAATGCCACCTCATGCAGCAGTCAGTAATTTTCCCTGGTTAAAAGGAAGCTTTATGTACAAAGCTCTGCACTCCCTCCCCCACAAGCCTAATCAAAATACTTATTTCTTTAGTTTAAAAAGCATCAATCACTATCATTTCATGTACTTGTGCATGGCATAAACTGAAGCTATCTACTTTTTTATTATAAACACCTCTCTTATTGTGACCTGTATTACATTTTCTTTTTGCTCTTTGAACTTTTAGTCTGATATTACTGTGATCTGTAACAGCATGGCCAGCAACTTGTGTTTCCTCCTGTCCTGTCCTGTTGTATCCTATCCTATCTGACATATATGTACTGTGCTCACCATATCTAGAGCTGACTGTCCTCCAGTGGTGCATTAGGCAATCTGAAGAGTTGAAACACATGACAGCATTACCACAGCTGAAATAATTACTATGCTTTAATGGCTAACTGACAACTACAAACACACAGTACTTCCAAGCACAATGTAAGATGATATTAATGAAATACGTACAGAAGCCTGGATGTCTCTATTAAAGAAAGGTGCCCAAAAAGGCTACTGAGATGATCAAAAACCCCAAATATATATATATATATGAGTACTTGTTGAAAAAAAATACTCAAGATGTGGTTGTTTATTTCTCTAGCATAATTAAGACTGAGGGGAGATAAGAGTTGTTTTCCTGTATAATACAGGAGGAGATAATCTATTATACCACCACTAAAAGAAATTGAACTCCATGTTATTGTCTAATGCAGAATGTCTCAGAATTTCAGGTCAAGCTAGACTGGATTAGCAGTTGGAAATTTTCTGAGTTTTCTAGGAAACAGGAAGTTTAAATTTGGTCATCATTTGTGAGATTGTTACGAGCTTCTTCTAAGGTCCAGATACATCCTTTCAAATCATGACCCTTGTCTGGTGGACAGGATCAGATGTCTTGGGGTAACTTAGTTTCCTGTGACTTGCAAGCATTGTATGAATACTTTCACTGATAGGCAAAAGAAGAAGATGGAGGGTCCTGTGACTGGCCAAGGTCACATATGCACAAAGTATGGCACTGCATGCCTGGAATGGTGTTCACACCGTTGTTGCAATCAGCCTGTATAGGGAAGTGGAAGACTTTGGAAACCAGGGCTAGCTAACCTAAGGGAAAGGCAAATCCTGGGTTTTGGCCAGTCCTTATGGACTGGTTCCTACACTGCTGGACGCTGGATCTGGAAGCTTTATCTTCAGAGAGTGTGACTGATGGTGCTCAGCAAAGGCTGCGGTTACGGCAAGTCCTCTTGTACTCCTTCAATCCCTACAGTTCCTGTCACCACTGGGAACACAGAAAAAACAGGCACAAAAGTTCCAGTGACAGCAGCCTTACAGTGCATTTAGTTGTCATACAGTTGATCATCTCCCTTCCCCCCAGTGTTTTCTGACTGACCAGTAATTTGATAGATAAAGGATGATCCTGAAAATATGTGTGGAAGACGTTTTGTCTTTTATTTTGTTTTGTTCAAAGAGAAATAATTAATTCTCTTCCTGCTGAACTCAGTTCTGTTGCAACTTAGTTTTTATGCCTCATCTTACTACTTGACAGGCAAAATATGTTTGTGTAAGAACTGGCTTATTAAAGTGGGATAGCCCAATAAACCAGAAGTAAACCCATTGAATCCCAGTAATATCCTTGCCTAACAAAAAACCAAATCCCATGCAAGTGTCCTTGTTTATTGTTTCAGATTACATAAAAGTTGTGCCAGCCAGTGATGGGAAATAAACTCTTATTTTTCTTTTTATATTTGAGTTTGTGGGTAAAAGAAAAGAGGAAATATTCAGCTCTTTGAAAAGAAATGCCATCTAACCTCAGCCCATGAGGAGGTACAGGCAGGATGTCTGGATGCTGTGTGTGTACCTATCCTGGAGGTCTGTGGGAGGGTAATTTCAGGGCAGAGACAATCCAAATTGTTGGGTGCCACATAACTGGATACTGACCACAAATGTTCAGTTGCATTTGGATGGCTGATGTTTGTGTTATTCTGAGGATAGGTGTTTCTTTTTGTTTTTTTCTATTGCTGGGACTTTGCCTTTTTATGAACTTCTCAGGTGAGGGGGAGAAAGAGTTGTTGAGTGCAGCAGGTCAGCAGCAATTCTATCGCTTGGAGTACTCTCAAGCTGTTCAGAGAGAATAACCTTCCTTTCTCCTTATTAAATGCTAATAGCACATTGGCTTTTGAAAACCTTTCTTTGCTCAGGTACTTGGCTGGTATCTGTGAATTGTGGTATTTTTATGGAGGTGGGCTGAAGATTTCAGTAGCTGCAGAGTACTGTGTTCCCATAGCAATGGAGAGATCTTAGTGCCTTGCACAGGCACTTGCCTGATTCACAGCTAGGAAAGGCAATCAAGGGAGAATGGTGGTAAAGCCTACACAGTCCTAGTTCTTTGGGACAATTTGTTGTGTCTGCTCCTTGCTGAGGAGGAAATGCTGATGTGGCAGTACTGGATGAGTTGATCAAATCACACTGAAAAGGAAGACATCTGACATGATTTCACATATTGGGGTGACAGTGTTCACCTGGATATGTGTTTAGTGTTGTGGCTGTCCTGTCCTGCCAGCTGACAACAGGCAGGGCTGTCATGTGGTTGTCCTATTTGTCTGCCTACCACATCTTTCCTGAGGAGAAGGAATTTGGGACCAGCATTTTCCTGGTAGTGCCATTCTTCACTCAGCCTGCCTTTTAATCAATGCAGAGTAAAGAATCTGTGCATTGCAAACAGCGAGGCAAACAGCTGCATGATGGTTTTGCCAGCTTTCAGGAGCAGCCAAATTCAGGAGAGGGCCTGACAGAATGAATTGAGAGAGAAAAATATCTGAACATATTTTCTGTAAAATAACCTTCTATTCTTCTTTTTCATAGTTTCTTTCTTGATAAACACAGAACTAGAGAAGTAAGGAAAAAGAATCTGGATTGTACAGCCAGATTGTCTTCTTCTGAACCATGGATCTTAACAGACATTCCTGTGCAGGCTGGAGACTTGCTCAAACTTCTCCCTTAACAGGCTCTGTCTCTTTGGGATCAGAGGTCACAGCATATCAGCTGGGTTTGGTGGTGGAAGGGTTTGCTTGGACAAGGACATTGGGGACTGGGTACCATCCAGTGCTTGGATGCAGGTTAGGGTGACAGTGCCCTATCAGTAATGCAATGGGGCTGTGCCAGAATGCCTTCCTTGGGCTTGCCAGGCACAAGCAACCATGGGTTTGCCTTTATGAATGTGCAAGGAGGAGCTTTAACTGCTCCTAGACAGCACATCCTTGTGAGTGCTGTTTTAGTGACCTTCCAGACCTAATGTGAAAACAAGGCTCAGAAATGCCTCTTGGATATTCAAAGGAAGGCACACCCTGTGAAACACTTATTTAATTAGTGGGAAGAGGCGTTCTGAGATCCTCTCTCTGGAAGCTGTAGTCAGCTAAATTGAAACAGAAAAGATGGGTGACACTTCAGCCATCAGGGTTATGGCATCTGCAGCAGCTTACCAGCGGATGTTGGAAATTCTTAATTACCTGCAGTGTTGCAATAAAGATTTAATATCTTTTGGAAGTAAATTATCTAATGGGACCACAGCATGTAGCTTTGTTTCCAAGAACTGTTAAGGAATTATCTGCAGCTTTTCTGAAGCGGTGGATATCAATTCCTGTGCTTGTGATAGTCTCTTCTTGCTTCAGAACACAGGTACTCATGCTTTGAATATTTCTGCATATACCTAAGTACTGAAATTAAAGGGGTTGATGAGGCAGTGGATTAACACCAGTTTTTGACTTTGTACTTTTAGGCTTAAAGAATTCTCAGGATGAGTTTCAAAACAGTTTTGGTCTCAGGCTTATTTATTATATATGTCTTAACTAATGAAAAAAAGCATGCTGACTTGCCTTGATCAAGGTCAAACAGGAGGGCAGTGACATTACTGAGACTGGAAACATACCATGATTTTTCTTTATATATTTTTTTCTAGGACTGAGGTGAGCCCGTAGCATCTGTACTGGTATATTCTCTCCACTTAAATTAGCTCAGTTATACTGATAGTTGGTCTGGTGATCTGCAGAATTAGAGTTCTCTGTCCATTGCCAAAAAACAATAGGGGAAAAAAAGCAAGACAAGCCTCATTCATTTTGCATCCCATTCCTGAGCTGAAAGAAGGTTTTAGCTTGTGAATTTAAATAACTGTTAGCAGATACTCTTAGCTGGCTGGCTGAAGGAACCTTGACAGATGTTATGGTAAAAGCAGATGAGAGATATTGAATATTTTTCACTACAAATAACTTTTGACTATCTATGCAGATCTGATAGATTCTGGCAAAGACAGTCCAACAGAATAATAATGTGTTTGCCATTTTTGTACTTAATGATGTGATATTCCCTCTATCAAATCAGCAGAGGTCAAGTTTGAAGCTCTTTCACGGGCTGCCCGTTATGTTTCTAAACAAAGAAAAATGCACAGTTGTCCCTTTTTACTGCATTAATTAATAAACAGCAACACAATGGTAATATAGTGCCTTTTGTGTTTCAACTTTACAGCACTTAACAGGTAAATAACCTTTCAGTTATTTCAGAGGAAGAAAAATAAAGGCAAGGACCATGTAACTCAGTGAATCAAACAGTGCTAGAGCTGACAACAAAGTTCCTCAAGTTCAGCTCTACGTACAACCAGCTGTCAGCTACCAATAATCGACTCTTTCAGTCATGACTTGTGGCTTCTGTTTTATGATATGACTAATGACAGTGACATACATAACTGGAGCTTATTTTTAGAGCCTGAGCCATAAACAATTTTAAGAGCAAGTCTTATTAAATGTCTCTCAACCTCACCTGCTAGTTTTAAGCATTCAGATCTGTTTTCATGTAAATGATGCTGATCTCCTTGTCTTCTCAAGAAAATAACATGTACTTTTAGGCTGATTTCTGAGAAAAGCCAAGCTGTCACAATCATTCCCTCTAGCAGAAAGAATATGTTGTTATTTGAATTATCAGAGGGATGAAGTGTAGCTTTTTGAAAAATTTGATCTAAATCTTGAAATGTATCAAAGATCATGGTGATTTAGCAGAGCTTACCTGAACCTTATGAAAGTTCTCCTTTAATGTTCTCTCTACTGAACTTCTGCTTCTGAAGGTATTTGAGATGTCTGAGAACTTGAATTCTCTTTTAACAGAAACCTCTCTTGATTTAGTCCATGATCAACAGCTGGGAAGATCAATAGCCCATTGGTGAAAGGAATAAATTATATTGGGAGGCTTTTTTTTCAACAAATGGAAAAAATGGTTTTAGAATAATACTAGAAGGTTGATAATGCATTTCTGCTGTATTTATAAAATTTCCTATGAGCTTATGCATAGCTTTGTATAGACAGATTGGTGTAATTCTTAACCTAAGTGAATATTAGAATAAATATTTAATCAAACCACTTACAATATGAATCATAGAGTGAAACATAAATCTGATGTACAAACTTTCTATTTCTTGCTCTGAATTTTGATGCAGTATTTATTGACTAGGTCAAGTTGAATAATTTAGACTAGCATGGCTGGATTTCCCAGAGTTGTATGTACTTTTCCTGCTGTTTACCCAGCAATCTTCCTATGGACATACCTTGCTTGCCATCTTTCCTCCAGGAACAACTGAAATTACAAATCTCCTAGTATTTTTGATTTCTGCATCATGAACTTAGAAGGAGTAAAACTGAAAGCAGAGCTGATGTCAATAGGCTGCTCAGTAACAAAGGGGGAAGAAAGGAAACATAGCTGTAGGCCACTGACATACTTTTTGTCTTGAGTATCTCTTCAGCAGGTTGGTTTTGTTTTTATAGGCTGGCTGTGCAATGAGCAGCATCAGTGATATAAACCAGTGCATATTTGCATTGTTGTTAGACCAGAGGGGCTTTCAAAATGAGTATTTCAGGAGACTGAGCTGTCCCCAACCCACCTGTTAGAGAAAGTAGGACAGTTTCAGCATCTGATATGTGCTGGAGCAGAGGTTCCTCTGCAGCCCATGATATGGACTGTGGTGAGGCAGTTGTGTCCCTGGGACACACTGCAGCAGGGGGATGCCCAAAGGAGGCTGAGATCCCATGGGAAGCTGGTGGTGGAGCAGACTCCTGGAAGGACCTGTGGTTGTGTGGAGAGGGGAGCCCATGCTGGAGCAGCCTTGCTGGCAGGACCTGTAAACCTGCAGGTGATCCATACTGGAGCAATCAGTAGCTGAAGGACTGCACCCCATGGAAGAGACCCACTCTGGGGCAGTTCGTAGGAGACTTTCCTGGGAGAGACCCCATGCTGGAGCAGGGGAGGAGTGTGAGAAGTCCTCCTACTGAGCAGGAAGGAGCAGCAGAGACTTGTGATTATCTGACCACAGCTCCCATTCCCCATCCCCTGGCACTGCTGAGGGAAGGAAAGAAATTAGAAGTGAAGTTGAACTCAGGAAGAAGGGAGAGGTGAGGGGAAAGTGTTTTAAGATTTGGAGTTATTTCTCATTATCCTGTTTTAATCTGATTGATAATAAAAACTGTTCTCATTTCTCCAAGTCAAATCTTTTTTGCCTGTGATGGTAATTGGTGAGTGGCCTCCCCTGTCCTTATCTTGACCCATGAGTTGTTAATGATATTTTCTGTCCCCTGTGTAGTTGAGGAGAAGAGTAATAGAGCGGCTTTGTTGGGCACAAGGTGTCCAGTCAGGGTCAGCCCACCACAGGATCTCAGATACCAGATTTTGATTGGCAAAGTAAATCTGTGCTTTATGCAGCACAAACATAACAGAGCAGCAGTGACCAAAGAACAATGAAATCTTGTCTCTTGTCATTGAATTAAAAATAATACCTAACATATGCATGTAATTATGACCAGGATTACATACACTCAGAGAGCCAAGTGAAAGCTGTAACATGCTTGAACCAGCAAGATCTTTTCAGTCCTGAAGGGATTATGTGACAGCATGTTCATTTTACAAATATGCTTGTGGTCCTAATGTGCCAATTTCTGCCCCTGATAAGTTACTGTTGTCTTACCTCTCATCTTGACAGCTGTTTAACCTGGAGATCTTTAGTTACATTGTCTTGGGGACCTGGGAAGACTTAGGATGAAGGGCTAACCTTCAAGGCCAGGTTGTCATCAGATGCCATGCATCTACATATCCCACTGAATAAAATACTGGCTGTGGCAAGAGTTGGGCAAGTGAAAAAATGGGAGAGAAAAAAAACCAACTTGTTGAGACTGTAACAAAAATAGCAGATTCGTGGTTTTATAAGTGGTTTCTGCACTTAAGACCAATTACCGTATAGTTTACTGCTCCTAAATTTGCAACACCTGTACCAATCTCACATCTCTGCTGCTGCAATAAGTGTCAGATGCACTGGAGAAAATCCAATGGTCCAACAGAGAGACAGGGAATGTGTCTCATTTGATATCAGTTGAGCTGCTTATTACAAGTGTTATTGCTGGTACTTATCCCTGACACCATGGATTTTGTTCAAGCAAAAGGGAAAGTATATTAGTTTTCTCTTCTGGCTTTTGGAATACAATTCATTTAGTGTTTGGTTGGTTTTAGAGAGAACAACGTGAAACTCTTCTGTTTAGAAAGGTCCCTCCCTGCTTGGTGAGTCCAGACACATCCTGCTGAGAAGTATCTTGCTCTCTCTGACATCCTGCATGTCTTGCCTATGCCCCTGGTGTGAGCTGCTGTCAAGGAGCAACAGCTGCACAAGGAACATGAGAAAGAATGGAGTCTTCTACTCCTATTGATTTGGAAAACTGATCAGGTCTTTGCATACTTTTACTCTGAGTACTTTTGCACCAAACATACTAATGTTTACAGTAGTAATTCTAGAAAATCAGTTATTTGTTTGCACTTTTGGTCATGATCATGCAAAACAGAAAAAAAAAATTATTACCTTAGATTTCCTACCAGGATAAGGCAGACAATTTTCCCCTGCAGCTTAGTTGTACCTCTTTAGGGCTAATAAAAATTTTAATACTGTATCTTGTTTAAATCATTAAGTAACTTTATCCAGTTTTGTAGAAGAAAATATTGTCCGATTATCTGTCTGCTTTGATGTAGAAACTTTTCCTTGGGTAAAGCTTTTTCCATTGAAGTCTTATTCATGTCGTTTTTATTATTTTATTGTTTTCACACGTGGACCCTATTATCGGCTTAGGGATGAAATGGTGCTTCTGTATTCCTTTAAATAGAGAGTGCAATGAAAATATTATTAATCTTTCTGGAGTATTTATTCAGCATTACGAGTAGCATATCTGTGGTGTCAGTGTTAATGATTTTGTGCAGGAAGGAATGACATCTCTCTGTTGACCCTAAAGCACTGTGGATTTGCCAAGTGTTATTTTGTATCACAGACGTCTACTACTGGTTACTGTGGTTCCATGGAATAGTGTATTAGCTGCAGCATTGATTTTTCTTGTGCTCTTGCATAGACAGGAAAAAAATGTGTTTGCTACAATTCATTCGAAGGTGAATCAAGCAAGGTTTTTGCATTCCTCTAGCCTCGGCTCTCAGAGAAGTTTGAGTCCTGCCTTTGTAGGTGATACTAAGGTGGTAGCACAAAAAAGGTTAGATTTTTAAAAAACCCTGGGGTAATGAGCTACAAGTGAAACACTGAGCCTGTGCTCAGTATGTGCCTTATTATACTGGAAACTGGGGTGGAAAAGAGGAGAAAGTTCACCTTTCCCAGGAAAAAGTTGCCACCCTCCTCCAAAACGGAGGGTGGTAGCTGATGCAGTACCCTGGCCAGGACCTGACCGCTGCCCATAGTGGAGGATGCCAGAGAAATACTTATATTTGTGTCCTCTGAGTGGATCAATTCTGTAGCTGTATGAGGCATGACAGGCCCCCAGTGCTGCACTTTAACTCTTGTCACACCGTTAGGCCTGGATCTGTCTGCCTAGTTTATTTTTAGAAGTGGTTTGGCAGAGAGAGAAGTGCCAAGTCTTGCCCTTTCCCTGTGGAGGGGAGCTCTGATTATTCCTTTAGTTGCCGCATTCTTGTTTGTCTGTCCCTAATCTATTCTACCTCTGGAGGCATTTCTACTGCTCTCATTACTGTGGTATGTGAGCACTTTGTGCAGTGAGCTGAAGAGCGGAGTCAAATACAAAATCTCCCAGCAGGATCCTGCACCATTTTCTGCTTCTCTCTTTACAGAGAGGTGCTGGGGGTGGGGAAACTGTTGAGTTTGCCATCCCCTTTCTGTACCTTTTGTGTCTGGCCCCAGGGTGGTTATTGCTTGCTGTGGTTCCTGTCCCACCACCATGTGCTGGAGGACTTTCTGTATGGGGGTTTCCATGGGACCTGTGGGTTCAACACACTGAAACGACATCGACTGTGACAGAGCTACTGCAGTTCTACCCAGTTAGTACTCCTGAGCTGCAAACCAGGATATCCTACATCAGCAACACCGTGGCCTCTTTTGGACCATTTCAGAGTGATGAGATTTTTAAAGTTGTGTTTGTTTTAGAGTCATTTGTGCTCTGGACTACTCCCTTTCCAGCTTGGACTGCAAACTGTGACACTTCCCCTACAAGCAGGTCTTTATCTTCTCCGTCTCCTGAGCTGATATGATCCTTTAATTGCAGTGCCATCTGCCTGTGCCAGGGTTCAGTCACAGGGCCTGACCTTGTGTTTATGGCATACAGGTAATACCCGGAGGAGGGTGGGTTTTGTCCTATTCCTTGGTGCAGAGGCAATTTGCTGCCAGATATGCAGAGGGGCAAAGAGCTGTGCACAGAAAAGTGGAAGCACAACCAGCCCACACACTCAGTGGCAACTTGGCATGTTAGGGACACTGTTTTCTGCAGCCTTCCCCCTCTCGTGTCCATAGTATTAGGGGAAAAAAGACAGGCTGCAAAGTGCCTGAGTCTCCAGAAGATGCAATCCCCTATGCTGACAACCCACTGTTTGTGGTGCTGCTGAGGTGTCTTGTCTTATTCCCAGTTGCATTCCCTGTGCAGCATTGCAAAGAAATACACTTGCCTGTGATGGTTCAAACACTGGTAACTGCTGAGGTGTTTCAGTTTTTCCTCCTTTTGGCAAGGGATCCCTGCGAGGTGGAATACTTCTGTTTTCAGCAGTGATGGAGGGAATAAGAGGTACTCGTTCTCCATCTGCTGAGCACTTAAGTTGTTATTCCTTCATGCTTTCCTCACCTTCAAACATAAAATTGGCAGAAACAAATGAAGCTGTAAAATAACAGCTCCGAATTAAAGCTTAATTGTGCCAAGTGCTGTTAAAAAGAGCATTGCCCTCAGTACGCTCTTAACACTTCAGCTGTTACGGCTGCTGGGAGGAGAGGAAAGTTGTTCATTTTTACCTGCCTGAATACTGTAGGGTTAATAAACCCCACCCTAGGACAGTCAGTGTTCAAATTATTGTCTGGAATAAGTGGAAATCCGACTACAAATGCAGCTGAGCAGCACCAGTTAATAGCCTGGCTGTTAATAGCTGAATGTACGGGATTGCCAGTGAAAATATCCAGAAATGGGCAGGGCACTGCTTAGAAAGAAAACGTAGTAGGAGCAGGCACAGTGCTGCTGGGAAGGGGGTGGGATTTTTACAAGAGTCATCAAAGACTGATGTGAGTGTCACGTCTCTTGGATGAGACTAAGTGAGCAGTGTAATGCTGATCTATCATAAACATTTGTTTAAAGTCTTCCAGGAGACTCACCCAGCCCAGGCAGGGGGCCTGGTGCATTAGCTGACTGTCAAGCAAAGCTACTTTGTATTCATAGGCAGGTAGCAGCCTGTCTGAAAATCTGCCAGATTTTCTATTTAATTATCTATGAGGGACGTGTCACCGTTAGGACTGGTTCCTATTTTGCATTCTTTGAGGAAACACAAGAACAGGCTCCCTCTGCCAATGACAGGGAAATTCAAGGATGCCTGGGAAGAGTGGCTTTGCTGGGGCTGCAGCTCTGTTAGGGCTGGTCAGAAAAATCTGGCAGAGGCTGTACTCTGTGTATTGAAGCTGAAAGGTTTTGTGGTAACTGGTCTCAGGGATGTTTTCTAAAGGAATGATTTGGGAACCAATGTAGACTGTAATTACTTCTGAAAAGAGAGAGAAATGTCTCCATCTGACTTCTCACCTTTTCTACCTTGAAACAGATATTTTGAGTATACTGGTGTTCCTGTAAAATTTGAAAAGATTTTCAGTTGAATGATGAACTCTAACAAAAGAAAAGAAGTTATCCTTTGTTCAGCTCTAGGTTATGTCAGGGCAAGGAGATTCATAGGCCAGCACATCTGAGAACCTAAAAGGCCAGCTTACATTTTAGTCAGTAAGAGGATGCATGCCCTCTGTACTGTAGGCTGAAAAATCTCTTCTAAGATCCACGTGATCTTCTCTAAGATTGAGGTTACTTTTTAGTTTTCCTTTGATTATTTATTGTTAGTTTTCTCTGTGAGGAAAATTCGTTGCTCAGAGCAATAATCTCAAGCCTGTGCATGTCAGATGAAGATGTGTGATTAATTGGCTGGAGTGCGAAGGATGTCTCATTTAGATGATTAGTTTGGTGATGGTGGTGTGGTGAGCCAGCTGACCAGCTAAATGCAGCCACCTGATGATCCCATAGCAAGGCTGGGTTGCTTACAGCAGGTCTGAAGCTGCCCTGACCCTTTATTGTCATGCCAGGTCTGTGCACTAAACATAGTTTATTTGGAACTTGATGGAAATATTAGACAATAGAATAATATGAACAGATCTAGTTATCAATATTCTGAATTATTTAGAAATTCAAATTAAAGGACTTACATTGTGGTGCTGCCAAGAAGCAGTACCATCCAGGGGATTCAATCAAAAAGAGCAGAGCTCATATTGCAGTTCCACTGCTTACATAGTGGACAACACTGGGAAAACTGTACATTTTTTCTTACCTTTTTTCAAAGGTGACTGTTTTCTGTGTGTGCAGAATCTAATGTGCTGTGTGCTTGGTTTTCAGTGCCAGAGCCAGGGACTGATGCGAATACTTAGGGCTCACCACTGCTGAGAATTTGTCATGGCCATCCTTGTATTTGATGAGAGAACATTAAAGAACTGAGAGTCATGGATGTCTTTTGGAGACTCTGGCAACTGGCATGTGTAGAAATTCAGTGGCAGCCAAGGCTTCAGCATTTTTCAACCTCTCATATAAGTACTGAGGAGAATGGCAAATTAAATGGAGAAAATGGCCTCAAGGATTTTGGTGCACTAAAGCAAGTAGAATCGTGAAATCTCCAGAATTTACAGTGGTCCAGCCTCAAATGTCTTTGGAAATGAGTGGGAACACAAGACTTAGTTAGTTTTTAAGGCAATCCAGGTTCCTGGTGTACCCTTTCCTTCAGAAAGGAGTGTTAGCAAGCAATACTTGGTTCAAGAAATGTATCTTCAGAATGAATGTTTTAAGTCAGAAAGGAAAAAAAATAGACACGCATTATGGACATTCAGGGAAACCTAGGCTGAGAGCAGGTCAAGATACAAAGTGGTTACTACTCTACCCTTTCCCTGCAACTTCATATTGATATTATTGGAAAAATACATTAGCAGATGTGCACTTTTCTGAGGAGAGTGCAGGTTGCTATAATTAAGAGAGGGATGATGTATTATTTAAGAATAATTTGCAATTAGTGTTCCTAAGTGCTGTACTATGTTATTAGTTTCTTCTCTCTGTCTTGATCAAATGCAGTTGGATAATCTGTAAATTAAAAATGATGGAAAAATCACTGTGAATACAGCTCTGGCTCTCTGGACTGAAAAGAGCTGGCAGAGAAATCAGCAGTTGCTACTCTGGTTGCAGAGGATGGGTGGCAGAGTGGTGGTGGTGGGACCCTGGGGCACTCTGGGTATGGGAGATTTGGGAGTAAACTGATGTCTGGGGCTTTGCAGCCAATCCAAGGCAGGGCTGGGAGTGAGGGGATTTGCATTGTACCATGGGACCACATTTCTGCAAATACTTCTCTCCTTGAGAGAAGATCTCTGCACAGTAGGAAAAGCAGAACTTTGCTGTCAGACCTCCTGGATGTTTGCTGGAGGAGAAACCCACCAGTCCCCAAGTCTCAGTCCTGCCTCTGGAGAATGTACCTGCTCCTGACTTTATTTTTGTGCATTCACTGCAGAAGGTTGTAATTATGCTTTACATGCTTAGTGATACTTGGGCAAATGCTAAAAGTTTATTATTTCTTAGAAAGTGTTGAAAAATGCATGTCTCATCAAGTGTCCATGCTTCTCCATGGACACCAGACGAGAAGTTTACATGCTTTGAGACCAAGGAAAAGTTCTTTACTCTGTTAGAGGCTCTTTCTCTACATAGGCATGAGGCAGCACATCTTGCCACTGTCACATAATGCCAAATGAACAAGTTTCTCAAGCTCTTTGTCACCTTCTTGCATTGTAACATTTACCTTTCCCTTGGCAGATTTATCCTTGCAGTGGCTATGGCAGAGAACGATCAAATATAATTTATTATTTCAGACATTTCCCCACTGTTCATGGCTTTAGGAATGTAGTAGGAATTTAAAAGTCTTCAACCTGTATTATCAGTGCAAAGAATTAAATATTTATCATATGTATAGTATTCCAGGGAGTGATTTGAGCTTGATTAACATGTAGATTTGCATACAGGAGCATTAGGAAACCCCACAAAGTGGATCATTCTTTTCTAAAAATACATGCAGTAACATGCTTTGTTTTTAAATTTTCAGATACATGTGTTTGAAAGAAACCTAAAGAACTGTGATAGACATGATCCTGTAATTCTGGTGGCTTCAATGTCTGATTATGCTACATATTCCATAGGGCAGCTGTCTCAAAGGCTTTTTGTCTATCTATGACTGTCAATCTCTACGGTTTCTAAATCAGCAGCATTTTTAATTTGAGCTGGTGTCACTGTGAGCACACAGTCTTTCAGCTAACAGAGTAATGGTTAATTTGCATGGTTGGAAGCAGTCACAGAGCTGTGGCTTCACAAATTCTAGTTTTTCAGGCAAAACATGCTAATCTACTGTTAGTGTGCTCTTGGATTGGTGGGTTAATACCTCCATGAAACAGCTGCAGATATCCCTGACACACATTTTCAGCAAATGCATTTTATTTCAATACTGAAGTGGGCTTCAAGTGCTCACATACTTATTGCAACTCACAGGATGGGCAGTAAATTGCTGAGCTATAATAGCTCAATCATTTTTGTTTATGGGAATGTACCTATGCTTTCTGGTTTTATTAAGAGTTTGATTTTTTGTTACAGGCCAAACTTGAGCTGGCAGTGGCAAGCTGGAAATGCTTTTGAGTCTTTTTCAAAATCAAGCAGAACAACTTCAATATTTTAAAGTGGTTTATATTTGTTGTCATTAGTGCTACCTGTCCATTTAAGCAGAGCCTTCTAGGAGCTCATTTCTTCCATCTGGGCGAATGAAATTGCTTACTCAAAGTAGAAAACCAGGGGGATTTTAAACCTCTTTTCACTGAGATGGTATTTCAGTCTCTCCTGTGTTTCGGCTGGCAGTGTGTGAGATACCCACACAGGAGTTAGAGGCCGGGGGTTTTTCTCTAAGCTGAGGCTATTAAGGTGTTTGGCGCTGGCCTGGCTTGTAGAGCTTGTGCTGAATCCTGCTGTGGACCTAGTAGTTCTCTTGCAGAGATCACATCCCACCATCCTGTTGGAGGTTATTGTCCATGGAAGATATATTTGTTCTGTAGATCTCAAATATCTTTCCCTCTCCAGAAAGATAGGAAAAGCTGTCTTTATTTCTATAAAGCTCTACTGATGTTGAGGGAAAATACAGAATAGAACTGAGCTAACTTACAGATATTGCACTATCTACCTTGCCATCAAGTTTAACAGAAAACTGTGGCTTTCAAAAAGCCTCTTGCATTTAATGGAAGTAAAGAATTTCAATTGGAGTCCCTCCATCACAACTGTACTCCTGATAATAACAGTTTCCAATGTACTTGCAGCAATCAGCATGGCTCCAGGTATTTAAGAATCCTAACCAGTCAGAATTGCCCAAATATTTTTTACTTAATATTCTCTTCCAGTTTCTTGTCTCCTGGGAGAGGAGTGCATGCCAGAGTGGGTACCCAGAAGAGCGGGTGACCCTAAGCCCGTTGAAACACCTTATATGATCTTATTTCCTGTCTTACCAACAATATTGGTTCTAAGTGGTGATGTTTTTCTTTTTAAAAACTCACAGCCAGGCTTGTGAGGTTTATTTTTGCAAGTGTAAATGCCTGATACATAAATATTTCTGGTTTCTTTGGTCTCTTAAGTGTTCAGAACACCAGTGTGATAGGATGCTGGGAATTTGGTTATTAACAATAGATATAGTGATGCTATTCTGAGGATTAAATTAGATTCAAGGTACAACCCACTGTTTGCTCATTCAGTTTCTGACTTTCTTAGAGAATTCAGACTAATGAGGGACAAACCTGAAAGAGAATTATTTGTGTGAACTATCATGATGCACGATAGGGTAGCGCATTGTTGAATCAGCTGGTTTTAGAGGCCAGGTACCAATCCTGTGGTGTTGATGAAATTCCATAAAAAGGAAAAATGAAAGAAATGGAAAAGAATAAAACATGAACCAAGAGTTGAAATATTTTATGAAACACATGCTAAATCTCCCTGCTTTAGGACTGGTGGCCTACAATGGAGCAGAACACTGGGCCAAAAAGAATAAATCTTACTTTAAATCAGTAAGACAATTTTATGCACAGCGTGAAATTAGAAAGGGGAGGAAAGGAGGAGGCCATAAGACAAAGCTTAGCAGGAACAGAAAGAGGTAGAATATGTCTGCAAGAGAATGCAATAGTACAAGGAAAGGAAAATTGACACAATATGAACAAAGTATGATGAACTCACTTTGTTTTGTTCTATAGCACTTTGTCTTCTCTGTCAAAGCCTGTTCTACCATTACCTCACTCATTTGCTGAGTACTACCCTGTGCTTCCATCTGTTGTTTCCAAGAACTTTACTACCCATTCAGATCACCTTGAGGCTTGATTTTGCATTACGTCGGTGACACTGGGTTTAGTCCTGATTTATATTGTTCTAATCATATAAAAATCACATACTTCATTGGTAACACTCAGCATTTCTTTAGGGTTTATCATTCATTGATCTCAGAGCACTCTGTGGCAGTAAATAATGATCACTTCCAGCACACGGCAGATGATTAAAACAACCAAGGAAAGCAGAGAGCACTTGCATGTTTTGCCAGTGATCACATGGTATGGCAGGGAACACAACCCAGATCTCCTGATGCCTTGCCTATGAGATCATGCTGCCTCCCTAAATAAAATTGAAATGGAGTTCTGCAGTAAAGAAGGAATGACTCTGCTCTGATACCAGTCTTAGTGAGATCAGCAGTGGGCCTCCACTTAATAACACTGTGTTACTGCTGGGTTCACTGGGAACACTATTAGACTCCCTCAATAACTGGAGAAGAAAGTGCCCAAGCTTTGGTTTCAATCTGTACACAAAATGCCGTAGAACACGCAGCCAGAGTCCTCCAGCAGGTGACAAAAACAGTCATTCACCTCACAGTTTACAGAGAAAACTAAGTATTTGCTACATCCACCCAATCTGCAACTGAAAAAACCCACTCTTCTTTTCCCTAAGGTGGCAATGTCCCCAGTTTATCTGTGATTTTCTGAGACTCGTGTCTTCTGTGGGATGCATTTGTATCCCACTACCCCTCTCCCTCTTTCTGCTCCATTCTGGTTGGGAAATGTGTTTTTAATATTGTGAATCAGAGATTGTGTTTCCACACTACCAGCACCACAGGAAATTCAGCTCGTACTAATAATAAAAAAAGACTTAGTGATTTCAGTTGGAAGGGAGTTCAGGACAAGTGCAGTGTGCAGTTCTACCAGAGGGATGTGAAGATGTGGGAGCTGGGTGGAATGGCCATTGGGATGAGCTGTGGCTGTGTGGAAAATACACTGCAGCAGGGAAAATACAAAGCAGTCCCAGGGTGTGAAGCAGTTGGGATGGCTGCATAGGCCTGTCCTTGTTGGTCTGCTCAGTCGGCTTTGTTGCAGTACTTCATGGAGACATGGAGATGCCAGGGTCATATTGCTGAAGGACACTGAGCTTTTAAGCTCCCCTGTCAAAATTATAAATCTGGGACTCTACCCCAAGGTGAATGATGTATCCTGTAGACAAAACCATTTATGCCTTTGTTTCCCCATATGAAAAAGAGGTAGAGAAAAAAAGAGGTTACTGTTTCACTGTTTGCAGGTGTACCATTTATCTGGTTTTCCCTGTAAGTATACACTTTTTCCTCTTGGATTTTTTTTCTCCCCCTCTTAAGAAATATTTTGTATCAAAAGGTCTGGATAAATAGCAGATGTTTAGGTCACCTTGGTGTACATTTTTTTAATTTGTGTTGGATCAGTTGGGTTCTGTGTCGTGTGTGGCCCACAGATCCTGAACACCTGAGGCAGAAAAGTTTTCCTTACAGAGAACAGGGAGTCTCTGCTCCATGCTGCAGACAGGACCCCAGTTCTGCTCACCTTTTCCTTGTGTGTAGCCTTGGCTGATTGTGGAGGCATGAGGGGGATCGAGGGTTTGTATCAGGCAGCCTGACCCCAAGGTATCTGCTGATGGCTTCTGCAGTTAAGCTCTCTGATGTCAATGCAAATTTGTGAGTGCCCTGAATTAAGATGCAATTTGCTGGGAAATAATAAACTTTGGGGCAGTGGAGCCTAGGTACATGAACATAAAATAGTCTGTGATAAATGACAGGGCAAAGGTGTAATGCTACTTCAGTGAAATGGAGCCTGGGTTTATACCTTTCAAAAACATGACTGTGATTCATCTTCATGGGTCAAGGTTTGTTTGTGATCCAGTAGAGGAATGTGTAGGAATCTGACCATGAAGCACCTTAATATTGCACAATTGACCTATAATACTGAATTCCTGTGGTGGCATGAAGTGACCTATTGTACTTTCTTGTGCTTCTTCACAGGTGTGCGTGGTCAGGGCATCCCTTGAAATACTTCTGTCATGATAATATGTTGAATGTGTGGCAAGTGATATCCGTAGTGGTGCTCTGCAATGACTGAATATTTTCTTTTAGAAGGTTTTAAAGGACATATTTAATATGTATACTTGATGGGATTAAAATATTTTGATTGCTTTAAAACAACACAGTAGCAACAAAAAGCAACTTCAAAGTTGGTATGGAGTCCTGGCCTTCCTTTGCTTTGGTACTTTAAGTTTATACACAAAAGAAATACTGGGTTGCCATAGTAACTGCTTTTTCACAGATTCACCCTGTGTAACATGCTATAAATCTTTCTTATGTGCTAGATGGACAGAGATAAGGAGGTAAAGTCTGGGATCAGAGTTTGATGTATGGGAAGGAAAGTATAAAGTGTGTTCATGTGGAAGTAATTCAAGCAGTGCAAAGCACACAAATGTGCCAGTCTATCAGTGAATCTCTCTCTATTTTAATTAGTATTCCTCTCTTGGGAATAGCTGCTTCATCAAGTTCCCTGTATTTACAGGCCATCCAGTAGAACTGAAATTGTAATGTTATAGCTCTGTCATGTGGCTCATGGTTTTCTTAATAAACATTGCAGCCACCTATTTCTTAATGGGATTTGCTCAAAGCAGACTGACAAACAGAATTTGTGATGACCTCTGTAGAAAATCATTATTGCTTTGCAAGGCAGTTAGTGTCCCATAAATCAGTAAGATTATAACTCTTGCACTCTCCACAAAACACAGCTCCTGCCTCCTCTGTTGCCCTCCTGGGCACACACATTTGTGTTGAGGATAATGCCTGTGCTGGGCTGATCTCCCATTGCACCAGCAGATTTTCTCATTGTTTCAGTCCTGTTCGGCATGTAATTTGTAGTCAGTATCTAAATCTTAATAAGGAAATACTTTAAATTGCAGAGAAATGGGTGTCAAAACTGCAAATATCTCTTGATCATTTTTGGTACTGAGAGTGCAGCACAACTCTGGCATAAGCAGTTTCTGCCTTGAAAAACTTTCAGACCAAACAGAGGCAGCAAACGGAAGTTTTAAGACAGAAATACAGGGGTGTCAGAACTTCCTTCCCAAAGAGCACACAGAGGTACAGCAATGTAGTGGGGAGCAGAGGGCAGCTGAGGACTGGGTCTGTCTGGCTGGGAGGCATCCCCAGGTTTGTCCTCAGTGCAGGATTTTGTACATGTTCAAGATTTTGAATGAGATAGAACTTCTCAATGTCTCCTGCTGATTGTAACCTTGATGTGTGTTGCAGGGTGAAGCAGGGTGAAAACTCTAGAGTGAGAATCTTTTGAGTGAAAAAAATAAGAAATGGTTTATCAGCATTTGTACCAGATTTCAATGACGTCCTGGGTGTATACAGAGAAGAAATATGCAAAAAAAAGCAGTCCTTGGTCGCACAGTCTTGTGGTGCTACTCTTACAGGTACTTGAGGACTTGATATTCTTGAGTTTCTCAAGCTCACCTCATCTTTTCACCCTTTTTCCTTTGTGGGGAATGTGTTCATGGTGAAACACAGCATGGGAGACAGTTCATTAAAACATGAATAACTGGGAACATACTCTAGTTCTCTGCAACAGGTAGATCAAAACAACCCAGAATTTCCAACAAAAACCTGGCTTGCAGCTCTGTTTCTATTTTTACTGGTGGAATGAAAGCCGAAGGAGAGCCCTGATAGCAAGCAAGTGCATGTAGCTGTTTGTCTTAATCTCTTTCTTAACAGATACTGAAAGGCAGTTTTGCTAGAACTCTGAATTCTTGATCTGTGCTTCACCGGGTTGGCATAAAGTAAGATCTGACACCTGAAATACTGGTTCCTCTGATGATCTGCAGCACTACAGCACCACACTGGTTTTAACCAATGACATTCTTTTTGCTAGGCAATAAACTTAGTTGAGGAAACTACTCACATGCCATAATTATGTTAGAAGTGTTATGGCTAATTGTAGATATTCATATTGTGTTTAGTTAGCCTGGATCTCGGGAGCAGCTCAGACCAAAAGCCTAAGATTCAGAGTCTACTTACTGAAGGAAAGATGTTGGACAGCGTTTGATTTTGTTTGCATTGATTGCTTTATCCATTAAGCTTATGTACAGGGAAGCTTTTGTGAACGGTATCAGGCTGTAGGTAGGCAGCATAAAGAGCTGCTGGCGGCATGCTTTGCTTTTTACCAACCACGCTGTGGATGGGGGCATCAATTGCCATGAAAGTATCGAACCGTGAGACAAAAGGCTGACCTTGTAATGGGCAGCGTTAGCGGCTTGTTATGGACCATTTCCTGGACGAGCCAGGCACTTTGGCATCGGCCTCATCCCCTGTCCACAGGAGAAACAAAAGTGCCTGAGAACCAGAGCCTGCCTTGGCCAGCGGGCTGTTCCCGGCACGGGGCAGAGCCACTTGCTGAGATCTCCTGTGAGCTTCTGTGTGTTAAAAGAAGGAGCTGCAGCTCTCACCAGACCCCAGAAGTTTGATCCTTAAATAAGGGTCACAGGTAACAACAGCAGCAGCAACAACGACAACAACAACAACAACAACAACAACAAAAATAATGTGTCTTTTAGGGGATAAGGTTGCAAAATGACAGAGCGAAGGCAGTTTGGTCATTAAAGACTGTTATAAGATTCCTGGGTGCTGAATGTTTTCAACTTTCCGTGAATCAGGAGTCCGAAATGGCTCCAAAGAACAAAAGGGTGTGCTAAGTCCCAGTTGTTCAATGTGTTAAAGCATAACGGGTTTCCTGAATTACTTCGGTTTTCTTCCACTGAACACAGGACCTGGAGAGGAGACAGTGGGATGTAGCACTTTCCCTGGTGTTAAGTTGGGATGTGGCCAGAGTATACATCCAGAGGAGTGGGAAAAATTTCCCAGACATGATGGTTTAGATGTGCCCATGTAAACACTGTCTGCTTTTCCTGATTTATTTGACGATGTCACCTGGATAAACTTCTACAATGCTAAGCAGTACCTTTGAAACTCCATCTCCTGCAGGGAATACTCACATCCCACTTTTATGCATTTGATCTGAGTATTTCAATCACCAGCTTAGGTGATCTGTAGGAACTCACTGGAGTCTCCAGTGGCAATTCAGAGCCTCTAAGCATCAAATTAGAAGCCACTTCTAAAGGGAGGATTTTTTTACATGTCTTTTTCTAAAACTGAAAAAATCCAATAATGCTCCTTAAGTGCATTGTAGAGTCTTACAAGAACTCATTCAGTGACTGTTTTGAGAGACCTGGAACAAAAAGATAAAAAACATATTCAGTCTTACTGTGACTGACTCTCGCATCCAGATGGAGGATAATTCTGGTTAACCATCTCTCAGCATGAAGAGTAGTGGTTAGACCTTAAGGGGAGAAAACCATGAGGTGAAATTAGTATCAGAGATGATATTAATTGATTGACTTTAACACGTGCAACAGAGTAGAGATGATACTAATCTTGTAATGGTTGCATAAAGGTGTGTTAGGAAGTGGAAGCGGGGTCATTCAGTTTCTGTATGGAGAGTTGAAATCTTAACACAACTTCTGACCAGCTTGAAAAGTTTATTGACGCACTGAATATCTTTTCAGCTTTGTTTGCATACAGGGCATGGCGCAGTGAAACTTCTCGGGAAAGGGATCTTGTGTTGTCTCTGTGCATGCAATACATGTGCTTCTCGGCTAAAATGTTTCCTTTGATTGAACTGCTTGAAGAAGTTCCAGATGCATCCATGCTTTTTTTAGTGAGATAAGTAAATCCAGTTTACAAACAGAAGTCAGCTTCCCCTGGTGTTGTGGTTCTTTTAATGCATCAAAAAAAATAGAATATTTTTTTCTAGTGAACATATTTTTCATGCACTGAAGTTCACTCATACTGTCATTTCTTCCGAACGGAAAAAACCAAGTTTATTTGGTTTTCCATGGTGCAATCATCAAATCATTAACACAAAAAAGGATAAAACAGAAATGAAATGGAAATAATTTAATGAATCATACTTAAAGATTTATTGTATATCTGCCTTATTATTATTTGTCTTTTTGTTTTTTAACTGAAATCTATGGCAGATTACAAAGCTTTTCTTGTTTCTCTACCTTCTAGAAAGCTGTTTGTTAGACAAAACATATAGACACATGGACAACACTGTTAATGAATTAGCAAATTATTTTAACGACCTCATCAGCAGATGAACCCAAAATAGTAAATCATGAAATTGTGTCTTTGTATGTAAATTACCTCCCAGATTCCCTCAAAAGAAGGTTTAGTCCTGATGAAAATTATATGCCCATATCCTTGTATATCCAAAGCACATAACAAACTTTCCTTTAAACTCTTGGAGTGATTAAGTGTAAGCTTACTGTATTTTTTGATGCATCCGTAATTGCTTGAGATTACAAAAGTGTGACAGTAATTCCTCTTTTAGGAAAGTTGCTTTGCATTAATCATACTTTGTTGTGGGGAGAAGTGTGGGTGTGACTTTTCAAATTAAGCAGCCACAGAGAAAAACACTTAGTGATTTTCTTAAAGTAAGTTAATATTTTGAAAATTATTTTCATTTGAAAGCAAACAATCCTGAGATTTAGGTTGGAGAAGGAGGAGCGATCTTTTATTTTTATTCTCATTTGATGCTCCACTCTCTTCCTTGGCATTTTTCTTGCACTAAAAAAATTAATTAACTTAATTGAGTTCATTTGGAAATAGTAACAGAAGGATGACAGACGTGTTTGTTGACCCTTTCCCTAATGAGGGAGCATTGTGTCATTCAGTAGCTGCCCAGTGCCGTGTGTGCATGGAAGGAGTACAGCAGTGGTCCCACTCACTCCCTCTGCCACTTAATGAGCAGAAAACGTCCCCCCACTTCATTACCAGTCTGTAATAAAAGCTGCAAAGATGCTCCAGCTGGTTCCCCACTGGGGTTAGCAACACCATCTCCCTGGTGCCATGCAGGGCCTTCCTTGTCTGTGTCCAGACCAAAGAACTTCTAGTAGGACAAAATGCTTTGGAAAAAACAACCAAGAAGAAGAATGAAGATGTTTCCATCTGGAGGAGGATGCCTCATCCCTCTGTGCCCCTGCCATCTCTGTGCAGCCAGCATTGGCACCACTGCTGTGTCTGCTCCAGTCCTGTCCTTCTCTGGTTGTAGGTATTCACAGCTGCGAGCTCTTCCTCCGGCTTTTCTGTGTGTTTGCACGCCGGTGTGTGTGTGCTGGCTCCTGATTTTTGTCTGGGCTTCCAGCTGCAGCTGCTCTGTGAAAAGTAATTCTGTGCACCTGAGTAACAAACATCATCTGGGATAGGTGGTTCTCTCAGAGGGATCCAGCCAGCATGAAGTTTTTACTTTATGCTGGGATCATGCAGGGAGAACTGACTACATGAAGCCTTAAATAATCTCTCAGGAATTTACTCTTTTTACTTATATGGATCATCCTTTAAAAAAAAACCAATGAATTTTTCACTTATTTTTAAAGGTGAAATTGAGGTCACTGTTGTGGGGTTTTCTTTTTGGGTTTTTTTTTGTCTTGCTTTCCCTGTCTAATCAGAAGTCCAAGGAGACAGCCCAGAGGTCAAGAATGGGTGCAGGGAAGTTGGGGGCTTATCCTTTGTGGCACCCCCCCCTTCCCCCTCGGGTTCAGGCTTCCTCTCCCCCTGGCTGCAGATGAGCAGCTCAGTTTGGCTGCCTTGGGGCAGTGGTGCAGGCTCGGCTGAAGACAGCTCCTCTCCCACGTTAAGCCTCCCACGAAGCTCCAGAGGTCCAAATTTGTCTCATCATTTACCGTTTCAGCCTGGATGTTGAAAACATCTGCTAACCTGTCCACAGACATAAAAAAAAGGGGATTTATATATTGTAGTCAACTTGATTTAAAGGGGTAAGAGTTACTACAAGACAAGGAGGTATTGGCTGTTCCTCGCAGAGCCAGAACCACCACATGGCCGCACTAGACTGTTTTTGGCAAGCACAGCTGCAGCTCACTAATGTGCGTGTTTCCTCTGAAACACGAGGGATGAGCCATGAAAAATGCCAAGCAGCTCTCCAGGAGCAAGGCACGCTTGGCTTTCCTCTCTGCTGAGCCCCCTTTCCCCGGGGTGCTTCGGCTCCTGAGGCTCTGGTTTACCACACCTCCCCTGTGCAGCAAAACACAGACACACATGCTCGAAGTTAAACCTACTCCTAAGACTTATATAACTCATTAAATACAAGCATATGCGTCTAAATGCTCTCCTGACACCTTCACAGCACATGCCAGCAAACACGTATTTAATTTCATGCGTTTGGTGAAATGTTGATTTTGTTTTATTTATTTTTGTGCCTGGTGAGAAGGAAAAGTTCTTTGTATTTTTCTGCAACTTTCTGTATAGAGAGTGCTGAAAACCCAGACTCCACACCATTAGTGAGAAGCTTTGCTACCTACTAAATCTAATTACTTCCCACTGTAGTTTTAAAAAATCAGTGGTGATTTCTAAGTGAGTTTGCGATATAATAAATTAAATTATTTTAACAACAGCTTGTATCTTTAATATCTGGCTGCAAGATGTGTTAGCAATTGGGTATGATGTGTAGAAGAAGAGGCAACATTCCCAGTGCCAGTAACTTTGACAACAAACAAGCAGTAACACTTATTTATTAACAGAAGAACTGTGTATTCCTGCAAATGACATGCCACGATACAGCCCCAGCTCAGCAAAAAACATCCTGGCTTTGCTCACATGTTGCATGAACATGGCTTTGCTGGAGTAAGGCAGGATTTTGAGATCTCTTAAACATTTTTCTTCCCAGTGATCACCATTGTACTCCTTGCATAAGGTGTGCAGTTTCCCTATTTAGATTGAGTTGATCATTACAGACTTAGTTCAGCAAAGCTTTTGATAATGTTCTTAACTTCAACAGGAAGTTAATGGCGTGCTTTGGTGCTTGTGGGCTCATCACTGCCCCTCTGAATTGGAGCAAGGTCAAACTAACACTGAAGCAGGACTAGAGCTGCCACACTTCAGATGTGTCCAGGTTTGACTATTACTAGGGTAAAAGCTCTTAAATTAATACAGGTGGCAAGTTTGTACCAGCAGAGCTTTTGGCTGGGGATCTCCATGGGAAGAGGTTAAATGCTTCTACTTTTCTAAAAGTTGTACTGTCCTAGTGAGATTTTTACCTTTATCTTTTTAAATAATGACTTCCAGGTGTGGAAGGAAAACCCCCTTTCATTGTTTGGCCTGAATGTGCAATGGGGTTGGTGAACCATAAACAGACCTGTTTCAAAGTATTGTCCCCAGAAGGGTTTCTGAGAAAAGCAAAGGACCAGACAACATATTTTTACTATTTTTTAAATGGTTAAGAGTGAACTGAAAAATGGTAAGCTAGTTTACTTTAGAACAGGAAACTTCTTGGAAGCTTTCTCCAGTGGTGTGATAAGAAAACCCCTGGAAAAGTGTAGTTTCACTGTGGACAAGCAGGGTGAGGGCTGGCTGGGGTGTCATGCTCAGCCAGCTTATGGTGACATTTAGGATACTGGAGGAAGAGCATTTTTTAGAAGAACTGCCCATAGGCCTAATGGAGGGAGACAGCTTTTGGAAAAAGGTCTGCATGGATGAGCAGTGGCAGAGGAGCAGTTGTGTGCTGCTGGAAACTTGCTTCACACCAACAACTGATGACTGCAGATTCAAAATCCAAAACTGAAAGGGGTCGATGTTGTGGCACCCTGTGGCACAGCTCTGCTCGGCCTCACCAGCTGGCGAGGCAGCAGGGTGGGCACCAGGGCAGAGGTGGTGGGAGGCTGGAGGCTCCCAAGCCCCAGGCCTTGAGCAGCTGTGCCCCTGCAGCTGGGGGCCCGTGGTGCACATGGGACCACTCCTGCCCCAGGCTGTCTCCTTGGTACTGACAACTGCAGTCTTGTGCTAGAAGGAGGAAGACATTCTCTCAAGGTGTCACTGCCTTTATTAAAACAGTGTAAATAATGAAGATTCTGGGGGTTTTGTTTTGCAGGTGGTAGTGGGAGGGGGTTGTTCAGGTGCAAAGGTTCAAACTGAAGCAGTGTTACAACTTTCCTGTTTAGTTTTTGTCATGCCAAAATGAGAAATATATGGTGGCCACAATGTCTTAAAATCTATACTGAGACAAATGCATGCAGTTGCATATATTCAGCTCTTTTGGACACGGGAGGGAATTCTCCTTGCTCATCTTTAAAGGTCATTGTTGTAGTGTGTCTAATAACAAAATATTAATTAGAGTAACTGGTATAATCCTCGTTTATCCCTGACAGTCTGCTAAAGCCTGCATAACCCTGCAGGCTTACTGCCAAATTTTAGTGAGTGCAAAAGATGCCTTGGATTTGTGGTCATGGTCATTTCTTGTGCTGTAAGTAAATGAAATGATCAAAATGCACAAGCAGCATCTGACATTAATTGCATGAAATACAGTTCTGATGAGAGTTAAACAAAAGAGAAATTCACTGCTGGAGACTCCTTGTCTTTAAGATTGATGCTGCATGGGACAACAGCCTTAAAATTCATTATTTAAAGTTCATTGGAGGCTGCTGACAGGGGAGGGCATCTCGATGAAAAGAACTCTTCATGTGGGATTTCCTAGTTTCCTGAACAGGGTTGGGCTTTGGAGGAGACTATATTAATAATAGTTAGACCTTTTGGGTTTTCCTTATGTTCTCTGTAATGCCCAGGAAATCTGAGCTGCTGGCCCATATTCTCAGATTGAGAAAGAAGGTGGCGGAGGTATAGGTAGCTGCTTAGTGCACTCTGTTTAAAAAATGACATTTCCATTCCTGTTTGGAAGCAAAAGCACTGTGGAGCTTATTAGAGCTCAATTAACATAATATATTGCAGTTACTACTCTCAGAATGATACCAGACATCCCCCTTGGAGGGGGTAAATTGAATCCTGATAACTGGCATTTAAACAAAACTGGAAACCAGCACTTAATAATAGGCAGAAAAATACAGAATGTAATTGTTCCTCTTCTGAGTTCAGCTGAGTCTGGTTGCAGGTGAAGAATTAACCATAGACTTCCATCCTTTGTTAAGAAAAAGTAAAAAACAAGGAAAACCTTAGCCTGAAATAATCATTACCCTTCATAACATGGTTTGCTGTCAGTACAGAGCTTAGAGAGAAGGAGGAAGGTTTTATGGTCCTCAGCTTAGCACTTGATGGGCATTTATGGACTTTATCAGGCATTTCTTCCCAGGCCCTGCTCTCATTTTGTTCAAGGACAAAGATAATCATTTTTCAGTCTGCTACAATCTCCCAGACCTCTTAATATGATCCTTTACTCCTAACACAGGAAAAAAAAAAGTGTGTTCCAGCTAAAGCCTTAAACAGAATTGTCTGTGTCCTATCTAACATGATGAGAGAAAAATTACCATTGAATTAGTGCCTCAGAAACAAAAATTCAATGGCTATTATGTTGCACACAAATCAATATGGTTTTCCTGCTTCTGAACAGAGCTTCGAGTTATTTTGGTGTTGTAACCAACAGTTTATGTGAAAATATTTTTCTCTAAATATCTGATTTTATTATGATCCCCAAATCATGTACTTTTAATCAAAATCATTATTACAGATACAGGAAGTTTTAGGACATTAAAGTGAACTGCATTTAGTCAGTTCTTCCTCATGCCAAAAAAGAGAGGTTGCCTAGGCAAGCTTCCAAAGCTATGTCCATAGATTGGTGTTGCTCTGTGGGTTTAGCTCAGTGCAGCAAAAACTTGCGTTGGGAATGATCTGTCGGAGAGCGGTTAAGTGGGACATTTTCTCCTTGCTTCACCCAGCCATGTCTGTCCACGACACACAGTGCTGCTAAATAAGAACACTCAGCGTAGCCAGTTTTGGAGAACAATCCTTGATTTAAAATGTAGTCCCTGCTAGAAAGTGTCAGCTGGAAAATTTGTTAGTTGAAAAAGAAAGCTGAGTTGCAAGACCTGTTAAAGATGTGGGGACCTATGAAACAGAAAAAATGATGATGGGTCTGAGGTTATTTAGTTATTTTCATTACATGTAAAACACAGCTAAAATAACTTACTGGGATTATTCACGTGTAACCTGAAGTAATTATGACAAAGAGCTGGCAGGCAGTAGCTGCTTTCACAGACCACTAGTGTTCACACTCTGCAGCACACTTTTCCCAGGTCCTTTTTCTCCCCACAGTCAGCTCCACAGTCACATTCAGCAAGATGCCTGAGGGCACGCTTACATCCATTAAAGCTCTCTTAAAAATATGATTAAGTACTTTATTCAATATAAATCTTTGCTGAATTGGGGCAGTCAGTGCCACATCAGTCTTTCTTGCGACTTGCAGCCTTTGCCCCATGCTCAGGGCTGGGTGCCCTTGCAGAGCCCATCCCCTTGGCTGTGCAGCAGCACAGGGTGTTGAAGGCTTGATTACTGTTTGTTAAGTGATCTGAAATCCGGGGAAGGAAGTTGTCACAGAAAGGCAACATATTGCAAAATATGTCTGTTCTGATGTACTTGTTAATCAGTTCTGGGATCCCTTGGAGATGGCAAGTGTTGCATAAATACGAAGTTTCAATTATTTCATGTAGTATTACTCATGCAAAGGTACTGCAGACCTCCTTCTATCTGATTAATATCTGTGCTGGTTAATTTCAGATATGTTTAAATATTGTTATTGGACAAATTGAAACTACAAACAAAACCTAATTTGTAGCTTTATATTGATGGTAAGACTCCATTATTTTTTAATGTAACGTAATACAGATTATGTGCATGTATTAATTATGAATACATGGACACGTACAATGGAATGCGTCATAAGTGGCCAGCATTTCAGTGATTAGAATAACAAAGCACAGTGGAAAGAAACATAAATAAATCCAGACCCGTTTTTAATTAATATCAGCCTCTTTTGAAACATGTCATGCAGGTCTGGGAGTGGTGCTGCTGATGTCCATTACAGTTTAATAGCCTCCTTTGTGTGGTTCCAATTTGCATGAGATTTACTTGGGAACTGATTCTTCTCCAGCCCTACTAGCTGCTATTTTGGGAAGACAAAAGGGACCAAGTATGGAGCTGTAGCTCAAGCACAGGGCAGGATTTCAAGAGCTGCACCCCAACAGGCTTTGTATGGCTGTCTGGCTGCTTTGTTCTCCTGAGCTGCTCCAGTCCAACCGCTCAGTTTGTGAGCTTTCTGTCTTACAGAATAGAAGTAATAATAGTTCAATTATTATTTCTAAAAATAGAAATAATAGAAAGTACAATTTTCATTGGACCCCAGGCATTTAATAATCTTTTAATGATTTATGCATGTTCTGAAGATGGGGATTTGCAGCTTCTTTGTAGCAGGTGAAACCCACGTGTCTATATGAGCTCCTCAGTCCTGCCCTGGCAGCCCTGTTTGGGTACAAGGAGCCTGGCTGGGGCAGATCTTTCCCTACCTGGGAACCCAGCTGCCTCCCAGGGTCCTACAGGAAGGGTTTGAAGTGTGCCATGGAGGAGGCAGGGGCATATAAGGGACCTGGATTTACTAAGGAGGGTGTGACTGTGTATTTCACAAACTGTAGTGTAACCACAGCTCATAGGGCAGGCTCAAGGAAGGGCTGTGTCACAGAGAAATCATCACTGAGTTATGCCCATGGCCTTTCCAGCCCCAAGGTGTTGGGATTTAGGGTGAGCAAAGAGGGCTTTGAGCCACCCAAGGCTGCTCTGCCCCATTGTCTCTTTGCTTTGGCTGCAGGTCATAGCATGGTTTTGCACCAGGGGACCTTATTCAGGTGGCTCCTCATGGGCAGCTCATTGCTTTTATTTCCAAAGGGACTGCAGTCTTGTAGGTCGTACCTGTATAACACTGGCTGGAGCTCATTTCTTGTGTAGATGTGACCATGGCTGGGTGTGCACTTAACACCAACTTGACAGACCTGTGAATGTGTACAGGTACAGCACAGTAACATCAAGGGCAGCATCCAACAGAAGATTGAATGTGGGTAATATAATTTGCACCATAGCCTTTGACATCTGTGTTGAGTTTGCAGACAAAGGTGCCAAGCAGTGTTGGTGCTAAAGTGATTTTTGGGATATGAAGACCTATTTAGCATCATTGGCACAAAAAAGATTACAAATTTGAAGCAACTGAAAAGGTAAAATCTAAATAAACAGAAAGAAAAACTGAGGGTGTTGTGACAGGGTTTTTATACAGTCTTCAAAGTAGAAACACATAACTGTAGCACCATCTGAGTCTCTGAGAGAGGCCAATCCTGCATGGTCCAAATTCTTGTAGGAAGCAGAGCGTTGGTGGGCGCTGAGATGACAGAGCTCCTGGCAGGATGAGACCAGGAGCTGGCATGTTTCACAAGTGGCTCTTTTTGCTGTTAGCAACCAGCTCTTCTTTGACGAGCAGCAAAATAAAATGAGAGATGTGCTTTTTTGGTTCAAGGAAGAGTTTTAAAATGTGATGGAGAACTGCCAGGATGGGAGCAGCGCTCCTCCCTTATCTTTGCTTTTGATGTGCTGCAAAGATGAAGGCATTACCTTGAAACAGTCTCCTGCACTGGGCAAACAGAAGATGAAAGGGAAGAAAAATCCTGGTTTAGACCATGGCAAAAACAGTGTGCAGAATAGCCTCTGTAAAATGTGTCACGATAGAAAATCAATTTTGAATTACACTATGTGACGCATACTGTATTTTCCATCCTTCATTGTAATGAGCAAGCATACCCTTACGTAATTATGGCTTTTTAAGAGATTGCCTTTGGCTGAATTTATTGCCAGACAGATCTATCCCATGGCATTTAAACTTCACAATGCTATGAAATGTGCAAGCTGGCTGAAATGGCAGGAGGATGCTTGTAAAACTTCATGCTACTGAGCACCATCTTTCTTTTGCTCTTGCACCTCACTGATCTCTTGCAGTGGGTGAAAACCAGTACAAATTGGTACCACACATCTCTTGCAGGAGCTGAGTTCCACCCTCCTCTTGCTGTACCACAGCAGCGGCAGCACTGCTGTCACAGGAAGAAGGGATTTTCCTTAGCACTGAGATCCTCTGTCCATGTATCATGTCCTGCAAGGAAGGCTGAATAGCTGGCATAGCTGCACATGCAAAGATGGTGACAATCATTGAAATAACTCTGCACAAATCAGGAAGTCAGGTTTATGCTATCTCTGTGGAAATTCCCATAGAGTTTAGGTATGACTGGCTGCAAGTTGTTGGCATGCAATGTCTGCAGTTTCGCCTCTTCCACAGGACATTTGGGCACATTTTCCAGTGTTACCTCTGGATTGAGACAAAACAGAGGCCCTGAGTGAGCCTGTTGGGCTCAAATGGGAAGGGAGACACTCATCTTCCATGCACATTTGCTTCCTCAGCCTTGCAGCTGAGGATGCAGGTACAGATTATGATGGTGGCTTTTGGCATGTGGACATCCTTCCATTCCGAAAGCCAATGGATGGATGGATGGATGGATGGATATAAATTCATGGAAGCCAGATACTGCATGTGGATGATTTTCAGAGACTGGGCTTGAGCTAGACCACTATGGAAGGAGCACTGGGCCGGCTGATTGCTACTTCCCACCAGGCAAACAAACGCACTTCCAGTTGCAGTTGCACTGAACTGTCCTCTTCATCTTAGAGTGTATTCATAATTGACAAGACAAGATGAGATTTTCACATTTTCTATGTGGGTGTTTTCTTTGTTTTTTTTTTCCCTAAGTTTCTTTCTACAAATGGTATGGTGAAATTCCCCTCTCCTTCTCAGAAACTGGATTACTCTTTGATGAATATGAACTCCCTCTCAGCCTGAAAGACATTTTCAGCAGTGCTCAAAGTGAAACTCAGTGATTTATTTGCTTCTAGAAATTGCTAGCTATCCAAAATTCACCCAGGAGTGTCAGAATGCTTCTCACAGAGTCATGTTATAACCCTGCTCATCTGCACAAGATGCCAATTCAGTAAAAACCAGAAGAACTGAGGACCCAGATCCTGGTTTTGTACAGTGAATTAAAAAGATTATTTAAATTAGAAAAGAACTGGTTTTGAGTTTCCATTTTGAAATCTGAACTAGACTTGATTGAATTGTTCACTGTGTTTTCAAATTCTGTGAAAAATGTTGATGTTTGTTCTACAGTTGTCCATTGAAATGAGGAGGTATCTCCTGCATCTGAGATGGATGAGAGGTCCTCAGCATGGAGCCTTGTCCTGGCCCACAGAAGCTTTTCAACATAAATATTCTCTGCAGCTCTGCTTTGCTGGCTCTTTAAGGGTTACTTCCTTCATGTTGAGAAGGTCAAAACACCATAAGGAAATTGAACATAACTTCTTGACATTTGAGATCATGAATTTTCGTTTCAAATTAGAGCAGTAAATTTTCAAGTTAGTAAGAATAAAACTCTGAACCCTTCAGATGATTTGGGAGGGAGGGGCAGCTCTAATTAAATCCTCCAGGTCGAGCAGTCCTCGCTTGTCTGGTTTGATTTTGATGAGCTGTCTGAGCTGGTGTGTACAGAAGTGTGCTGCTGTTTGTTTTGTTTCCCAAAGCACAACTGCTCGAATCCCCCAGTGACAACAGCAGACCTGGATGTGCTCAGCTGTGGCAGATTGATTGTCTTGGTGCTACTCTTGGAGTCACTGGCTGTTTGCACAGCACGGAGGGATGGATATACATCACTTTGTCCCTTAGAAATGTGCTGAGCTGAAGCTCCCCAGCAGTAGAGACTGTGGGATGCTTAAGAGCAGGTCTGGTTTGCACCTGAACTTTTCCTGTTCTCATCATCCTTCTTGTCCCTTTTCTCCTTCACCTTGTATCAGCTGTTCCAGAGTGCTGCAGGGTTTGTGTTTATAAAGTGATGGAGGCAGGACTTTGTTTACTCTCCAGAAGGACACGGAGGCTGTGCAGGGTTGCTCTCTGCATCCTACATGCTGTGATCTCTGGATGGGGAAGGAGAGCCATGGCCAGAACCAGCATCTCTCTGTGTGTGTTCACATGACATGGCAAGAAGTAATTCTCATACTGCAGCATAAAGCTAATAAATCACCATCTTACTGAGAAAGCCACTGAACTTGGACTTGGGAGAGCATCTGGACCAACAAGTTGAATGTGGGTCAGACTGTTTTATAGCAGTGAGGGCACCTGGTATGGGGCAGCCAGGTGAGTGCTAATACCATGGTTTAGCCTCCAGAGCAGGGTGGCTATATGCAAGTTGCTCATGGGAAATGGTACATGACCTGTGCTACCCTGCTAGGGAATCATTTAGGAACAGACCGAGCTAAAATCCTGCCAGGCACCATTTATTCAACAGCAGAGAGCATGGAATTCCAAATTGCATTTAGTTTACTCATCAAATGCAAACTATGATGTCAGAGTTCAAAGAAATGACCACCTACTCCAGCTTCTGGAGGAGGGAAGAGGAACTGGCTGCTTCTCAGCTCATGCAGGAGGCCAGACTTCCCCAGATTATCCTGCAAGATGGGCAGGGGGTGTTGTCTAAAGAGTATCATGAGACCTGTAGTTAAACCAGTCTGTCTGGGATCGAAAGAGCTGCACTAATGCAGAATAGCACAGTTATTTTATTAGAATTTTCCCAGGGAAGCATGGAGTGGGCAGCAAGGGTGTCTGGAAGCAGAAGTAGGCTGTTTGATCTGCTAGTGTAAACAAGCAGTAAATCTAAAGCCAAATTCAGATCTGGTTTGCAACGTATAATCTGCCTTGGCTTAACGAGGGTTAATGAGGTCTAACCCTGGGCTGGTAATGGGCCCTGAGAGGTTCCTTCTCATCTGTGTAACAGACCATGGATTCTGCCTTGCTCACTCATAATTATTTCGACAACAGCTCTGGGTCCAGAGCCAGGAGATCTATTTGTTCTACATAACAGAACAATTTCCCAATTTATGCGTGTTCTACAGTGCTATTTTTGTTAACACTGGACTTATCCAATCAGTCTCTTTCAGTTCCAATTTCTATAGGTATTTTCAGTACAATTACATTGCAGATAGAAATATGGCAGCATTTCTCATATCACTACTGGTTCCTATATGTGGTTTCCCCAGATTTTGGGTGGGTTTTGTCCTCCATTCCTACACAGGTGTGTTCAGCTCAGAGTCACCACTTCATCCATTAGCCCATGCCAGGTCTTTGGTCTGTGTTTGAGCAAAGCAGGGAGTCTTCCTGGCTCCTGGTCTAATGTGGGAACCTATGGAACAAATATTGAGTTATATATTTTCCTACTACGATATTTTTCCTAAGAACTACTTCTACCTGCTTTCTTGTATGGTGTCACATCTTCCAAGATTTTAATGACTTTTTGTTTTCTTTTTAAAGACAAATATTTCCTTTCCTTTTACATGCTTCATGCAGCTTCTCAGAAACACGCAGGGGAGTTTGAAACACCAGCTGTTTCCTTTCAAGATCTCTTTGAAGATCTCTCGGCCATGTACTCCTTATTCAGCTCCCGGGTAGCTGCAGGGTCCATGCTCCATGCAGACAGCAAGGGAACATTCCAGCCTCTCAGTCTCACCCAAGAGTACCTGGGGCTGACTTGTAGCAAGTCTATCATCCCAGTCTTACCATGGTGAAAGCACGTGACATCTATGTGACTGTCAGTGATAAAAGTGCCCATTTCTCAGTCCCTGTGAGATGTGCCTCCATGTTAAAGAACAGCAAGGCAAAACATGAGCAAAGTGAGAAAATGCATTCCTATGCAATTTGCAGTCAGAATTTGGATAAAAATTACATAGGAGACGTGGAAATTATCACAGCTGGTCTGTTATAAGAATGAAGGGTGGCAGCAGATAAAATGTGCTCAGCCTCCAAGGAGTTTAAAGACACCTGCTGAGAGCAGCCACTGAAGAAGTGTAGGAGTGGTAATGCTGGACTTGGTTTTGGAAACATTCCACGGTAGTCAGGGGCAAACTGTAAATGTTTGCTAGGATAAAGTGCTGGCTGGTCCCTGGTACATTTCTGGGCATGTCCTGCATTTGGGGTCAGTACCATGCTGTTGAAGCTTTCCCCGTGAGCACTGCTCCCATCCCCATGACAAAAACATGTCTGGTATCCCCACTGCATTGATGCTGCCCTTGCCTGGACACAGCCCACCATCCTGGTGTGATTGATCCCACAGAGGGGGCCATCCTTCCCTGCCAGCTCAGTGCCGAAGTCTTCATACAGCCAAGAGTGTGGAGATGTGTTTGAAGCTGAGAAATGGCAACTTAGTCAGTCCACGAAGGGACCTGATTCTGTTTATCCCTCCCTTGGTTTCAGAGAAAGGATTTAAGGTGCTCTGGCTACCCCTGTACAGTGCCAGCTCTGCAGCTCAGCCACCAATGCCATCCTGCCTTCAGAGCTCTCTGTCAACTTTTGGTCATCAGAGGCTGGGGCTGGCTGTGTCCATGCTGGTGTATCCATCCCCACACAATGCAGGAACTTTTCCCCCAAGTGGTACTCCACCAGGTGTAAAAGTAAATCCCAGTTAAAAAATATTTGTTCTAATGATGCATTCATAGCATTGCTTTTGTTGCTCTCAACAGTGATAATCACATGGGTTTCTGGAAGACCCTGCAGCTAAGAGATAACCATGGCCTTTCTATTGCAAATATGCCTATGGGTAACTTTTTATGCATATGCAGCCTCATTAAGCCATCTGTAGAAAATTAGACTGCTCACTGCATAATTGTTTGCAGGAACAGGAACTGGGTTCATCGCCTTTCTAACAAAAATTGTATGTCTGTCTAGAGAATGATGACTTCATCTTAATTTACATCAAGGCAGTGGTAATGAAATAGGCTTGATGAAAATGAAAAGCGGACTATGAGAACCTGGCATCAGAAGTGAACTACTGATAGCACAGTCTCATTTTCAGTTCATCTTGAGACTGTGCTGTGCTAGCACTGGGAAGGTGTCAGCTCCTTAGTTATATCCTGAGAACATCAATCTTTTAAAGATCTATATACCAATATTGATGCTGTGTTCTCACTGCTTATACTCTTACATACATGCACTCTCTTTTTAAAAAAACCCAAATATTTATTAGAATTTTTACATTTTTCTTTTCTTTTGAAAAAGGACAGCCCTTTACTTGAACATTTGACTGCTGGAGTGAGATGGTTTCATTCCCAGCTTTTCCTCTCTCTGACCCTGCAGTTTGTCCGTGGCATAAATAGGATTGCGCTCCTTCCCTTCTCCTACTCTGTGTGTATAGTCTTTAGAGATTGTCTTTTCCTTGGGAAGTGTTACCTCTTCACGTTCCAAGCTAATGCAAGCAGAGGTTGCCGGAGGAGGGGCTGGCATGTCCCTCATCCCAAGTGCAGCTTGGATTTGTTCTGCTGCAGACAAACCTCCAGATGTGAGATGCTGGAGAGCAAAGCTTCTTGCTGTGCTGGTGACCACACTGCCAGGCAATGCACGATACACTTTGGTGTCTGCTGTGTCAGGCACGCAAAGTCTGGGATCTTACCTTAGTCAGCAGAGGAGTTTGAAATGTGTTGATGGTGGTTACACCATCAGCTTTTGCCTAAACCGTTGCAAATCTTCCTGCATGCTTCATATCTTTTTTCCCAAAGCATTCCCCCTCTAAAGCAGAGTGTGTGGTGCTCTTTGGCCTAAATATGTTGGTTTGCTACTAATGGCAAAACTCTTCACTGGGGGAACTCAAAGGCACCCAAGGATCTCAGCTCTCTGAAGGTGTTGTGGGTAGGATTGATGGATCCTAGTTCAGAAGTTTACAACATTTGCACCTTCTTCGGGGCTAATCACAAACCTCTGTGTTGTTAATTTTAGAGAGTGATGCATTCAATTTCTTTTTAGCTGTCTTTCAAATGAAATGAATTCTCCCCTATATCACATCATTTCTCTCTTCTCTCCTTTGATTCTGTTGTAAACCATTGCAGCCTGTGGAGCAAAACCACCAAATGTTGGCCTGTCCAGTTGTCTTCCAGCACTGTGCTGCAAGGGGAGAGCTTGCACCTGCCCCAGCTTTACACAAAGGGAAGGCTCAGCAGGAGCCAGGGAGTTAGAAATGCTCCAAAGTGTTCTTATCTGAAAAAACAGAGATTGAAATCCACAACTGAAGGCATTCCTGAGCCCACACAGTGCTGTAGGGCTTTATTGCTGTCTGTACGGTGCATCTTTGCAACCTACTCTATTTTTCTCTCTTACTTTCTTCTGCTTTACTTGACTGGGAAGCATCTTTGACGTGGAAGAGAGCAGTGAGAGACGGCAGCAATCCATACTCTGCCAGTCTGTGTGCTGTTGGCAGCTGAAAGGGGAAGCTACTTGAGGTGGAAACCTCCTTGCTTGCATTTTGCCCCCACACACAGCCATATCTTACAGCCAGGGCAGCAGATATTGCATGTGGGGCACTGATTTATTTCATACCATGCTCTTGTGAGGCAGCCATGGAATGAAGGGGAAGTGCACAAATTGGCCAGTGCCATTAGGGGTCCTTAATAAATATTAATTTAAGTGCATGCTTTCCTGTTAAGAAGGTGACTGGTGAGCAGAGTGCACACTGGCAGCTGTGCACAAATTAGGCTTTTCCATTTGCTGAGTTCATATGTGGGCACAAAATTACATGGGGAGGGGAGATGCACCAAAGTGGGCAGATGCACCCTAATGTCATCACACTGCCGAGTCCATCCAGTCTCTGTAATTTACATCTGAAGTGTCACTGGTTTTCATTCCTACTCTTTTGATCTTGTAACAAGTGAGACTTGGTCTGGTTTAGTAAACTTTAGGATATGATGATTTGCTAAAGTACAGAGTTTACACCAAATCTGGCAGTTTTGCCAGCAAGAGAATACTTTATACTCAAATGTAAAAAATTATATAACTTCAAATTTCTTTCTCCTATTTGCAACTTTTAGGCTTTAATCACTTAGAAAATAGTGAATAATTTTATTTTTATTTACCAAGTTACTTTTCCTTCATAGTTTATACCAAACATGCTAAGAATGGAAATTGGATTTCAGTTAAAATGCAGAAAACCTGCACTGTGAAATTGCCTTAGTATTAGTTAAGTAAATCTACTTGTGCTGGCTGAAGAGGTTTGGGGTTTTTTACTAATCCAAATATACTTGTGTTTTAAAAGGTCTAAAATACTATTTTTAGGTAATAAACTAGATTGATTATTTTTGGGCAACCTGTCCTTCCAAATTATTCGATCCCAGTTTTCCCCACTCATGTCTTTTTGATGTAACAGCATGGGAAAACAAATCTGCCTGTTGTGTTTTTTTTTCCCCAACACTCAGTCCTTCTCTTGTTGCTGGGTGAACTGATTGCACTGCTTTTACTGAACTAAATTAACCTAAGCTAAATGGATCATTCCATTGAGATAATAAATGTTTGCAAAGGTGGCCAAACATGGCCCTAGTGATGGATAAAGCAGTATGAAAAGGAAACACATGTACTAGATATTATTTTCCAGATCTTGACATGTTAAAGTTTTCTGTAAAACTGTATTTAACCAAATGCATAACTCAGTCAGTCCTGGATCCCTAATGATCAATTGGTTGTTATCAATTCCCAGTGCTGTTCTTGATCTAAAATGGACAATCATTGATTTTAGAATGCTACATAACACAATTAAATGAGGAGGAAATTTTTTTATGTCCAGAAATATTCACTGAGATCTAGATAAATGAATAATCATATGATTTCAGAGTTGAAAGAGTTCTTATTATTAGCAAACATAGCTGATGATTTTTAATACAGAATTCTTACTATTTATCTTTATGGTTTGTAAAACTAAGAATTGTTTATACATTGCAAGTCAAACACAAAATAAGTATTTTATATGCAGAAGAAAAAAGACATCTAAATATATTGGGTTGGATTTAGCTGAGCGAAGTTATTAAATTATTCAGTTCTTCATGTGATATTTAGATAAATAAAGTCTCATTTTCCACTATGCAGCTGATCTCATTAAAGGGAAAAAAAGCCCTTTAATGTTTAAGCCATCCTCTAATTCTGAGCAAATCCCTAAGAATGTTCTAAGGAGAGAGAATTCTTAAAACGCTGGATTTTGTATCCTAATTAAATCTCTTGACAGCTCTGCATTATGTGCAGCAGTGGCTCAGTGCAATACAAGAGGTGGAGTTCAGCTTTTCATCATTCTCCTTTTTTACAAAATAAGGTTTATATTTCCTTTTTTATTCTGTGTACTGAGGAAGCCCGTTTCCGGGTGATCCAAGTTCAGTTACTCCTTGGAGGTGTCTGTTTTCTGGGTTTTCTCCTTGGCTGGGAAAGGGGGACTGTCCAGGGGAGGCGTAGATGTTTCTTGTAGTGCAACAAATTAGGAGGAGGAGTGGATCTGTTTCTGAACTTGTCTTAGGAATGAAGTATGGGATTTGACTGATAGATTTTAAACTATAAATGGATTAATTAGAGTGTGACTGAGATCATGTATAAAAAAGGAGCAGCTAATTAAGTCTGAGCAGTACTCCAAATGCCTTTTGTACTGATGACTGGAGATCAAAGGCTAGAGCAAGTTTTTTTAAGATTATATTTCTTTAAGTGAATAAATCAGCCTTACTAAGGGTGGACAGGGCATTCTCTTCAGTCAGTCCAGGCATATTTTCTACCTGGATTATATGCTTAGAAGTGCCTGATTTTTAATCAATGCTTGGGTATTCAGATACATTATGCTCCCATGCATTATGGGAGAATAGATTTGTGCTTTTACATTTTGATATTTAATTTAAGAGGAAAAATTTTTCTCCTATGCCTTGGGTTTAATTGTCAGAAATTCTGGAAATTTTATTATGGGTGGACTGTAGCTGCACCAGTCCAGGAATTGGACATGCCCTGGTGACTCCAGCCAGGTGTTCTCTTATACTCGGTCCTGCGTTGCTGCTGCCTGCTCTCCTTGCTTTTTGTGGCGACAGATACACAGCCAGATTTGGGGTTTGTGAATATTGTTGGGGCCAGGTTGTAGGCATCTTGTTATGGATTTAATGCAACAGTAATAAACAACAAAAACCATCTCCTCTGATGTGCTGAATGCCAACTATGAGCATGGAAATCGGGAAAATAAGGGAACTCAGCTCAATACAGGGGAGCTCTGAATGTCAGTGAGGATTAGGAGTCTAAGTGGCACCTTAGTTTTTCTTTAACATTACATTGCTGTAGTTTAAATAGAAATGACAATTTCCCAAGCCAAACCCAGATACATCATTGTGGAAGTCAAGTAGGAAAGCAGAAGGACAGGTGTACACCTCACTGAAAACTAGCATTTCCACATGCATGTGATTTTGATGCAAATTTTCTGTGTTGAAGTTGAGGGAATTTTTTTCTTATATACAAGAAAAAGGAAGGGAGTGGGCTGCTAATTTTTTACTGCTCCATTCTAAACTGAGAGCTATGTCCCTGTGAATTTTTAAGTGAAAAGGATAGGTTTTTGCCATTTGTGGGGATGGTGTGAACCAAATGATGTTTTGAGGTCCCTGGTTCTGTTTTTCCCAAGTTTATCTTAGAAGTGACCCAGCCATTCAGAGTTACACCATTTAATTCATGAGGCTTACCCCTTTTCCTGTCCTGTGGTTTAGCTACCAACATTTAAAGGATCTTTTAGGACAGTGAGAGTCACTGGTTGATGCCCAAGTGAATGTGCAGAGTCTCCTGCTGAGGGTGTTGAGAAACTGGGCAGCAGATGAGGTTTATAAAATATTACTTCTGGCAGTCTCATCAGTCAGATTTAGTCTGATGTGCCAAGACTTGTGAATGGGATTGAAGGAGAATTTACTGTCCTCCTGCCCTCGATGGCCCGAGGTGGAGTGCTATTCTCCAGTCTCTGGATTGTTTGCAGCATCCCTGTTGCTTCCCATGTTTCACAGCACAAACTGCTTCAGTCTGTAATGCTCTTAGAGAAATACTACCTTTCCATGACAGTAAACATCACTTGATGGATACTCCAAAACAGGTTTTATTGACCTTTGAGTCTCTGTAGATTTTCTGATTTGTTTCTTTTTTTGTGTAATCCATTGTAGAACGATGTAGTTTCAGAAATGAGAGTAGCTGCTAGCTGGAGGCTTGAAAGCATCTCCTGTTGCCAGGTTTGATCAGCAGCATAGGAAAACAGGAAATAGCTGGTTCCTCAGCATTTTCCTCCTGTATGAAGAATGATTTGATGTTTGGTACCTTTCAGTCCTCAGCACTGGTTTAAGCCAAGAAGGATCTCCACCTCCATCTGTGCAGATGGGTGCTCTGCAAGCACCTCTTTCTTTCTCCAGTTCAAACTGGAGCACTCAGCAACTGGTTGCAGATCATGACAGTGGTATTTGGACACTGAAGAGCCCATGGCACAGTGGTTTTTAAACTTACTCAACAGCAGAGAGGACCTTTGAGTATCCAAATCAATAGCAGAATTCTTAGACTTGGAAAAAAATCCTAAATACATCTAAGGACAGATCTGTGTACAAAGAAGCGTAAATATTACCTTGTGTGTCTTGCCAAATCCACTTAAACAGCTTTCCTAGATCTGCAAGCAGTTACTATTTGGAAGACAGATGACTATCAGCCAATGTTCAAGCCATATCTGCCTTTCTCAGGGCCTAACTAAATGAGATGATGCCTCTCAAGCACTTTTATTTGCAAATGAAAACTGTTCAAAAGCATATTATGAACAAAAGAAGAATTCTGTGGACAGGGAGATGGGATATATTATGCCTGTTCATAGAAATTTAAACTGGGTTATTTGGCAGGGCACAGCATGCATACAACTGCCTGTATTACAGAACATGATTACTGTATGTAATAGAAATATATCAAGTGCTATTAGATAAAAATGTTATTGTCTCCATCATTCTCACAGCAGCAGCCATTCTGCCCAGTTCAGGTGCTATGAAACAGCACTGGAGCTGCTCTCCAAGCACACAAAGGCAGGTAGGTGGCAAAAAGCTGTTTGCTCCTCATCTGCTTGTCATATACTGAGGAACAAGTCTACAGGAAAGTCTTGTATTCAGGTACATAGTATGAACAAATCCATTGTAAAATTGGGGTGGTAGTTCCACTGCAGAAACATCAAGTGAAAGCGCATTAGGGACTTCGAAGTTTTCAGGAGTTCCAGTGGGAAGCACATTTCATTGGCTGTGTAAGAGCACAGCATTATTCAGCCCCTGGAATCAACCATGTCACTCACAACATCTTAAGCAGGTGGCAGCCAAAAAGAGCCATGCCATGCATGCAACGTGACAAACAACATATGGCATCCAGGAAGCCAGAGCAACACAGTGAGGCCATATCTTGTAGAAAGACAGGTATCTCACAGATATGGATGGCAAAGCAAAAAGCTCCTTCCACTCAAAAGCATTTCCAAAAATTGTCTATCCCAGCTGCTAGTGGTGTTGCAGTTCTTTTATATAGGCTTGTAATCTGGCAGGTTTATACCATCCACATCTATATTTGTGTATCTCTGTCTCTATCTGGGTATGGATGGTATAAATATGTATATACATACATGTGCTTAGTTTTCTCTCTCTGGCTTTCACAACTCTTTGACTTTTACAAGTGGCCTGAACAATGCATATAAAACACAAGTTATGTTCTTTTGTATTTTTCTTCTGGTTATCTGGGTGGGTTTCTCAGCAGTGCTCTCACTGCTGTCTTGGAGCAGTGTTGGTGACTGGGAGTTTGCTTTAACAAGACAAGAGCAGAAATCTGTGTCTGATCTGTGTAGTAAGTAGTCAAAGTAACTTGAGATTATTGAATGGAAGATGCAATGCTTAATGCAGAGCACTCAGGTATGGCTTTCAAAGCCTGGAGCCTTTATTGCAATTTTCAACCTTCTAACTGAATTTAGGGTACAGAATATTTTCTAGGTCTTTGATATGCAACCACACAGAAGCAGAAGGAAGCACAAGGATTTAGCCTGTCTCTCCTCAAGGCTGGCACACAAATGGGGGTGCCCTAATTATGCAAAAATTACACCTGCAAAAGACATTCTTCATTTGAAATCCAGCCCTATCTGAAATGCAAGACAGAAAGGAAATCTGATTTTGTCTGTGAATTGGGAAAATGTGGAACTTAAGTCAGAGGAACTGTTCTTATGTGTGCTGATGCTGTTTGTCTTTCACGGGAATAAAATTTAATATGAATATGTTTATTATTACCTCATAAAGCCAAGCAGCATTTTAGAGCAGAAAATATCTTTGATGGATTGTTTCCCCCCATTGGAATGAAATCCCAGTGAAAACAATAACATATTTAAGGAGTCCTTTGGGAAGCAAAGGATGACGAGGCTGGAAAGCTTTGTGCAGTTTCACACTGGTCTGTAAATAAGCTCACACCTCTCTTCTGTCTCTTCCTGTCTCGATCCACCTGGGAAGATGTTTATTTTTAGGACACTACCTGTATCTGTATTACTGTCCTAGAAGCAGTTCTTGTACTAACAGGATTTACTTTTGAAACTTTTTGAAGCTGTGGACATTAAAAATTAGAGTTGTCCTGTCCCTTTCTAGAGTTAATTGGATGTGAAAGCCTCAGTGCATTTCACACCTTCAACTGCTTGTAGAACAGGGTAATATGAATGATGTGTGTGTGCTGGGGGAGTTTTGCAGCTGAGAGAGAAGCACAGGAAAGTGGATCTAGCTCCTGAGGCATGTAGGCTGCAGGGCCTGTGTCCGCTTCTCCACATGTGTGCGTTGCTCACGGTGAGGTTCTTACGGGATACTTGTCAAACCCCACAGTGGCTGTACTTCTCTGTCCCTCTGCCCGTAAGACTTGAACATGGACAGATCACTTGGAAGTTTAAAGGGTAACTTAATTGATTCAAGTGGACACTCTCTTCCCCATCCTTGATCTCTTCAAAACACTTAGAGCTCTCGAAATGAAAAGTGCTAAAAAGGTGAACAGTATTTTTCCTCCTGCACATACTCTAATGTCCTTATTTTTCTTAGTGATTTGAAGGGTTGTTTTTGTACCAGTTGGCAGAACAACATCATAATCTCTCCCTGTCTATACAGAAATATAGGCAATTTGATTAAAAACCCAACAAATACAAATAACCTTCACCATTAGTCACCAAAGGTGTTAATAAATAGAGCACATAAGCATTACATTGACTATCTGCCTCAAATAATACAACTCCCTCAAGATAAGCTTCATTATAAGGATTGACCTGTCTATCTGTCAAAATTTTTATGGAATTACAGCATGCCAGTCGTTACATGGGGGAAGCAGCTTAAGTTACCTGGAGATGTAAGATTTGGGGGGAAAAAAAGTCAACCCTATTGCTGCAAAATTCAATGCCCAAAAGAAAGAAATCTCCCTCTCCGCCTGCCAAACACAAAACCACTTGTAAAAGGAGAAAATTTAATTAAAATATTGAACTTGGAGGCAGCAGCTGAATCAGATTTATAGTCTGAAGATCTAGGACACTCCTGCATCTCTCCCATCTAGATGACTTATTTGTTAGGAAAGGAATTTTTCTGCTGTAGATGGTTTACTGTTACACAACTAACATTTATGAAGGGACTGAAATAGAAATGGTCAAGAAACCCACCTAAAAACCCCAAATGAAGAAATATCCCAGAAGCAGTTTAGAGCAGCGAGGTCTTGTCCCAGCCAGTGCTTGAGGTTGGCTTTGGTTGTGATGTTTTCCCTTGTGTCTTGCTGCACTCTCATGTGAGGTCACTTCTCTGTTCAACCCCTTAGAGATGTCCATCTCCTACCAGCAAATCCCTGTGGTGTAGAAGCTGGAGATGAAATTCTAGGAAGTCCTGTCCTCCACCTGTCCCTTGCAGAATACTGTTCTTCAGTATAGTTATCATTTGCTACTTGATTATGTTTAAACTGTGTAAGTGGCCTTACTGCTGAAGATGAAAGTAATTTGTAAGGGCTGTCTTTCAAGGTGTTAAGCATCCTGTCTCTTATAAAGTCAGTGGGAGTTGATAGCACTAATCACCTCATAGGAAGCATTCACCTCCATCCATGAGGGTTGGAGTTGTACATTACAAAGTCCCTCGGGGAAGGAGTCTGTCATGATTTATTTGTCTTTGAATCTCCAGAGTCCCCCATGGTGCTGTATAAATAACAACACCCTTCTGGAAATGCCATTTGTGCAGCCTTACTAACTGACCCACTTATCGTAAACATCTCAAACATCTTAAACTTCTTTCCTACTGTTAGGCTTGAGGGTGCAATGTTTGTGCTCTCAGGAAGCTGAGCAGGGGGTGCTGGGGGAGATTTGGGGCCCCCAGCCCAGCAGCCTCCCCTCCAGCACCACACTGCAAAGTGGGACAGGCCCAGGGACTTCTCCTGACCCTGGAGCACCTAAGTGCCTCACTTGTCATTAAAAGTTTAGCTGGAAACTAGTTTATCAAAGACGTGACCTGCAAACATTGTGAAGAACAAAGAATTTTAGGACAGTGTTTCAGATGTCTCAGGCTGAGATAGTGGGGGAGATTCGTGACTTGTTTTCTCCCTGTCCTCATTAATGGGGTCGCAGTGGCTGGTTTGGGTGTCTGGTGCAGGATACACTCCACTGTCTGTGTCGTGGTACTTGTCCTCCACTTCTGAACATTGCTGTGTGTTGCCTCTGGATTTGTCAGCTTGGTTTGAATGGTAGAGCAGATCAGCTCACCCTCGCCTCAGCACCCTGCCTCCAGCCTGTGCTGGGGTGTCATTGTCACTATGATGTAGGTGTTGGATCTCTCACAGAAGATTCTCTGAGTGATCCACATGAGGTGCATCACAGCTCGTTTTCACGAGCCTGATCAAGCAGATGTGTCCCCAGGTGGGAGCATGTGAGACCCACTGTCTAGACTAGGTGGAGAGAAGGAAAAAAAAAAGATAAAATCTGTCATCTGTTTGGTGTCAGATGCCCCCTTATCCTGCTGCTCAGCACGCTGACTGAATTACAGATTTACTGCAGAGATTGAAGACTCTCCCCTTTAACACAGCCCAGCTGATGCAGGTTTAGAGGGCTAATTTGCTAGCTCCTCTGGTGAGAAAGGTCATATACTCCTTTGCTTTTAGCAAGTGATTCCAGCAAGTACAAAAGCCCTCAGAGCAGCATTGCTGGTGCATTCTGCACTGGGAGTGTGCAGGGTGGTGAGGCAGCACACCAGCTCCTGTAGCAACTCAGGTGTGTGTCTGTGAAATCACACATAGTGATGTATCTTTGGGGTTTGAATTTTTGTACTGAATGTAGTGGGGCAGGGGAGGAACTCAGGCTCAGCTCTCTGCAGCTGGAGGTGACCATGAGTTAAGCAGGGAATGTCATGATGCAACCCAGGCACTCGGAGTGCTGTCATCAGAGCAAACCTGCTTGGTGCTCACCACCCTCACTTCAGGGCAGGGCTGTCCTGTGGCTTGTGGCACTGCACTGAGTGCAGCCACTCAGGAAGCAGCATTTCACTCCATTTCAGATATTCTGAATTCCCCAGTTAGAGCTTTCCTGGACTTGGTTAATTCAAATTTTTGATTTTACACTCTGCTGTCATTTCCTCCAGGGGAATGGGGAGGCTGAGAGCAAGTACTATTTCCTTCTAGCCATACCATCCCCACCATTTCAGCAATGGTGAGAGCTCTATAAAAGCTCTTACACATGGATTTCAAGGGGATCGCTCCACACTAAAGTGCCTTCTGATCAATGATTATCAAGGTCAGCTATTACTCTGTAGAAGTTTCAAACCTACTTGTTAAATTAGGAATTTTTTTGGGGATGCAGTCCTGGAAGTACTGCAGATCAGGTGTGTACAATTCTCTTGCAGAAAAGCTTCACATCTAATTCAGAAATACTTATATCTGTTCTTCAGTTGTTTTGCAGCTCTTTTTTTCACCTCCTTATTACATGCTCATCACCAATGAAGGGAAGGAGAATCTAAAATCCAAAGTTCACGTCTGTGGTCGAATAATTTTTTGTCTCATGTGAAAGAGTTTTGCTGCTAAATGCATTATCTGCTGTGGGAGACAGAGCTGACAGGCCCTGGGCTGGGAGTTTGACTGTTAAATCCTACCGACAAGGCTGTTGATGACTTTGACAGATAGCACAGCTTTTATGTTGTGGCTCAGCTTCACATTGAGATTTTCTTAACCTCATAATATTGAGATCTTCTTATAAGCAGATGCTCTGACAAGTTGAAATATTATTTCAGTGGTTGCCCACCAAATTCACCTCTTACCCAAATGAAATTCTTTTGGCTTTCTCTGTAATTACGTGATGAGCCAAGGAGGCCTGTGAGTTGCACAGTGAGGGCTGGGGGCTTGCTTGGGGACATGTCTGTTGATGTACCAGCCTCTTGCTGGGTTTTTTTCAGAGGCTTGCCTTTAATGTTACTCAGCAAGGATGTCAGGACCACACAGAGGCTGCAGGACACCCCAAGGTCAGGGTGCATCACAAGGTGATGTGATATCTAATGTGCAAATGCAGAAAGGGGGCCCAGGGTTAAACTGTTGTGTGTGTTCCTTTCATGTGCTGAAGAGCCCTGAATAGCAGGGCTCCATCTCTTTTGCAAAGAGGTGGGTTCATCTGTGGATTTTGGAGACGCTTCTTCCCCAGGAGCCTGGCAGTCAGACCTTGCACAGTGCTTCCTCTCCCCACATGGCCATTTCATTGAGGTTCATCTCTGCCTGTGACGTTACTTCCCAAGTAGCTCACAGCCTCCTCTGGTCATTATTTTGTGTTGGATTTTGGAGGAAAGCAAAAAAAAAGGCTGCTTTCTTTTTATTTCTTTTGGTGTGTGTGTATTCAAATCTGTGAAGTGCTGAGTTTATTTAGGACTCAGTTGTGCCAGTGAATGAATTAGAGTCTTGGTGATGCAGCTGATTTATAGGCAGAGAAAGGCAATATCCAGTGCAAAGATCGGCGCTTCCAGGTAGGAAAGGATCCCATGCAGGGATTTATGTCCCCACCCAACTTTGGTGCAGGGCTGCACATTCAGACAGGGCTCAGTGGAGTCTTTCCTTCCTCTCCTTCTGTTTAAGTGTCAGCCCCTGGTGCTGCAAAGCCAGATGGCAGACTCGATGGCTCCTCGGCAAAGCTGCTTCCCTTATGATGTGATCTCTCTCCTTCTGTGGGCCAGATCCTCGGCTGGGACAAATCATAACAGCTCCCTGGGTTTCACTGCAGCAATGTGAGATTACAACTGCTGACTCCAGCTGCTGAGGATCCAGCCGGTACCAAACAAAGAGCCCAATGAAAACCTTAGCTCATGGAGATGGCTGCCAAAAATTCAGATGAACAGCTGTAGACCCAAAAGCAAATCTGGGCTGTGATGTCATTGCTCGCCATTTTGCCACTGAACTTGATGCTGCAATAAATACTGTGAAAGTGCTGGCTACACCTGCACAAATCCTCTTCCAAACCCAGGGACTTAAAAGGCTGCACAGACATACCTGAGGTCAAAATCTGGCACTCCCCTTTCCACCTCGTGCCTTTTCTGCCTACTGTTGGCTTCCTTTGACAGGTGCCAGCTGGCCCTTTGCCTTTTGACTGGCTTGGGTTTGGTGAGCATCCCTTTACCCCCACACTGCCAGTGGACAGCCATTTACGTGTTTATTCTGGTTGAACTGGGAAAACACTCAGTTGGGAGAAAAGCCTGCCAGTCAATTTGGTAGGAATCGAGCTGTTTCTCATGTTGTGCCATTCCTGATGTAAAATCCATGAATTTCCTCACACCCGCAGGAGAGGCCCTGGGGTACAGCTTTGTGCAGTGTTTTGGAAGATGCCCACCAAGCTGTGAATGAAGGGCTCCAGTGGATTTCAGCACGGCTTCAGTCCCAAAGCATGCAGGGTTTCTGGCAGCAGGTTTCTTCCAGCATCACACTTTATATATATACATAAATATATATATATTGGATCTCACTTAGTCATGAGTGTTTTTCTTTTACAGGAAGGAGGAGATGCATAGAAAGGAAATGTAATGGCTGCATATAGGAAAAATGTTACTTTTTTTGGCTTTAAAAGTTGAGTTCATACAAACCACAGGAATATTCCTCCTCCCACTGGGAGAGTCAGGTTTTGTCTGGGTATCATGTCATCTGTCCACATTCGTTTTGGATCCAGGAGAAATTATTAAAAGTGATTGAAAAATCAGGCTTTGAAACAGTTGGTATGGAAGTGTGAGACCTGTCTATCACCTTCCATCAAAGAAGTCTTGGCACCTTTCTCACCATCTGACAATTCTCCTCACTCTGCTGCTGTAAAACAGAAATGCTGGCTGTCTTGGTGGGGGAATGCAGCCTAATTGATACCAGCAGATACTCTGTGCTCACCACGTGACCTGTTGGTAAGCAGCCTTGATAGAAAATTAATCCTATTGAAAGACAGTTAAGGAGACTGGAGGCTATGACTGTGCCCTGCAAAACATGTTGGTCTCTGGGATATGGACCACAAGAAGCCTTTCTCTACTTTTTGTAAAGGGGGTGCTTTCTGTTCCCCATCATTGGCCTGTTTGATTTTATTTCTGCTCTCAGTGGTGATGCTTTCTTGGCAAACATCCTGCACCATCGTCTAATCAGATTTCGTTTCAACTATTTGTTTTCTAGCGTTATCCCCTTTCTCTTCTGTTCTCAGAAGTGAGTGATTGACCTATTTTCTCATTTCTTTGTGCTTCTGCATCAGTCTTTTTATTAGCCTGAAGTGTCACTCACTAATTCAGGAAAACAGCCCTGTCCCAAAGTAGCATAGCCATATGCCTAAGTGCCTTCTTGAGTTTAAAACTAAATCCATAGCCTTGTCCTGCTGTTTCCCACCAAGAGAGAGCTGTTTCCAAGCTGGGACTGCAGGCACAAATGTGGGGCCACTGCAGGATCAGTGCACAGAGCCAGTGTGGCAGTCCCAAGCTGGGATTAGGTTAGAGACTGGGACTTGAAGCTGTTGAGTGCTCAGCTCATAGGCAGCTGAGTGGCTGCAAGATGGGAGCACCAAATTTGGGCTTGGTGCTGACACAGGCTTTCAGTAACTGGATCATGGGTGCAGAACACCACCTTATATGCAATAATATGTACACAGCTTTATGTACAATAAGGAAGATTAACCTACATGTTACTTTTTCCCCTACCTGCTAAGTTACCACATACCTACCCTTTTTCACTTGCTCTCATTGATTGTAGAAAATGTATCTGTCTGTTGAAAAACAAGTTCAGCAGGATTGGCTTATTCATTCTGGATCTGTGCTCATTGTCACTTCCCTACAGGAGAAAAAATAGGTCTGTTCACCTTGACACCCCACCTGTGAATGTGTGTCACTTTTTATTCGAGTTACTGCCTGTAACTTTTCCCAGTGCAAAGGCCAGGCTCAGGGAGCTGGATGTTCCTCATTCTCTGTCTTGAACCTCAGATTGCCTGCTCTCTCATCTGTTCCTCATGAGGAGTTGAAGGGTTTCCTCCATACAGGTTCTTCAGGCTCTTGCTCCTGACTTGCTGATCCTCTCGACCTCTCCAGAGCATTGTTAGATTTTAATTGTTCCTATTCCTTTTCTTCGGTCATTTGACATACTTGCATGTTGCCTAGCATTTCATTAATTTTTCATTTTCTGCCCGCGGGAAATTTTGCTCCAATTTTGGCATGTTTCCCTCATTCTCCCTACAGAACACTGAGTCAAAGAAACCATTTAGTTTCCTAGTAATATCCGCCTCATCTGTCATCAAGAGATAAAATTACTAAAACAATGAACAAAAGGTTAAAAAAAAAGCTGGATGTGTCCAACTGCCAGATTATAGGTCCTTGCAGTCAAACACTGGTTGTATGTGTTTTTTCCCTCTGTGCCTTCACATTCGCCTCCTGCCTACTCCCTCTCCTGTGCTGAAACAACTTGGTTTGATCTGATCCATCTTGCTTGCCTAAAAAAATGGAGTGGAAAACTCTCCTGAAAGCATCATTTTTGCTGATGGGACAGCTGAAAGGTTTCTGGAGATGTCTCTTTGTTGACTGTTGTTAAAAGAAAGTGTAGAGTGGTTTGTAGCACTAGAAGTTTTATTGGGATGCTTGTGAGTGGGAATGGGCAGCTTTTGCCTTCTCGAAGCATGCAAGAAATGCTCAAAACATTGGGTAGACAGCCAAAAGTAAGCAGAAAAAAGAAGTGCTTAGCAGAGAAGAGGAAATTCTTGGTTTATTAGTATTTATATTGTAAATGAAAGTGGTTTTTTTGGCCTGCAGATTGTACACAGCACAATTATTATTGTTATTGTTAATGCGAGGACAAGAATCTGCAAGTTGATTATTAATGCTGAGGACAAGAATCTGCAAGTCGATTATACCCAGTTTCTGCAGGGACAGAAACTCCTTTGGATGGCAGCAGCTTACACAGGTGGGACGGATGTATTGAATGACTGACAGCTTCCTCCAGTTTGCCTTCTGGATCCCAAGGCAGCAGTTGTTAATGGGATGTGCTGCAGGTCCTTGTGGAGCCAGGCATGGGAGGAGAGTGCCAGGGCCAGGCTCTGTCCTCTGCTGCATGGTGCAAACGCGGAACTCTTGGGGCAGTTAAACCAGATTGACACTTGCACTGCTCAGATCTCTCTCTCCTAACTGCAGGTTAGTTGAAGGTCTTTTAACCTTCACAGATCTTCAGGCCTCTGCAAATTACCTTGCAGGTTTTTCACAAGTAAGTGCTATGTCCCAAGTTAGTAAAATTGAATTAAACATTGTCTGAGTAATCTAAAATTTGTACTGGGGAGCTCTTGTTCAACAGAATGAGACTATCTTCATGTTTCAAACAGCTGTCAGGCTGAAGCTTGCTTTTATCCTAGATGTGTCAATTTCCAGCAATGTTATTAGCTGGATTGTTCATCCTCAACTCTGTATGAAATTCCTTCCTGCTACTGCCATTGAAGGGAACAAAGGAAGAAAGAAATGGCTGGGTGGCGTGGGGTGGCTGTTGCAAGGTGTCTTCTGCTGTCCTAAAGTGATTATAGACTAAAGCTTCTGACAAAGCCAGACTCTGCAAGTCAGTGGATGCATTTCATGTGATAAAGGAAAAAAGGGTAAAAGGCCTCAAATAATGCGTCAGTTTGGAAAATTATGCTCTGGGCTTCTGGCAATTTTAGTGGTTATTTTAAAGGTGGAATCCAAAAAGTGCAGAAAGGTGTAATGGCTTCGTAACGTGTCAGTACCAGCCAAAGCCACCAAGGCGCCACTAGCCAATGGGGAAAATGCATTTATCAAGCCTTGACAGAAATTATTTTTGTGTTTTGCATTTGAGCTGCAGTTCAGTTTGAACTCTTTGAAGACCTTCTCATCTGTGCTCCTCTGGGTTTGGATTTTTGCTTTTAAACTGTGACAAAGAACTCTTCCTCCTTGAAAAAAAGGCCATGGCCCTGCCCTTATGGTGCATTGATTTTCATACTGTTTAAGCATACGTGGAGCAGAGAAATATCACCAAATCATGACCTTTATTTATAAAGTAAATATTGGTAACTATTAAGTTTATATCATGAAGTCAGAGGGAAGACTTTTGTCCAGTCACTGATTGTCCAGAAAGCGTGTGTGTGGTCTGTCCTTTATAGCACATGGCCATACTCTGTTATGAATTTGCCAGAAGAATCAGTCTTTTTAAAAATGTGTGTTTTTCCAAAATGCTATGGGAGCAGTACTAGACCACTTGCTATTCTGTAACTCAGGTTAGTAAAACACTGTAAGTTTGCTTTTCTCATTTTAACTTGATGACCTGTGATGAACAAAAACTGAGCGAGCTATTCCAGTTTATTTCCCATGTGCATTTTAATTCTGCATCCAATGCAGGTTGCTCCATCAATTTATATTTTTCTTAGATCAATATTGCTATTTAATTTTTCCAGATATTTCAGCTGTTTTAAATTTGCTCTGTTAAATGCCCACTAAAGCATCAGGATGACAGTTAGTCAACACTTGGAAGTCTACTTTATGAAAAATTTTGACATTACCAAATTTGTTTTCTTTCAAAACTTGAATAAAACCAACCTTGTTTGAATTTCCCATTAGAACAGAATTTTCAAAGCTAGAGGTGAAATACCTCTTTCCATCATAATTAAAAAGTGTGAGAGGGTTCAAAAAGGCTCCAGGAATCAAACCCCATAATTGCAAGCAGAGGGATTGAACAGAAGACTTGAATTTTAAATCCATCTCCATGGCCCACTATTGCTGTTGATTCATTGCATTTAGCTTCAGAGCCCATCAAGACCCACTCTGTGTCCCCACAAATGTGGCAGATAAGGACAGGGACCTCTGTCTCTCTCTTTTTCTTGTGCTTAAATGTACAACTCCAGTGATCCATAGTATACATCACCAGAAAAAAAAACATATGGCTCCTTATACATTTTTATTCAGAGGAATGGGGATTCTAAGGTGACATTTCTGGTAGTCTCTAATGAGCCACTTTATAACATGTGCTTGCATATGTATACTCTAGTATAAAATCTGAACATCATGCTGGAGGTGCCATGTGACTTCACACTGTAAATGTCATTAGTGTTTTGTATGTTAACAACCCTAACTGTTTTTAGTGATCTGTCCTGAATTGTTAGCTGAAGACACCAGCTTTTAACAGGAGATGTTGCACTAATTGCCCGGCTTTCACAGATTGGCTAAACCTTTGGCCTTTTGAAGTCTGTGTGTGTGTGTGTAATCTTTGTTAAAGGCATACAGATGATGAATAGAGCATTCAGCTGTGCTGGCATCCTCCAACAGCGACTGTGGACCTCAGTGAGTTCCTGGGAAGAGACAGCCAGCTGTTAATGACTGTGGCTGCACTCTCTTTTATGTTCAGAAGCTCCTAGAGTAAAAAGACTCTACAGAACCTCACAGTTTATAATTTGTGTGAGACCTTGTTTAGCTTTGAATTATTTGGAATCTTACTTCTTGGAATCTGGGATCACATTATACAAACACACTTCAGCCGTAAATTCTGCAGACTTGCAAAAGTGGTTACAAAAACCCAACGCTCTGAAGTGGTGAAAGCCCTTCTTTGGTCCTTTAAATGGTGTCTCACTTATTTGCAACTAGTGAAATTCAACTATAAAAATTCTCTTCTTAATGAAAGGAACTTCTGTAGTAAATAATCCTGACATGTGTAAAGCAATCTAGAATAACAACCATCTTCAAAGTAACGTGACTTACGGATTTAATGGCAAAAGGAGATTTTGTCCAGAAGACCAGGAAAAACAATATAGGGGACAGTAAGCATTTCTTTTGCTGAGCAGCTACTAGAGCAAATCTCTCTGCTGCCTGGTTCAGCAGTTCCCTACCCAGTGGTAATTTTGCCATATGAACCTGATTTGAGGTCCCCTGAGCCAGGCTTGTAGTGGTGATCTCCTCATGCACAGTGTCACTCTATGCTGCTCTGTGGCGACAAATAGCAAAGCTGACAGGAGATGCTGGGACCCAGGGAGGACCCTCCTCAAATTGCTGTCCTGGGGTCAAGGGATGCCTGAGGCTGGGGTGGGACCGTGGAGGGAGGGAGCCCAGCATGTAAGCACACTGTACTGGGCAGCATCTGCAAACACAAGCCTGATGAGCCAAGTCTCAGGGAGCTCTTCTGTTTTTAAAGTAATAGGGAAAAAATGTTTGGTTTTGGCAGAAATTTGGATTAAATTCCATTTCCATCAGGCTGTGTTAAAAGAGAAATTGTGGCTCCTTCATACTTGTCACACAGATTTTTATTTTCTGAAGAAACAAAATATTAATAGATTCTGAAAGTGTAAGACCTTGTAGTGCTTGTGTTTTGATTTATGGCTTCTAATAGCGAAGGAAGCAATACTGTGTGAACAAATTATTCAGAGATCAGAAAAAGCTGGGAGGCAGGAGAGAGGGGGGAAACAAGGCCACTAAAGAAATTTGCGCCTAAAGTGATTCCCGTTTCCCAGTGAGGAGCTGGGATAAAGTGGAATGTGACTGAGCCCATCCCAGGTGTATATTCAGCAATGCAGCAAGAGGAGGCAGAAATGGAGAGCAGAAAGGTTTTTAAGTGTGGGGGAAAGGAGAATGCTTGGGTTTTTTGGTGGGGAGAGGGTATCTTTGTGTGCTGTGCTGTGCTGCTCTTGCAGCAATGGGAATTAGGAGGCTGCCTGGTACCACAGCAGGTCTATTGAGGGCTCCCATCTGAAGCAGTGCTTTAGCATTCATGATACATAGACTGAACTGCTGACAGTCCATTCAGCAGAGCAAGTGAAAAGGACAAAACTGCCCTGTGTTCTGCTCAGCTGCACTGCTCTCTATTTTGGACTAATAGAAAAACTCTGCTCCAACAGCAAAGGAAACTCACGTCTCTTACTAGGAGTAGATGAGGCAAGCCTTGGTTGTATCTGATATTCCAGCTGCTGAAATGTGGAGTGGGATGCCAGAACATTCTGCTTTCAGAATTGCAGGTTGAAAGAGTTTGTCATTCGATAATCCAATCTATACAGTTCTTTTTAATCTCTTTTCCTAGTGGAGTCATTAAGTACACAGGAATGTTTGGCAGAGAAGCAATGGAGTGTGATACATCTTATTTTGGGAACTGACTTTATTTTTTAATAACAATGAACATTTTTCCGCCCATCACTTTTGTGACTGACACAGGAGATGTAGTAAACCCTTATTCAAAAGAAGTGTTAGGTCAACCTGCAGTATTTCCTACATACACAAACAGCTAACAACATCATCTGGGTAAACCCCCCTCAGATTTACAGCCAAGTGCTTGTTTAAACTTCCTAAGCATGTTGAAAGATTGATCTTAATGTAAACAGGACCTGCTTGCAGCACTGACAAGAATACCTTACTTCAGTGGGAGCAGGAGGAGGATGCACAGGGGATCCAGCAGGCTGTGTCTGATACGACACTGAGATGAAATTTTGCCAGTGGAAGCAGATTTTTTGAGGGTTTATATTTTCAAATTACCCATCTGGAGCCTCCTAAAAAGAAGCAAGGTTTCTTCTTTTCATCTAGAGCATGCTCATTGCTTCTCTTCTTGAAATCTTTGCTCCTTAAGAGGTCTCTTGCAGTTGCTAAGAAACTAGGTTCCCCAAATGGACATGCCTTTGAAAATCCTGGTTTGTTGTCAGAAGTGTTTGTGGTATTTCCAGGAAGGCACAAAATGCTGAATAGATTTTTTTTGGTAGGTGGAGGGTTTTTTTGGTTTTTTGGTGGGAGGAGGGGAAAGTTGGTGTGTGTGTAGGGTTTTTTGTTGTTTGTTTGGGGGGTTTTGTTATTGTTGTTATTTTTGGCTTGCTGCTGTGGGAAAGAACAAGAACTATCTTTTCTCATAGAGACACCTGATAGATGAGAAATTTGGCAGAGGAGAGGATGTCCATCATCCCTGGGCTTAGGAGGATGCTGCTTTTATAATATGAGAAAATTGGGCAGTGTACAAAGGGCCAACATAACACAATTCCACCTCACTCAGGTCTCTTTTCCGAGCCTGAATGGCTAATACAGGTGAGGGAGGACCATGGGGACAGAATAAGGAGAATCTTTATCCTGAAGCCATGTCCAGCTTTTGCTGTTCAGGCTCTGCTTTTTCACTGCCCTGTGTATCTTCATTCCAGACCCAAACCCTTGCAGTGAACAGGCTCCAGGAAGAATTTCTGGATGGTGAAATTGTTCTTGTGGTTACTGTGGCAAAGTGACCAAGAGGCTGACTCAAAGGGGGCCAGCTTGAGCAGCAGTGAGTGCTTGAGCAGGCTGGGGCACTCATTTCTCTTGCCTAGGAGATGAGTAATGGGTCTGCCAAGCTTTAATGTGGTAGCTTATCAAGTGCACTTATAACTGCTTAATTATCTGTACATTCCACTGCTCTTTGTCATGAAGACATCCTCTTGTGAGCTGTCCTCAAAATCCTTCTCTGCTTCTCCAGAAAAGTGAAAAGCCGTCATCACCCTTTGCACTAACATGATTTTGTGTTCTTCCCTGGGAAACAGCCATCATTTGAGCCTCTCACCAGTCTCTAGCATGCTCTGTTTTTGTTTAAAGGCATATTGTCTTCAAAAATAGAAATCAAGGTCCAATTTTTCTGATTTATACACTCCACACTACCACCTGCTCCTGAATCTGCAGCGATTCCATGTAAAGATTCCCCATCTCTTTCAGTGGGTGTTTCATGCATGGATAGTATGTACTGACTTGGCCTTGTAATGATATGCTTGCTGGCAACGTGTTATTTAGCTGCTAGTTATCTTTGTGTACTGTGGAGAAATTCAGGCAAGATTTGCTACTTGGTAAACAGGAAAGCAGGGTGGCAACCAAAGTCTTTTTATGCATGTCAACTCCTTTAGGTTTTTTCTACAACAAATATCTTCTGTTTAAGAAAACACTGTCTGACAGGAGAAAAATGGGAACAAAATGATAATGGATTTTCAGCTTGGACAAGAAATTGCATACTGCTTTTATTCCAGATTCTGTATTTGAATATTATCTTGTCTGGAAAGGTTTGATGAGGTTTCACTGCCAAATATCAGCATGTTCTTATCAACCTCACACCCTGTCTTCCGATCACCATGGAAAAATGGATCATTTAGGCCTGTTTTATGTTCAAAAAGGCAGTTTATAACTTGAGCAAGTTAGCCTGAAATAAAGAATTACAGCTTGGATGTCTGTCTTCCTCATCTGCATCAATCTACAGCATCCATTTGAACTGGCACTGATTTAATACTCTTTAAAATACCACAGGGCATTTAATTGAAGAGGATTGACAATATGCAAGGAATAAGAGGCTGTGAAAGAAATGAAGTTACATAGCTAGATGTTTTTATTTGTAATTTGCCTTTGAGCCTAAGTTAAATTTCCTTTCCTGTGTATATAAGATAAGCAGTAGTTATTGGTCTTGTTTGAAATGATTTCTTGATTTCATTAGGGGTCTAAATCATTCTCCACAATAGAGGCTCAGGCCCAGTGCAGAAGTCACACTGTGCCTGGACTATTGGTCTGTAATGATGCATCTGCTTCAGACTCATGGGTTCCTCTCATCTGCCTCAAACGCAGGGATTCCTCCCTTAGTTTCCAGATCTCCTGGCTATTTTGGTTTCTTCTCTTTGTTTTTTCTTTCTTATTATAAAAACATTTTTCACTGTGGTATCATCCTAGGATGTCCGTTGTCTGCTGGGTGTCTCTCATACCGATATGGACATAGGTCTCATCTGTGCATCCAGTGAAACTGTGCTGTGAATTTTCTGTTCCCCGTGAGTTGGGTGTTGAGGCACAGCTGTAAATGACAGCCCAGGTAACCAAGAGGAAAGTTATTAGGCTATTTCTAAGCAGGGAGAAAGGGAAAGAAAAAGACAGGACACTCTTGTTTAACAAATTATTCTGAAGCTTTCCCTTATCATCTTAATTATTAGTTCCTCACTATTTCCTTCCATAAGTAATTATGAAGAAGAACAGTCATACATTATAACTTAATTTGCCCCAATTAATGTTGAATGATCAGTGCAGTTTGCAAAATGGAGTGATTCAACTGCACTAATGGACCATGGTGAAAATGGTTTTCTGTCATGTTATATAATGCTCTCTTATTGTCTTTTGCTCAGCCCATGTGATGCTAGAAAATCTCTTGTTTGCGCTTCCTTGGAAGCTGGAGTCTGTCTCAGATTGCCAAGCAAATTACGTGGGTTTTCTCCTCAATGCTGTTACCAGGAACCCTGACAAAGTCCAAACCAGGAAATGACTGGATTTCTTATTCAAGAGTTATCTTTATGGCAAAAAACCAGTATGAACTCATTACAGATAAATGTACTTGCTATATCCTTCTCTAAGATCATGATCTTACATATTAATTTTCAGGACTACCAATTTCCCAATGGTTTGACTGAGATCTGCAAAAGCCATTGATAAGAGTTTATTTCCTGTCACGGGACTGGACTCTGTTTCCAGTTACCATCCTACAGCTTTATGTGCAACAGATCATTGACTATTTAGAAGACAGGATAAAAAAAAAAGTCTTTATAAAATGTACTTCTAACTTGTGCCACATTCAAATTTTCTTCTTTTGACTTTTAATCGTGCAATTTAGCAGGATAATATTTGCATTAAAAAGTGAGTCTTCCTGTCTCCCCCTCCTTTTTTTTTTAATTCATTGTCCTCATTTTCACGTATCTGTCTGTTCTTATCCCATTTCACTTTCAGCTGGAAAGGCCTGGCAGTTCTGAGCTATCACACAATCTTTTTCTTTTAGGAAAGTCCTAGATATTGCATTAAGTTCTTATAAATTCCAGTTGGGTTAAAGGAAGATCATAGGATAGTTAGATTACCCTGTTTTCAAGAAATAATATTTATCTGTGACTTGAATAAATATGTATTCAGCCTAAAGAAATTATCAGCATTGTCTCCCAGATGACACCAGTTCTCTAACAGGAAGCTTCTATAAAGAGTTATGGCTCCAGCCTGGAGAGATTGGAGATGAGCACATCTCTTTATGACTTCTTGACTGCCTTTCAGCACAAGTCCCCTCATAACAACATCCAGGTCTTGGCCTAAAAAAGGCCTTGAAAAGGCCTTGGAATTTGGCCTCCTTTTCCAGGAGAACTTGTGACTTGGACCCACTGTAATGGAGATGCATCTGAGACCTTGGATGTACCTCCTGTCTGGAGGAACAGATTTGACTTGCAGCTACAAGTCCTGTTTGAGACTTGGATTCCCTCACAGGACAGCAGGATGAAAGACAAAGGTAACCTGGTCATTAATAACATCATATAACATTTCTCTGCTGCCCATTGCTATTTTTTCCTCATTTTTGGCATGCATTTCTTTTTCATTTCTTTTGCCACATTATTGGTTAGTTGACCCAATTTAAAATCACAGACTATATCAAACCAAGTATTCCAGAATAGGAAGCTGTGGTGCCTCTGATGAGTCTTCTGATGAGTCTCTGATGAGGCTTGTGGTCCAGATGTGACTCTCTGGCTGTAAGACTGGGAGCAGGGGGAGTCTTTCTGAAGCCCTCTGTTTTTTAACCTCACATCAAATACTGCTGACTGCCAGCTCCCTCTCCATGTCCTGCTTAGCACCTCCCATCCAACCATATGGGACAAGCATTTTAAATGAGAGGTAATTTGGCATCAGTGCTGGTTCACCTGAAAAACAACTTATTACTCCAGATTTCAGTGTGTAGGTTTTCCTATCGAGGACCAAATTTTCATCCTAATTTCACTGAACATGCCACACCGAGTTGGGGCATAAAAGTTGAAGGTGATGGGTTGGGTGACCAAGTGTTCCTTTTTTGGAAAAACCATTTTACAAAAGATTTGTGCTTTTTTCCTCACAGTGCAGTTCCTTTCTGCAACTGTGTTGGCAGCCTTCAGGCTCATAGATGGAGGAGTTATATGCTCCAGTACCCCGGCAACTAGGTATGTGGCTTCATGCTTTATTTTCAAATTTGCCAATTTTGGGAGCTGTTACTACTCAGAAATTTAGTGCAGTCTTTGTCAGATATAAGGAAGACGTGAGGAGGAATAGATCTGGGCTAACACCCACTCTGTGCTTAAATGCCTCTTCTACCAACTAGACTCTGTACCTTCTGAGGATCACCACTTGCTGTGGTGGGAATTTCAGATCTAAGGAAATGTTTGAAAGCTCAGAAGATTCTGAAACAGGCACCTTTCTCAAGTGTTTAGTAAAAATATCCATAAACATCTGCAGCATGGAGGATAAGCAAGTGCCTGGTTTGGTCCTGGTCTATGTCAGGGGAGGCCAGGCAGTGCATGGCATAGGGCTCTGTGCGAGGGACAAGGGTTTATCCTGAGCCTGTGATAACCCCCTGCATGACCCCAGTGAGGGACTTGGCTTTCCTATGCCTCTCTCCCTTCACCCACACAGTAGATTTACTTCACTGTTCTCCCTGGTGACTGCTCTAGAATAGGAACAACCCTGCTCAGATGTGTGTTGAAAGCTGAGGGATGACTCAGACAAGCTGGTTTTCTTTCTGAATTTCTGAGTGCAGTATTTGCCACTCTGATTTCTCACTTCCTTCACTAAATATTTGCAGCGAGTACTGGTTTGCAACTAAAGGTTGTCACTGGGTCAGAACAGAGCAGTGGGGCAGCTGAGAGTAGCTCTTTCTGACCACCATGTACTGGAAACATTCTAAGGCTTGCGCTGCTGGTAAATTAGATTAAACCCAGTGAAGTTCAGGCAATCAGCAGACTAATTGCTCAAGACTTCACTTGGCAGCAGTGCTAATGTGTGGCACTTGAATATTTTCTCACTTTTTTAGAGATGGACATTTTTTTTCAAGAACAGCTTTATATCTTTGCTTTCTTCCTTTTAACTTCCCTCTGAGCAAACTGTACAGAAAAAAACACCCACTTAGCACTGATGGTAAGAAATTTTCTTGGCCAGTGGAAAGACAAGATGCTGCTTCCAGGCTCTGTGGCTGCTCTTGGGAGGCAAAGAAACACACTATCCCCAGCATATGGGTGAACCAAGATGCTGGAAGACTGAAAAATTTGCTTGTGATCACAAGTTATGTCAGTGGCCAGGACTAAAAACCAAATGTTTCTGGCTAACCCTGGTGACCATTACCCTTCCTCATGTGGGGACCACCAAGGAAAATGTCAGAGCTTCCTGGAGACGAGAGCTGGCACAGCAAGAACCCAGGCAGAGTCGCATGGTGATGGGGGAAGATCTCACATACTGGGCTGGGGAAAGATTTCACAGCCTCACTGTGACATGGGTGACTTCCTTCACGGGCTTTCAGAGAGGGTGCACCAAGGGAGGGAAGGCCGTTTCCTTCCAAGGACTAAAATGCAAGTGTAGATTCAGTGTTAGCTTCTAGAGAGTGTTCTGGAACGAGCCACAAAAATGTATTGGGACCTGCACTGATGTCTGGGTATCTCTATCATCTGCTATTTCTTTGCAGGATAACAGTTAAATGAATGGTTAGAAACACCCCATGTTTATCAGGCATTAACTGTTTCGTGGGCTAAATTAATTTATAAGCAATTTTGAGTAAGATATACATCCTGAGGCTTTTAGCCAATGGATTGTCCATGATGGCTTTATTGCCAGATTAATCTAGCATACCTCTGTGTTACTCTTAGCAGGCGGATATGTAGTCTTTTTTTTTTTTTTCCTCATCTTAAAATAATTTAATAAGGGAAAGATAAAAAATGAAATGAGCTTTCAGTATCAATTTAATCTGCAAAGGGCTTTCAATATCAGTTTAATCTGCAGCTATCAGTAGTACTGCACACCAGCCATAGCTGTGTACTCCTTCCGTGGTATCTCTGGAGGCTCTGCATTCTTGCTAGTGCGCCTAAACACTGATTTCCATACTTCAGCTGTATTGGTTTGCTTATACATTTAACTCAGTTCTGAGTTTTCTGGATTTTTTTGCTGTTGTCTGGAATAATTACAGCTTCCCACAAAATGCTGCTTTTGCTTTCAGATATCTGAATTTATTCAACTTAGATTCCGATTCAATGTTATTTTTTCATGAAAATCCAAGTAACTATGCAAAGTTCTGTGGTGTAAATGGCAAGGCCAATCCATTTCTTCCTATAAGAAATTAAAATAATTTGCAGAGGGACCATGATAAAAGTCACTCTGAAGTGTGGAACTGGAGGATGGTCTCAGTGGAGTAAATCTGCAGTTCTCTGAATACTGTCAAGTGCTGCTCCTCTCTGCATCACATGACAAAGGACAAGGTTTAATCCAAAATCTGAAGCCATTAGTATTGTGAGGGCTTGACGTTCCCTCCAGCCCCAAGCATTCCGTNNNGCATTCCGTTGTCTGCCATCTTTCTATGCCATCTATACAAGATCCTGGCCCTGACGTGGAGCAGCCTGTAGCTCTCCAGGACTGGGCTCAGCTTGGAGCAGTGGGAGAGATGCCGAGCTCTCAGCCTGCAAGCAGAAATGCTGTGTTACCGGTTGGGAACTATTTGTGTTCTGAGATGAGGATGACTCAAATAGCACGAGCTGTGACTACTGCTGGGAAAATATCATCTGGAGGACGGAGTGAGACACAAGTACACCCATTCCTTCTCACTGTGCTTGTTTCAGAGTCCCCTTGGCAATTTAAGAAGGCAAGTCAGCAGTGGCTTGTGG
>WEKY01041662.1:221237-246401 GCA_013390045.1 Picathartes gymnocephalus
TGACTGTGAGTTTCTAAAATCTCCAGGAAGATTTCATCATCATGGGCAAGACCTTGGCTGGGGCTGGCTGGGAAGGGATTGGCAATTGCCTGGCACTAAGAGGTTGTGTGATTGACGGGACTCCTTGGGAATGAATATGTCCTAAGCAGCACAATTAGCATTTGAGGCTGCACTTGCTTAGCTTACACCTGAATACAGAAAGAGATCCAGAGAACAGAAATACATCTCTCAGCACCATAACAGTCATAATTGGCCTGATGTTACATTGATCACAGCGCTCCTTAATAATAATGAAAGCCAGGCACGCTGCTGTCCAAATCAACAATTTTACACTTTGCTAAAAATGTTAGCATTGGATTTAATTAAACATCCTTGCTTGTCCTTATTGGAGGGAGATAGCAAAGGGAGGAAAGCCACATTAAAGCTGCAAGGATGGCCTGGCAGGACTGCCTTTGCAAGCAGGCACCTCCAGTTTATGAAACTAGCATGGAAAGGCCGGGTGTGTAACACTGGCTAATATTTTGGAATGTTCCTCAGAACTCGCTAACTCAGTACATCTGCAAATGCTGGCTGTATTCCCAGCCTTTATTTTCAGCCCACTTTTCCTGTAAGCTCTTATGCATTATCTCTTTGGCTGCCATCACACACTGTCATTAACTCCCAAAGGCACAAGGGTGGAGGAGGCAAAGCGCAGACCCGGATGGGGTGGTCAGCATTAGAGCACCTGTACATGAAGGAAAGCTTTGTGACAACTGGATAACGGAACAAACATTCCCTCAGTTTACCCACCATGAATCTGTGTTTCACGAAAAGCTCAAAGCCAATGCTTTTGCAAAGCCTTTGCAAGGCTCAAGGTGACCATCACACTGGGATCCACAGAGCAGGCCTGTGGGTATAACATATGTTTGACTGGTGGCATCCAAAACCATTTGGCACAGGAGCCCAGAGGAAAGAGTTGGATGTATTGGAAGATGAAACAGGGAGAAGCAGAGGCATGGCTGAAAATTTTTGCTGTAGGGAACTCACAGAAGACGTGACAGAGTTAGAAGATCTGTATGTCAACATGGTAGGAAGCTAATCTGTTCCTCTGCCCCTAGAACATCTTGTTTCTTTCATGTGCAGGATAACGGGGCTCAGAAACCTGATTACGACTTGTCAGAGTTGCCACAAGGGAAACCTGCTAACCCCTACAACACTGGTGTTTACAGACAGACACCTGGGGAATGGTTAAGTTACATGTGAGCACATGGGTCTCTGTGAGTAAATTGGCCATGTCTGTAATGCAGTAATTCGCAGCTGTCAAATAGTTAATGTCGACTCAGCCTATGGACTCAGAAATTTTAGTTTAACATGCAGTTCCGCTCCGACAAGTGTCTGTATAAAAATAACACCTTCCTACAGAAATGATCTGCTATCTATGTGTAATCACATGCAAATCTGATTAATTTGCTGACTAAATTAAGGGGAACAGTTTTGAAAAATGGGTGTCTAAAGTTAGGTACATACTATTTATGTACCTAAATATGCAGTAAAATTTTAAGTGGTACTTAAGTCTTGTCACTTCGAATTGCCCTTGGAGTAGCTTTTAAAATCAGATTATCTTTCTGGAGCCCTGAAGCACAGCATTAGATAAATGGGTTTGAAAATATTGTCTTCATTTTTATTCTTTATTATGTCTGTTGAAGCTGGAAATACACAGCCACTCCAGGAGCAGGTGAGCAGATTTCTTTTTCATTCCTCTTGCAATTGTTCAAGCCAAAAAGATGACAACTTAATTTCTAGATCCCAGCATGAGTTTGTAGACCTGGTAGTTGGAAAAACAAACCAAACATCTTTTTTACCTGTAAACTGACTGCATTTGATCTGAAATCATTGAGATGCAATAAACATGAACTCCGTGATTCTTTTTTTATGGAGTCAGTTTTCTGAGTAGAACCACACATAACAAAATAATCATAATAGTTGAATAGAAATGCTTATGAAAAGGACTGGGTTGAAAACAGTGATGACAGAAGCCTTCTGTTTATCCCTGGAACAGCAGTGATAGTGGTAACGTAAGCTACATCACACTGTTCCCCAAACAATTGATACCCAGGGGACTAACTGGTGTTAGGGCTTCAAGTGCACTGTTTTGCTGGTTTTCTAGCAGTGGTGGGTGCTCCTGAGCTCGTGGTGCTGTAACTGGTTGCAGAGCCACTGAACAGGTACTGCTGACTTCAGGCACTTCACCTTACTTGCACTTCAGTAGCTATGTTATTGCTCAACACTTTTTGGAAGCAAAGGGGTGAGGAGGTAGCTCAGATGGTATCGCTTGCTTCGTCTCCGCAGACGAGCTCACTGCTTTGCTTTTGATTATTGCTCGCTGTACAGATCTTGGACTTTTTTCCCCCTCTGTCTTTTTATGCTGACATCTGTCTGTTGGACATCAAAGGGCAATCTTCCAGTGCCAGAAAGTCATATGACTTACAGAACACGTAAGTGATGATCTGCAGAAATGCGAGTGAGCTCGCTCCTGGAAGAGGCATTCTGCTGTCGTGATGCGTTAAAACAGCTCTTTGTATTTGGGCAATAACAAAGATTCATTTGAAAGTATTAGCTATCATCAGGGCTTGACCTCTTCAGAAAGTATTCTTTAGTCAGGGTTTTAAAGTGGATTTGGAAAGATAATTATTCTTGTCCCCGGGTAGAATCTGGGCAATTTATGAGCGCAGCTGACTTGCCACTTCGGCTTCAATGGATATTTATTCCATGAAGTACATGGTTGTGCTGTGTGGCAGAGGACGATGCTAACGGGCAGATCAGATACGTGCAGACAGAGATACTGCTCAGGGTGATACATCCTTAACTGTCAGTAGTCTTATAGCAGACAGTGTGCTCAGTACTGTAGCACTTCAGTGCAGGGGAAGATGACACTGTTTATTTATCTCTTTGTTTTTTCTCTGTGTGTGAGTTCACAAAACATTTGCAAAAAAGCTTCATTTCATGAAAAGATTGTTTGTATCATTTAAGCCAGTATACCACTCAGAAAATTGAATTTTGTACATCTCCTGCCTGATAATTTCTTTCTATAATATTTCAGTGTGCATTTTTTGTTCCCAAGATGTCGTCATTGCTTTATCCTGCGGCTTTCATTAGTAGCCAGTGTCAAGTATCTTGGCTTTCTGGAGTTGCTATAAATGGATATCACAGCATCTGATAGGGCTTCCTAGGAAAAGTGGTAGAAAGGGTAGATGTATTTCCACAGGCTGAATTTTAGTCAGATCACAAGATTCAAGCAGGCATTATCAAGAGGATATTTTTCTGGCCCTCTCAGTACCATGTAATATCTCGGACCCCTGATGTTGGGTCAAATCCTGCAGTGGGGTCCACTGGGTGAGGTATAGACCAGATATGTGTAGACTCATGAACATTTCCACAATATGTTCCTCAGGAGCAAAAGCTCTGGGTGGAACTTCACAGATACTTTTTCAGTGCAGGTTTATAAATACCAGGTTTATAAAAGGCTAATATAAATATCCTGTATCAAATACCTGGCTATGACACCTGCACTCTGCCATCAGTCAGCTCCCATGAAATATGGAAAATTAAGCTATGTGTCTGGTGGTCTCCCACCATAGCTGGGTCTGGTCACTTTAAGCACTTTGGGGTGAAAACTGCTCTCTGTGATGTGTTTGTGCATCTCTACCAGTGCTGCTGACTGGACCCATAACAAAGCTGCAGGATGCAGACGTGAGAGATGGTGAGGGGCATCAGCACAACTACTGTTTCCCGTGACTGACACACGCATGTTGCACCAGCTGGTGGTGGCAGAGGGGTGGAAACAGATCTTCTTAATGTGCACCTGCTAATATAAATTAATTATTATAGTAATGAAGGCAAAGTGTGATGAATCTCTTCTCTCCAGTCCATCTTTCACTCTGCTTCTTTTCTTTGTAAGCAGGCAGAAAAACATCACTGCATTTCTTTCTTTTCCTTTGTGCAGTTAGTTCGCTATTTCTGATTTGTCATCGCTCCTAATGTTTCATTGACTTCTGACTGTGACTTGTTGTTTGTTCAAAGCAGTATTAGCATGGTAGTGCCTAAGAGTTATTGAACAACTAACATAATGGACAAGTCATTCCAGCAGCAGCTCCAGCTTGCAGGAAAAGGTCATGGAAACCCTGGGCTGAGTTGTAGGTTGGAAATGTGGACATGGTCTGTTCTTCTGTCAGCAAAGGTAGAACCCAAATATAAGAAGGTGTGTGTGGTTGCATGTTTGTGTGGGAGAGCATGGATGCCTGGCATGAGATGTTTATGCAGGATGGATTTCTGGCTGGGGAAGAATATAAAAATGGGTTATTAAAACTGCTGCAGCCAAAGGAGTGAAATCTCGCCTGCAGTAGGAGATGTGGGAGAAATTGTGTTTTGTCCTTCTCTCTTATTAACTGAAGCTATTAGATGTCCTTTGGTTGACTTAGCTTGGTTTAGATTGGGGTCTGCTCCACAAGGTTGTACTTGAGGGAGGCTCAACAGCTGCCCGTAGCAAGGTTCTACAGGCTGCAATAGGTCATCTCAGATCAAATTACAATTTCCCTATCTTTAGAAACCTATCTAATAAACTTTTTGGACTATTACTGACACACTGAACGTGACAATTTCCTCCTACGTGGAATTGCTGGGTTTTGCAGAGCATGCTGCTCAGTGAAACTCCCAAGCAGTAAAATCCCATCAGAAGGGAAAATGTGTGTGGGAAAAGAATTTTAAAATTCAATTTGTGAAATTAAAATATCGTTGCCAATGTATTGCACTTCTTTCACCTCCATTGAAAGAAAAAATGCAACCTTGGCAGTGGGCTGGAAAGAGAGGCCCCAAACTCTTTCCCTGTGTTTCAGGGAGGAGATGGATGGTCATCTGACTCCAGCTGTCCGGGATCTATAGAGCAGCAGCTTGAACTCTCTGGAGATCAGTCAGATCTCATTAACCTGTAGCCAGTTATTTGTGCAGCTTTGAGCTCCCCCTTAGTGAAAAGAAGGCAATTGGCTGCGTTTAGGTGATAATCTTTTAACCTGTTCCATAAAGAAAGGTATGTTTGGGATGGAGAATATATTCCTGGTAACTCGGGTATCCAGAATCACAGTCCAGTGGGTTTAATGAGGGATTTAGCAGTGCTGGGTTAACAGTTGGTCTCGGATGATCCTAAAAATCTTTTTCAACTTCAGTGGTTCTATGATTCTGTGATAGATAAGATGAGATTAAATGCATACCCTCTGTCTTTGAAACCTGCCCAGTGGCTTTTTGTAACTCTACCTTCTGGTGAGTATCATTTTTGCAAATTTAGGGGCTGCTTGTCCTGAAAGAGATCCAGACAACTCATGAGACTTTAATCCCAGTCATCTCTTTGTATGTGTCCTTAGCTGGAACAACCTATAGAAAAGCTGCATTTTCAACCTGCTGGTGATCCTTTCGAATTCAATGTTACAATGACATCACAAGTTATTAGCACAAAAATGTCAAGCTTCTTACAGCACTAAGTCTTAGGGCTAAAAACATTTATACTAGCATGCTAAAGAGGTTTGGGCATAAGGGGCCACACTGGCATCAGGGAGCAGCTGAAAATATGAGTAGGCTAACATTAGATTAAACAGAGGCAGGCAGTAATTTAATTGGCATTTATACATTGAGAGAAGAAAAAAACAGTAAGTTAAAAAAAGAAATGCAGCTAGGAAGCTTTTGGAAATCAGGGAGGTAATTTGCTTTCCAAAATGATTCACAGCATCTCGTGTTAGCTAATTAACAAAACAGCAGGTTTGTGAATTTAACTGCAGCGGGGTTGGGGCTCCATGGGCTTGGTCCTCGTCCGTGTGTTCACTGGGGTCTGTTCAGCCCCCTCGGTGCTTTTGCTCTGCTCTTTGGCATCTGGGGGAGCCTGGCCTCTTTCAGAGGGCAGAGTTACAAGTGGCTGCACTCTGCGATAGGAGCCAGATGAGGGTGAAAGGGGCAGGTGGAGAGGCAGGAGATTATCCATTGACTGGCATGACTCAGCCATCCATAAAATGATTTTCATTAATGTTTAATGTGTGTCAAAAATGTCAGCATCCATAAGAGAGGCAGATAAATTATTTAGTCCTGTGAGTGTCTTGCCTTCCCCCTCCCGCTGATGTATGTAAAATGTTTGCCCTGGTTTTGTTTGGATGTGGGGTGCTGGTGGGGGAGTTCAAGCGATTGCTGTTACACCCAGAGTGCTTCCTGGCCAGACCCTCGGAGGAGCTGTTGCTGCTTTGTAGTTCAGTGCTCGGGCAGAGAGATCTGGGCAGTCTGAAGTCAGCTGCAAGTGGGTTCTGCACAGGCCTGTTGGTGGGCTGGGGATGGTTGTAGATTGGTTTGCAGAGGAGTAGACGCTGAGAAATAGCAATAAGGACAGAAGAGTGGGGTGTGACAGGAGGTCCTGCTCCCCAGGTAAGGGCTGTGGAAGGCGGCTCTTGGAGTTAGCCCAGCATCACAGTGTAGCCCATGAGCCTTCCCTGTGCTCCTGACCGGCCTGCCTGGTGTGGCCCTGAGCTCTTCCTGATGTCAGCTGGAGTGCTGTCTGCTGCTCTTCTTGCTGCCTTCGTTTTGCTGGGTTTGTCCAGAGATGCATCACCCAGAGACCTGCAACTGCCCTGTTTGGATGAACTGTGTCCTGCTCAGGGGTGGGAGCAGCCTCTGTGATCCCACCAGGGCTTTGGCTACTCTCGCATGCACCCTTCTGCAGGGACGGTTTCTGCTTTTGCCTGCCCTGTGTCAAGAGCTTAGGGCATGGATCTAGCTTTATCCCTAACCAGGGAAGTCATGCACAGGAAGGGAAAACTCTCCTTTGAATTGCAGATTTGGGTTTTCTTTTATTCTTTTTTTTTTTTTTTTTTTAAATCGGCTTCCCAAGATGACACAATAGCTGCAAGCTGAAATCATAAGGCCTGGCAGAAAGAAAGAGGGACCAAAGGACATGAGCAAAGGCAGAAATGTATCCACTCAGAAGGGATTTGAGGTGACATGAGACAGGGGAAATGTAAGCCTAATTAATTGTGAGGTGCTGGTTTGTGAATGTTGAATGAACCACAGTCAAAAATGACTAATTTAAAACCCACAATCATCCTTCCTGGACAGGGATTTTTCTGAAGGCAATGGGAACTTCATCAATCTCTTTGGACAGGGCATGTTGAACTCTGTCAGAAAAATTAAAAAGAGAAAATGTAGAATGTTTTAAACATGGGGGGAAATGCAATTGCCTTGTTTGTTTAGGATGTTTTTTTCTTTTTTAGGGCAGTCACAGGCTTTGGGACAAGGATCTCAATTGGCCTCTAATTAAAGTTGCTTTCTTAGTGTCTGGCATGAAATCCCCCTGAGAGGCAGATGTTTGCAAAGCACACTTGGGGCACTGGCATATGGTTCCTTTGTACGGCTGGCGTTTCAGCAAAGTGCCTCCTCAGTGTTGTACATAATTAGATATTTTATTTTATTTTCTTTTGTCCTAGAGAAGTTACTGGTGGCTGGGGACCTCCAGGATGTGAGTGGGAGGCTTTCTGGGACACGGATGGGAAACCCTAAGCACGTCACTGCTATGTGACAGGTGCTGGCAGATGCCCTTTTGCAGCTTTTTGGAAAAAGCCTGTTGACTAAACCAACACTGGTTAAAGGATATTATTCTAACCTACAGAATTTAATAGAGGATGGGACCCCGGCTACCCAGCCTCTACGGCTTCAAAGTGGGCCTGCATCCTTCATGCAGGAATTCATCAGCAGTTCTAAACTTTTTATGGGATTATAAAATTCTGAGGAATGTTTCCATAAGAAACCCAATTGTAATTGAGAGGGGAGTGAAATGAAAAGAAAATATTCATGCATACTAGGCCTGGATAGAGAGCATGGCCTTGTTTAAAATGTGACTTCAGATTACAAATGGCCCGTAGCTGTTTATTAACACCATAAAAGACTGTTGCATCTGGGTGGTCACTGATGTGTAGAGCAATCTGTAGATGGCAAGAAACTTAACTACTAAAAGCTCAAGGTGCTGAATATTCTTATTTCCCTCTAGGGCAGCACATCTATCCCTTATACACTTAAGAAATAAAACACAGGATTTTGTGTCAGATGATCTAATTTTTCCAGTTCTCTTAATGTCTCCCATTCCTTCCCAGAAAGTCCTTTCTGTGATCACCAGAGCAAGTCTTTCCTACTGCCAGTTCCTCATTTTTGTCTGTAAAGATGCACTGCAATAGTTCCCTGCCTCAGAGAACTCAGAGAGGTTTTTTTTCAGACAAAATTTAATTCATGTTTGAAAGGTGCTTTTGAGGTCTGTGAACCTGACTGTGCTTTACTGATGTGGGCAGTCATTATTTCCGTTCTGTAGAGAGGAAAACCGAGATCTGGCGCAGTTAAAACAGCTTGTTCAGGATCATAAAGCAATTTAGGAGCAGAACCACAAATAGAGCCAAGACTTTTGACTAGCAGTCAGATGTGCTATCCACAGGGCTACCTATAATGTCTTATTATTTTTCTAAGTGTAGGAACTGAAAGATCTCAGCCTGATTCCAAAGTCCTGATGAAAATAAAAAGGAAATGTGCAAAAGACTGACTCACAGCCATTGCATTCTCTTAGCATCTATATTAGTGTATGTTTAAAATGAAATGAGTAAAATCCCCCATGGATGGAGTTGAAGCAGAGCCTCCACTGCAGATTGTGCATAAATTCAGTATCTTTGTGATGCTTTGAATGGTTTTGTGCCATGTATGAAAAGGCAAAGCCTGGCTGTTGACTTAGGTGGGTGTACAGGGTGGGATGTTTCGACTTCAGATGCTGAACACGGCTTATTAGAGGCCACACGTGCACACAGGCTAATGAATTTGCATGCTTGCTGCAAACCGCTCTGTCTTTCTTGAGGCCTTGCCCATTCTTTGGCTTGATTTCAAGCTGAGGCTGCTGTTTAGATGTGTGGACATTCAAAGGCTGTGCTGGGAGGCTCAATGCTGCCAAGTACCTCGTGGAAGGAATAACAATCTCGGCAATTAGCAAGGTCCCCCAAACCCAGCCCTGCCTCTCTCGGTGTTAGGGCAGGGGAGGGAAGGGGGCTGTGCTGGCAGGGGCTGTCCCTGTGTGGGGATTCGAGCAGTGGGAAATCATAGGGACCGACCTGTTGGTGTAGAGGAGGAGAAAAGCAGTCGGACCTCTGACATACACTGGCAAAACTTGGAAGTGGAGGTAGCCTGTAGTACTGCCACCCAATAGCTGTGACCAGAAGGATGTTTCAGCAAGCAGGAATGGTTAATAGAAAGAAGGACAGTATAAAGAAACATAGAGAAAATAATATTTGTCTTGGACTGAGTCTAACTATTACATATAAATCCAACATTCATCTTCTAATTTTAGATTAAATACAGCAATGTAATGCATGTGACTTTTGTCTCAGCTGGGATAAAGAGCATGGCATGTGGTGCAGTGGGATTAGTCTTTTGTTTAGACTATCTATTTGGTTCTTGCAACTTTTGGAGCTATGGCATGGATCTGTGTGTCAGTGTGCACACTGGATCTGGTGGCTGGAGAAAGCAAACAGAGGAGCATGGAGGGGCACAGACACCATCCATGCCCCAGGGCTGTGGTGCTAATCGAACCTGCCTTTCACCCTGTCCCTGCCACACTCCAACCTGTAGTCCTAAATGCTTCCTGTGAGACCAGGTATTACCTTCTATTGCTTATTACGGAGAAGTATATAGCTCTGGGTTAGTCTTCAACAATAGTTGGTAATGATATTTACAGCTTAATTCTGTGTTTTTTTCTCTCTGGTGCTGTCTTTAGATTCAATTCAATTGGATCCTTCCTTCCTCTGTGAAGTCGAAGCCTGCTCTTCTGCTGCTTGCAATAGGGAAGGAAGGGAGGGGAGCCTTGCAGGCTCCTGGGGAGCTCAGGGCACCAAAATGCTCTTTCTTTGCATCAGGGGTCCGGGCTGTTGTCCACAGAGGAGCGATAGGCAGATGCAGGGTGTCCAGCCTCATTTATCTCTGCCAGATGGTGCTAAAATGCTAGTCCAGAGCACATGTTGCTTCTATTCAACCAAATGCTTGTGCCACGCTGTGACCTCTCTGCCTTTGAACCAATGAGCCTCAGCCAGCAAAATCCCAGTGGCAAAGGCCCCAGCAGCCCTTGGCTAAGCCCCTCTGTGTGGCTTGTGGAAAATCAGAGAAATCAAACTGGGAAGGCTCACAGCCCTGTGGGGACAGACAGTAGCCTGCAGGAAGGGGAGGAAGGGGTTAAAGAGGGCTTAGCACACACAAAAGTAAATATTTGAGGCATAAATGCAGAAGGAAAGAATAATGGACAGAGAAAGGGAGGAGGAGGAAACCAGAAGTGTAAAGAGAAGAAAAAGGAGGATTATATTCTGCTGGAAAACAAAGGGATGTTTGTATGGGAAAAGCATTGGGGAAATGAGGGTTCAGCTCTGCACAAACTTTCTGTCTGACACTGGACAAGTCAATCTCTCTGTGTCTCAGTTTGCAAAGGCTACAATGGGAATACTAAAGTCTCCTTTGTTCTGCCTCTCTCTGCTCACATCAGACGTCCCTTCTGTTTGTGTGTTGTAGAAAGCCAAGACGCTACAGTACTGCAAAGACAAATAAATTGCACTGAGACTTTCAGGGGGGGAAATAAAAAGGTAGGAAGGCAATAGGCTATGATAAACCTGGGAGATAAATGCCCCAAAAACTGGGGTGTGGGAGTAGGGGTATAGAAATAGAGAAGAGGCCTTTACTGGGGGAAGAACAAATATGGACCAGATTAATCCTACTGTTGCATCCTGGACTCCAGTGGAGTTCCTCGAGGGATAGGTTTAGCCCAAGGAGTTCAGTTTTGTTTGGTTAAAGAAACTTTATGCCAAAGTTTTTAAATAGTCAAATCTGTTCTGAGAACTATGAGAATGTGGGCTGCCTTTCCTGAAACATTGCATGGGACTTGGGATGAACAGCTCTTGCTGAAGGCATCAGGAGCCAAGTGATTAAGCCCCATGCAGTGCTCTGACAGGAGGCCTTCTCCTTGCCTACGCATATTTTTTTTAAGTATAGAAAGTATTTCCATATTTCCAACAGCTGATCTTTATTTGAAGCCAAGAGCTGCATTTTTCAGATTAGAGCTGAAGCTTTTCTAGGAAAAGCCACTCTGGAGCAGACCATTGCTCTGTCTAGCCCAAGACAGCGTCTCCAACAGAGACCCTGCACTCTGCTTAGAGAAAGAAATGCTAAAGCTCACAGGGCTCTCTCTGGGGATAATTTATTTTTCACTCCAAGAGTTAGAGCTTGGCTTTCACTTCAAAGTCTATAGGCTTACATTCCTTCCAAAACTCTTGCTTATTTTATTAATCTTTACGGTTCTCTGGAGATGTTTGTTGTTTGCAGATCTCCAACCTGTTCCAAGGGAAGCCCCTTGAGCTGTTGACCTCCCTGTCCTTCGGCAGCGAGCTCTCCAGGCCAACTGGGGCATTTGTGCAGGGGAAAAACAAATTTTCTCAATTTCAGGATTGCTGCATTTACCATGGAAGCATGCCTTAAGCTTCTCAGCTCACCCATCTGGCTTCTCTTAACAGCATCTCATCTAAAACTGTGAGCCGCTTCTGGCACCCAGGGAATCCCTGCTAGGAGATGTTCTGTGCATGTGCAGTGCTGGTCTGCCCTGAAATGTGAATCAGCCATGCTGAGGATCCACTCCTAATTCAATTTTCAGTGCTTCCAAGTTTACAAGAACATATTATACTGTCAGCTGCTCAGGCTGGCATGGTGTGCTTTCTTCTTGGGCCACTGGAGTAATAAAAGTTTGTGGCCAGTCATAGTGTCCCTGCTCTGTGGATAGCACTCTAAGCCAGGATGTGATGGAGGTGTGAGGGGCTGCAGGGTGACGGAGTCACAGAACTGTGCTCTCTGTGCCTCTCTTTGGGTAAAGAGGTGATTGCAGTCCTTGAGTGACTTGGCAGACCATGCAGGTAGAGAGCAACAAGGGCTCTGTTGTGTAGTCCCATGTTTATCAGGATGGTGAAGCAACAAACCAGTGCACGGACAATGGCAGGATGGCTCAGCCTGCCCTTCCTCCATCCCTCTGTCCTTCTCTGTCCTTCTGCTGCAGAGGCTGTCTAAGAGGAGCAGTAGAGAGGTGTAGGGCAGGTAACAAAGCACAGCCTTTGTGTACATGGGGCTCTGTGGCAAAATGAGATGGTGCTCTGCAGACATGGCCTTGGATCCAGCATGAAAACAAACAAAACAAATGTATTAGAAACAGCTGGGGAATAGGATGAAAATGAGCATCATTAGGGATATGCTTATAATAACTTATGAACTGGGGAATGCATCATTACTATGCTGGGCCCTCTTGGAGACAGATTGGCTGTTCTTTTGGAGTCCTTATTACAGCCATTGGTTTTCCCATTTATGCATACCTTGCCCCAGCTCTTGCTGGAAACCTGACAGCATGCTCTGAGATGTAGCCTCCAATGCAAGGATTTAGTAAGGAACTGGAGCAATCTCTGGAAGCACTGGCCATGGCTGCATCTGTGGGTCATGAGCTGCCACTTAGTTGAGCATTGTGCATTGCTTTAGGCACTGATCCGCCTTCCAGAATTTCCTTCTTCATCCTGAGGGAGGTTTTGCAGCTCTTGGGACTGTTTATTCCCTGGTTGTAGGACAGACTCACAGCTTTTCAATTAATTCATCATTTACTTTGGAGTGTGTCTGACCTGTCCTGGGCAATACTGAGAAAGGGGGAAGCACCTGCTGCAGCCCTGTCCCCACTCAAGTCTTTCCTTGCCTCTCCTGTGCACAGTCAGGACATTGGGGTTGTTAGCAGAGAGCCCCTTGCCTGCAGCCTGCCCTGCTGCAGCTCAGGAGGTGACCATCTTTTAAGCTCACACATTTTTCTCCTGGTCTTCATGGGTATTTCCTGTGTGAGATGCAATCCTTCCTTGCAGGAGAGTGTCTGAAACTGGCCTTCAGCCTTCAGTATAGTGAGTTCTTGCTAAGAAGTGCTTATGGTGTGCTTTACATACGCCCACTGGCTTTTTTCAGCAATATTCACTGTCTGCTGCATAGTTGGGTGCCTAAGAATTGACTTCACCATTTCCCTGACAAATTTAACAAATACTGGCCAAAACTCAACGTGCCCTGACACTGCAGATCTTGCAGCTGGATAAATATGGCCCACTACTCCACTTGTATGTCTTCAAACCCTCATGATGTGTCTCGCACGTTGGCTGTTCCCATTTGCTTCATGGTTGGATGTGATGCTTATATACAAAGCTGCTTAAATTCCAAATGATGCCTGTGGCTGAGCGCTTCCTACCTTTGATGTGAGAGCTAGCCACAGCCTGGGATCTGAGAGGTTGTTCTTGTTAAGAGGATAAGTTAATAGCAAAGTCTCATATAGTTAACACAGAGTGCACAAAGTCCTGCTTACTTGAACAGAAAAAGTTCAACAATCAGGACTCACTTCCCTGATCCCAAAACACTTTACTGACACAGTGCACTCTTCAGGCATCCCTTGGGACGTTGCTCCAGTGCCTGTACAAATTGCAGTTACATTGGTCTTGACCTTACATTGAATTACCTCAGTCCTTTGAGTGCTAATTTTCACTACCTTAAGGCTTAGCTGGTAAGCCTACACATCTCGTGGAGCTGAGTGTTGCAGAGGTGACACCTGAGAGCAAGTGGGCACATACAGAGGTAGCTGTAACCTTTGGTCACCAGAGAGGGACATATTTACATGTACAAGACAGCCTTGTTGCACAATCTGACTGTGAATGGCAAAAACCAGTAACACAACCATAATAATACTAACACTTGTAGATCAGCTGCAGGTGAAAATGGATGTTTCGGTCTTCATCCTGTCTGTTCCAAATGTCTGCATGGATTGAACCACTTTGCCTTTGCAGGCTGCATGTTGAGAGCAATAGATGACAATGTAAAGGGGGTGCTTTCATCCCCAGTCCCAATTTCAGACCCAAACGGTCAGGTACCATCTGCTGCGTTCAGCAGAGAGGGTGTGATGGCTGCAGCAATGTTGCCCTGTTTCTAGAAACCTGCTTAGTGAGAAGACTTTCTTGCCCTGGCGCCATCTCAGAAGAATGGTGGTTAGTGCCTGCCTGTGGAAGGCAGAAGGTAAAAATAGCGGGGTTGAAATGTGTTATATGAGCTGAAATAGATCTAAGGCCATGTGGAAGATCACTTGTCATGGTGGCTATTATTCACTACCTACTGATGGATGACTTATTTTTCAGGGGAACTGCAAAGGTGTCCTTCAAACCCATCTTTTGTGGGAGTAGCAGTGTCTGGCTTGCTCTGGGGTGATCTCTTACTGCTGGGCTTTTACAAAGCAGAGAGATGCTGCTGGTGCCTGAAACAGTTGACAGTTCTGTTCCTAAGAGAGTAAAAGTCTGTGATTTCTTGGGTGAATATTTGGGATATGGGAAGTAATTTGGCACTTCAGGGAAGGCAAATGGCCTGTGCAGGTATGCTTAATGTGTAATCAAACAGCATGAATTACCTGAGGATGGGCTGGGACTTCAAACCACTCCTTACCTAGGGAAAATTTTGGTTGGCTTGTAAGGAGCATGTCCTCCCTCTGAGTGTGGTCCCACCTTGAGCTGTGCTTTGCACAGCAGGAAGGGGCAAAGGGGAAAAGCCTTTTTTAAGCCAGCCCTGTGCAAATCAGTCTCAAGGGCTGATGCTAAATGGATGTGTATATGCTGTAATGTTCCCTGCAGTTTTGCCTGGGCTATGTTGAGAACAGGGAAGGGAGAAGGCTCCTGGCTCGCTCTGCAAGATGGGCATCTCCCAGGCTTAATAGTATGGTCCGTGAAAAAGGCAGCAGGGATTAATCTGGTTACTTGGTGGGAAATTTGTTAACCTTTCAGAACCTCTGAAGGATAGAGCAATGAGCTGATTCTCTGTATTTAATTTTTTTTACTAACATGTCTCTATTGATGTTAATGTTTGTTCATCAGCCATTCGGATCTCTTTGTTGCTTTTATGTAATTTATAGCCTTTATCCAGTCTGATTTTGAGAAACATGGCATATCCATGAAGCTGGGAGCAAGAACATGCTCTCTTCTAATGTGACTTTCCTGTTTTTCTGTTTTGCAGGTTCTTTTCGAAATGATGGTTTAAAAGCTGCTGATGTCCTTCCTATACTGAAGGAGAAAGTGGCCTTTGTGTCAGGTGAGCACATCTTTCCTTGAACCCTCCGGCCCATCATGAGCACTGTCTGCCACATCCTCGTCCTTATGGTGCTGCAAAGTCTCAAGGGCCTGGTTTCATGTTTGAACTTGGCAGTTCTTAAATTAGCTCTCCTGCAAAGAAAAGGGCTGTGTGTAGACCATGACTATTCAGTAATACTCAGAGAATTGGAAACTGGTCCATGTTGATTTTCTTCATATTCTGAGACACAGGTAAATGAGCAGCACAGGTAGGATGACAGGCAGCTGCTTAGCTCCAGCCCAGATGTGGGCTGTATCAGCATGCAATACACTTCAGGGATCCTGCTTTTGGTTCAAGGTTAGTGAATTGCATTAAATTCCTGTATGTAGGAAGCACTCTGACCCATAAATCACTGGTGTTCCATTTACAGTCCCAATCAGCTTGCAGTTAAAAGTACCATTGATGCTGCATTTACATAATAACTCAGATGCTCAAAGTTGTCCTACCATTCTGTACAAAGATTTACAGCCTTCATTCAGGAGACAAATCTCAAGGATCTGGGGGTGGATGAGGACTAGACAATATGGAAGAGGCTTTGAGAATAGCTGGGATGATAGTGCTTCTGGTGTGAATTACAACTTGTCAGTGAGAGGGGGAAGAGAGAGTCTGAAGTAATCATAATCTTGCATGAAGTCACTCATACTGGCAGCATAAACCAGGGTATTTCCAGTGGCAACATTTCTGATACTTACAAACCATTCAGGCTGCTTGCAATGAGAAAGCATCCATCAAGAATAGCCAGTTCCCCTTGTTTGCAGTCTTTGCTTTTTTGTTTCCTTCATCTCCACAGTAATGCTGACTGCAGAAGGGAGGAGTTTGCAGCAAGGCTGTTAGGGGCCCAGGCTCTTCCTCCCTGGCTCTCTCTGCAGGAGTTGAGTCCCCTGTCCCATGAGGGTGGAGTTCATCACCCTGCTGAGCCATGGAGGTGTCATCCAGGCAAGAAAAGCTTTCCCCTCGACTGATAGCTGCTGTGAGATGTCTTCCTGTACAGTAACAGTTAAGAACCCAGGGATCACAGGTCCAGCTGTGACTTGGGGAAAAAATTTGAGGATCTATAAATGCAAAACGTTCTCATAAATGATACGAAAATCCAGGAATTTGGGGGAAGTTTCTGAAACACCAGAAGTCTTTTGTGAAAACCCGAGACTATCCCAACAGTACTCACATGCAGGAGCACTTTATCTTTCACTGAAGTCTCATTGTGAATATCCTGAAATGTTTTATATGGTTGGCTTTCACTGCTCTGAAGAGGGGAACACAGTCATAAAAACACAGCGTACCTGCACTCTTGTTTGAGACACAAAAGCTAAACCAGGTGCTCTGGGGAAGTGAACGGGAGGAATTTGTGCAGGGACTGTAGTGCAATTTAGTTCTTGGCTCCTGCTGTTGCTTAGCATGGAAGTGGCTGCAGGATCATTTGGTAATTCATGGAATATTTAATAATGACAGCCTGTCTGGATTGTTTATGTAGCCCGTCCACTGATGGTGCCTGTGTTCAGCTCTGAGCCAGAGGGTCTCACATCAAATCATCAGCTCGTTAGACACTGTCCTGTGCCAAGCCTGCCTTGTGGAGGGGGGTGTTAAATAAGCAGCGCCAACACAATCCCCCGGGCTTTCACACCATGATCCGCTGCAGGCAGGGTACAGCTTGCTCCATATAGACTCACAAGCCTCCAGACTTGGATCTGCTTAAAATGTGCCGTTCCTGACACAGCTAGAAGTCCTAGGATTTACACCTCCTCTTCATGGTCTCCAAATGCAATGACTACAGGCAGCAGTTCCCTTTGCAGGCAGAACACTCTGAGCTGCTGGTGTTCACTGCAACAGCCCCAGCATCCCCTTCCAGCCCAGAGTGTAAGTACTGCCCAGTGTTCCCCTGGACTGTTGTAATAAAGCAAGAAAACGGTTTTAGCATTTCAGCTGATGGCTAGGTTCTTCTTAATTAAAACAGAATAATTTCCTAGAGTATGCTTTGAGCACAGAAGAGAAAATGTTTGACAAAATAGAAAAATGGACTTTCCAAGATCAACAAAAAAAAGTTCTGTAGTTAGCACAGACTCGAGAGCACATTGTGTTTTAATCAGGCTTCCTTGAGGGACAGGAGAGTTTTATTGAATCTTCTTCAGAGTTTAGTACTACAGTTAATTTTAACAATAACAGTACTGTAAAGTTGTCCAGGGGGTTCTCCTTACACCAGCAGAATTTATCAGCCCACACAAAAACTCTCAGCTGAACATGTCAGTTACATAGTTTATTGCTTTTCTCATCAGCTGTGGCTTACCAGCTTGTTTGTCTGTGACTCAACAGGAAAATTGCAGAGAACACACAAGACCCTTCAGGCAGGGTGTTCCAGTGTGGTGGATGCTCCACACCTGGACCCTGCAGAGCAAAAGGGCAGAACAGGCAGAGAAGGGAGAGCGGCTGCTGCCTGCTCCAGAGCAGGCACAACAGGACCTGCCTGCACAGCCGTGTCATCTCAGAGGAGCACTCAGGCTTTCACAAGTGCACTTAATTTCAGAGTTGACATACAGCTCTAACTGTCTGGGCATGGATTCATCCAGCCTGAGTGCTGTCTGGGGCTCTGTGCCTGGCACTTCCCCTTGGCTGACTGAGCCGGCAGTGAGCAGCAGGCGCGGGGCTCTGCATCTGCGTCCCTGCACCACAGGAAAGTTGAGGGGTGGTGGATAATATCAGAATTTTTTCCTGGAACTGGTTCTTGGTTTCTTCCAGTGATCTCATCTATGAGCTAGACTGAACCTGAACAAAGTTCACATGTGTGTCTAAAGAGTACCTGAAAATCCCATTCCATAGCTCCAGTGCGGAGCGATGGACTGAGCAGTTGTCGGTGGGGAGCATCCCAGCCATCGCTGTCTGATTGCTTCCATCGCTGACCTCCTGGAAGCAGATTAAGCAGGGGGCTGGCAGGGGGGAGGCTTTGGCCACCTGCTTGTTGTCTAAACTCTAATAAAATCTTGGCTTTCCTTGGGTGGTTCAGTGTGTTGCTTCCAGCAATGGAGTGGCTTTGGGAACCAGTAGGGAGTGAGTTACAAGCCAGATACTGATTTTTGTATTCTGAGAAGGAGATGAACATTGAGGAGAGGAAATAAAACAGGTTAGAGATTATTTTAGGTGCTTTTTTTCAGTGAGAGGTGGTGAAACATTTTGGAAACTGCGCTTATAGTCTTTCTTGGGAAACACAGATGCTGTTTTAGAAGAGTGGTGTAAATTGGGGCGTTGTTCAGCTGCTTGATTTTATTTGTGGGAGATTTTCTATTGATCAGTGCAGTACAGAACGAAGTGTATGAACTTTCAGGAAAGGGAAGGGAATGTGTTACCACACATGCATGGAACTTTTCATGCACTTAGGCTATAAAAAGCTTGTTAGTTGACTGATGTCATGGGTCTCGCTGAAATAATTTCCCAACATCCCACCCAGAAGAGTTTCTCAGGATCCTTCCCGGTATTTCCGCTCCCTGGAGAGCTCGGAAGAGCAGTGGCGCGTGGGCTCCTGCTGTCACCCAGGTACTGTCTGCTCATCTGCCGAGGCAGGAGTACAAAGGAGGAGGCTGGCCAGGTTTCTGAGAGCGTGGTTGAGCACAGAGGAATCAGCCACAGCAGGGTGTAATAAGCTGGTGAGCTGCTGCAGCTGTGACAAGCAGAGCTCCCAGCATGTCTGCAAAGCAGGAGGTTTTCCGGTGTGCTTTGGGCCCCAAGAGGGCACAGAGCAGGGAGAAGTGGGTGTGATAACCGCTCAGCCATCTCCATCCTTTGGTAGCCCACTCTCCCCAGCCCTATGTCTTGGGAGCAGCCTTGTGAGCTGGGTCACAGCAACATCTGAACCTGACTGAGAGCCCTAAGAAAATGCAGAAATTTCCTGGAAGGTCTTTCAGTGGAAGAATTTCAACGTAAATAGATCTAAAGAAAGGACAGCTTTGCAACTGGGTTGCACCAAATTTAGGCCAGCAGGATGAATCAAAGAGGAAAGCTCAGCGAAGGAGACACTGACCTTCCCAAAAACTTGTCCAAGGACAGGTCGCTTAGTGCCAGAGGTGCCACATGTGGAGGTACATGCTTTTTTCCTTTTTCTGCAATGGATGCACTTCACTCTTCAGAGAAAGTGTTGAAATGAGACCCCCAGTGCCTCTGGGCACTGAAAGAGTTCACATCCTGGTTTTAGGAGGTCTCAAATGCTGATTTGTGAACACTGGTATTTGTATTGGTTTGGGAATAAAATTAAGCAAAATATTTAATTTTTGAGTGATATAAACATTTTGTATTTGCACAAAAAGTTTTGATTTCAATTAAAAGTTTCCATTCTCTTCTTCCTCTGGAATGGAAATTGCAAATGAAACATCAACAATTCTTCTATATTTTGTTACAGAAAAATATCTTCCTTTTTATACCATTCCCTGGTGTAGTTTGAAATCAATGGAAATTTCAAAAAAGGGAAATCTGCTATTGGAAAAGCATGGCATTTCTTTACTATTTCATCATGCTTGTCTCAAATGAGAAAGAGTGTGTGATCAGGGTGAATATGGCCTCTCTTTGTTTCCTCTTATTCTGTACAGCTTCTACCACTGTGGTGTGAGTTTGGAGTGTCTGTGCCACCATCAGCAGTGATTGGCATCACCATGTGCTATGGCTTATTGTCCAGTATACATTTAAAATTAAAAAAGTACCCCAAAATCCTTGCATAAAGCAGTGAAAATGAATTACAAGCCACAACAAGTGGTCTGTTCAAATTCACGTGGTGGCTTTGAGTGATTGCAGAACAAATCTGCTTGGTAGGAAACAGGATCCTTCAGTGGCTGCACTGGGCATCCCATCTGCAGCCTCTGACCTGCTCTGCCAGAAGATCTTCTGGTGAGAACAATTAGCGTTGTTTTTGGAGTCATTAGCCCTTAATGTAATGTTGTAAGAGTTTGCTATTAGAATTTGATTTGGGGAATTGACTCTGAGACGTGGATGCTGCAAAGAGCAGCACTCTGGAGGATCAGGCCCTGGTGATTGCACTGCAGTTGTGTTAATTGGCTGGTTGTGGGAGCTTAAATTTCCATCATTTGCACTAGAATCACTTGATTGGAACCAACTGAGCTGAAGGGTGGTCACACTGCTATATGGCCCTTGTAACAAATTAGTCCATCTTGAAGCTGGAGGAGTTTTAGTACAGAAGTCTGCCCACAGTAAGTCCAATAGCAAGCAGACTATCTCACAGAGCTCAGCTATGACAGGGAAAGGAATGTTATTTTAAGACTCTGGATACCAATTCCTTGATACTTTCCTTTCCTAGGAAGTCTGTCAATTAGATTTAGAAATCCAGAGTGTATTGTTTATCACTGTCTTGAAGTGCCTGACATCAGCTGAGCTCAGTCTGTCTCCTGGTTCTCTTCATTATAATTCATTTTTTCACCATATTTTGGACTGAAATACCTGAGGAGGATTATTTCAGCTCCTCTGGAAACTCACTTATGGTCTCAGCAGAGTCTACAGCATCAAGATTGATCAGCTTATGATCTGCAGGGTGAGATGAAGCGGTGCATTCACTTGAACTGCAGTAGACATCTGAACAGGGGCCAGAGACACTGTGTGCTGCTCCTGTTTCCGTTGCTGGTGTGCTGCAGGATGTTAGACAAGGTTCTTGGGAACCTTTGCATGTGAGGACATTTGCCTGTGTCTGGTTAATCCTTGTGAATTCACGCTTATGAAGAGAGTACAAAAGGAAGCACAGGGTTTGAAACCCTTAAATGTGGATCACTGCAAGCAGGTAAGGATTGTGGTGGAAGGGCTGATAGAACTTGAGAAATGCAGCTTGAAAACAGAGCTTGATAAAATCTCTATCTGCTGTATACAAGAAGTCTGCATTAACGGAAACTGATAATTTCCTGTCCTCAACAGGACTACACATAGCTGGAATTTCAGTTTATTGTGTATTAACAGGCATGGATGTGCCTCAGGACTCGAGGTTGGTAAAGCCTGTACACAGAGTTCATATCACTAACACTTTGGGGTGGCCAATTTCTTGGCTTACCTGTGGGCAGTTGGGGCCACCACTAAGAGGTGTTCTGGCAGCTACCAAAACAGGGATCTTGTCACTGGAGTCTCTTTCCTCTTGGTTGCAGACTTGACTGGAAAAGTGGTCATCAGAAGGCCACTGACTGTGCTGCCTGCCTGCATGCAGGTTTCTGAGATTTCTTTAAGGTTTTCTTTTAATGTGATATGCATCATGATGCCTTGTGCCATCACTGCAATGTCCCCTGGATGATTTATGGAGGAAAAATGATGTAATCTTCTGGGAATAAACCCTGAATTTAGCCATGGGTTCTTATATGATAGACGAAAGGGAGATGGGAAGGCCTGGCAAGGAAGCCACTGACAGGAAAGGCCATCAACAAAGGATTTTGTAGGAGAAATGCAAGGCGTACATGGCTAAATATTTGCTCTCAGTGTACTCTGTGCCCTGAAGAACATGTGTTTTTCTAACTCTTTTTTTTCCAGAGCACTAATAACCAGACCATCTGTTTGCCTCTCTAAATCAGAGCAAAGCTTATGAAAACCCAACTTGAAAAACAGTAAGAAATTATCAGCTGTTTGTTTTAACATTTAATAACTGTAATTAGCAAACCTAATGACATGTTTGATTATTGCATCCCATTTCTATGAGTCCAGGGGGAGGCAGGGGATGGAACTTATTGATTAGAGCAATTGAGACTCCTGGCTTCCTTCTAGTTTCTATTGTCTTTTAAAACAATGTGCTGAGTAGCTCTCTGAAGACTGTGCATGTACAATTGGTGTGGAGATCATGGCTGACTTGGAGCAAGATTTGTCTCTGAGTGGATTACTAACAAGCAGAGACAGAGTCTCAAGCACTGTGAAGCTTTAATACAGTGGATCAAGTCAGAAAACCTCATTTCTCCTTCTGGTTCAAGTGGCTCACTGCGGGATCTGGGCTGAACTTCTTCCGCTCTCAGTACTTTCCTATTGCCCTCAGTAAAAAGATAATAAGAAAGAAAAGGAATGGTATAGACAGACTCCCTGCACACCCCATGCCAGAAGATTTTCTTCTCTTTTATTGTCTGTTGCTACTACTTAGCAGGCTCCGTTAGAGATGAGTGTCCTTATGTGGGCACGTTTGATGGTGGCAATACCCCCTTTAGTCTGCCTTGAAAAGCTGAGATTTTGGGTTACAAAATGTAATGAAAACGCTACGTATTATCAGTATTTAAGAGAGTAAACAACAGTTACTGAACTCTGCAAGTCTGAGGGTGAATAAAAATTACAGTGGTTTGTTCTAGAACAAATCTGATATTTCTTTTTACAGGGTCTTGATAAAATTGGAAATTATGTAGGCATCCATAATTGGGGATTTCTCAGTAATTTGGATTGCATGGAGTTGAAGGAAGTAATTAAAGGGTTCTAATATGTACAGTGTACTTGTAATAATTTCACTCTGTTGCTCAAAGACTACAGCTGTACTTTTATCACAGATGAGAAACATTTGTTTCTAAACTTAACATATCTTGATATTTTACCTAAGTCTCCTTGTTTTTGTGTGCTGTAAGACTTGAAGGAATCAGTCTTATTGATCCTTCCATCATCCAGGAACTTCCAACTGGGTCATCATGTTCCTCCTCCAATGAGAATTAACCCATTTTCTTTGGTCTGTCCTGGTAGCTTCTGACCCTATGCCTGAGCCTTATTTATCCTGCTCCCCTGAGGACAGTTTAGATGAAGGGACAATTTTTATCCTGAAGCAAAGACAGGACAGGAATGTTCTGGATCCTGTTTTCTTTTCTGTAGCTGAAATCCTTGTGCTGCTGTTACTAAAAGGGTAAATAATTTTCTGACTTAACGTTTTCAGCCTACCAGAATTTACACAGGTTTATTTATTTATTTTGTAGAGCTCACTTTGGTGGAATGGTAGGTGTTAAAGGGGCCCCTGACCAGAAACACAATTTCTGGTTTACGAAGCCAAGGTGAATGGGCAGCATCAGAGTGATTAGTGCTGCTGGGCTGTGGGAAGCTCATGGCCCTTTCCAGGTATTTCATATCCTGGGAGAGGATTATAAATGTGGGCTTGGATGTGTTCTGATCCCAACTCCTAGTACTTTTCCACATTGTACAAATATTTAAATAATTGGGAATGGAGGAGAGGGAGCCTGAATGAGTAGTGAGTAGCATGTTCTTCTGGGATGCAGTTCAAGTTAAGGTCTCTGCTTCAGCAAATATCTGCAAGCTTTTGAAAGCCTTGGTTACATCTTGATATGATGGGAAATTTTCCAAAACCTTGAAAAGCTTCTTGTGTTGAAAAAAAATTTCCCTCGAGCTTTAGTTACTGTATTGGTTTGCCATTCTATAGGCTGGCTTGCTTTTCTGTTGGACGCATATCGTGCATGATATGATGGTTTGGCATTGATGTGGCATGTGAAATAATCTCAGCAAAGGGAGAATGTACTTAAAATGAGGAAGCTTTTTTTTCATAAAAAGGTCTGAAAATTTAGATGAGTTTATTTCCTGGTAAACAGAATCGTTTTTTACATTATGCCCCCATTTTCATGCTATGTGGCAGAGGTGTGGATCAGCCAAGGTGACACTGAATTCCAATGGACCTTCCTCACCTTCATGGTGTAGAACCAAAGGCAAATAGAAGGCACAGAGATTTGGGTGGAGATTAGGCAGGACAGTTTTTGTTCTCCATATGCATCCTCGTCTGCATGAGGGCTCAAAATATAGATGGCATCTGTTGTTTGCTTGTCCATTTGTATCTTTGGACAAATCAGACATGACCTGGTTCCAGTGGAGACCTAGCCCTTCAGGTGTATAGCATCCACTGAAAACTCTGGGAATGTGAAGGCTGATGAAGTGTGACATGGGCTACCAGTGGCATCTCTGTTTGTGTAACAGACTCTGTCTTGTACAGGCAGCAGTGCTGTAGAAGACTCTTTAGACAGGTTGTAGCAATTAAAAATTATCTGTATTTCAAGAAAACTTATATATAGTAACAAGAATGTGCCAATAGCACAGACTGCGGATGTCCCGAGTTCTTAATGAGAGAGCGCAGTGTGGATCAGTGCTGGAGATGTTCATGTCCTTGTGTAGCTTTTTCTTCTTGTTGGCCAAGTAAATTAGCTCAGAAAGCACGTGGGTTTCCTTTCTCAGAAGTGATATTTCTGTTAAAGGGATTATACTTTCCCTTGAGAAGTGCAAACTCATGTGCATTTTTGCAGCTTGTTTGCGAGGTCCTTGCAGTTCCATGCTAGCTTTTTGAGCTGGAGTTTAGCTGTAACATTTTCCTAGATAACAGTGCAAACATGTATCTAACAACGCACAATTCCTGGAAAAAATCCTGAGATAATATGTGAAGAAAGAACTCGACATTGAATGAGGCACTAGATTTCAGTTTCAATCTTCTTAACTTTATTTACAGGAGAGAATAAAATAAGGTGCTGTAGAATAGATTGTATTTGCCCCTGTATTTATGATTGTATCGTTCAGGGTAGAGTAATTCATTTATGGCTAAGCCTTTAGACAGTTGTTGTAAAAGATGAAGGGCCAGACACAGTTTTAAAGAAGTGGTTTTTAAGACAGGAAAGCTACAGGAACCCCCCCAAACAATTATTCCAATTGCCAACAACCATTTATAAATGGAAAGCTTAGGAGACATGAACTTCTAATCACAATGTCTATTCTAATGAAGTACCCAATAGCTTAGAACACTGTGCTGCATAAACATTACTGGGATACATTCCTTCAAACTGGCAGGACGTGGAATGATCGGTGCAACAGACGGAGCAAGAGTGAAAAAAAGGCGTTCACTTTCATGGTGATGAGCAGTTTAAAACTAACCCCTCGGCAGGTTTCATTAGCATGGCCTGCTTGGAGTGGCAGCTATATTAGATGTGATGGGATTAGGTGAAAGAAGAAGTG
>WEKY01041662.1:246843-265903 GCA_013390045.1 Picathartes gymnocephalus
TTCTTGGCAGTTGCTGATTTCCAAGTATTAACATTTAGTACCTTGAGTTCTTGGGGCGGAGGAACAAAAGTGTTCCCTTCCTCTGCCTGTGTGCTCTCCACTGGCTTTTATGGCACGTGTGGCAATGCAGGAGCCCCAGAGTGGAGGCAGTGGGAGCAAACCTGGCCTTCAGGCTCCTCACAGCCTCGAGAAGCAGCTCTCATTCTCCGTGTTTCTCTGTGCAACTGTTTCAGAGGAGTGCAAAGGCAGGAATGCTTAGAGGTCTGCAGTTAAATATAGCAAGCTGGAGAGAGCCTGCTGTCTGTTGTTGCTTTTTAATACCTTGTGGGAGGTTTGGGAGAGCTGGGGTGGGAGGCTGTAGTTGCTGGGGAGGAGAGTGCGTGTACAAGAAGGCAGATCTTTCGGCTCCAGAACTTTCCAGAGATTTCTCCAGGCTGGGGGAGGAACATGGGTGGACTCAGGAGGAAGGCATTTCAAATTGTTCTGAATGCAAACCACCGCCTTTCCCTGCGTTAGTCTCTGTGGCTCTCTTCCAACAACCAAGTCCCCAACCTGTTCCCAGGGATGCTGGAGGACAGGTGTGTTGCCAGAGCATAATTATTTTTTCAAGTTTTGGGAGATCATTTATAGGGCTCAGTGCCCAGGGAGGTATTTCTGATCCAGCCTCAGACAGTATGAGACTGCATATGCCCTCATCCAGCTTCCTTTTCCTGTTTTGAAGCTTGCCAAATATCCTTTCCCAAAAACCACTGCACCAGTTATTGAGGTGAGTTTTACCCTGGGACAGATGAGGGTCCGAGAAGGGATGCTCAGGGTTGCAGGAGCACATTCTGTGCCACCCAGGAGCTCCTTCTCTTATAAACCCCTAGAACATGAGCTGTTAACCAATGTTCATGTTCTGGCAGAGTGTGAAGTTAAGACATGAAGGGCAGAGGAATTGGCTGCATCTGATGTCAGGAGGTGAGGGTCTTGGATATTCACCCAGTTCCTTAAACAGGCAATGTGCAGAGGACAAAGGTTGTATTTGGTATGGAAGAGGGTTAAGGGCTGTTTGGAGACTTAACCATCTGGCTGCAGAGTGAGTAGCAAGTGCAGCCATGTGTGCCAGATCTGCCTGTGCTTGTTTGCTGGACATCATAAGTCCTCTGGTGATGCACTTTTTACTCTGTTGAACTTTTGGTCATCAAGGTTTTACTAATAAGATGAGCCTCCCCACCCCCTCTCACTTTATCCACTAGCCAGCTCCATTTTCAATTATATTGTGAGAGAGATTACAGACATGCTGCAGGGCTGGGGGAGCAGTAGGTCACTCCCTGGGAGTGTGTGTCCCAGAGCTTGGCAATTCCCCCCCAGCTGCTGCAGTAATGTAACTGCACAACTTATCCCCCACAACTTATCATTTTTTGCATGGTTGCAAGTATGAAGATATGACAGTGCTTCGGGTTGCAAATAATTGCAGAGCAAAAATGACCTTCTAACGTGTAAGCCTTTACTATAAATTGCTCTTCCCTCATGGAGGTGGCAGTAATAGAAAGATACATCCCCACTGTCACACAGCTGAATCAATTAGCTGTCTTTGATGCTGCTTTTGGCTGCATCAGTGCAGGAGAGATTTTTCTCTGATGATGCAGAACCTGGGGTTGGAGGTACATGCTGAAGGAGCCAATACAAGACCTGGCTGCCTGTCTCCCTAGAAACACTAAAAAAGCATTATCCTCCTGGTGGTCACTACAAAACCTTGTTCTGTCCTGGTGTGTGAAGCCTCTGGAGGATGTCTCTAGTTATACCAGAGAACATCCCTTCCTCCATGATACAATCTCCTGTCATGAAAATGCACCCAGCAGTGAGGGACTAGCTGTGCATGGAGCACTTTCACTGGCTTCCCAAGGGTCCTTGCAGATTAGACCTCTGGAGGTATTAACTGGAGTACTGTCTCCTTCTTGGGATGTTTGCGCATTGAGAGGTGTGGAGCAGAAAGCCCAAGAGTGATCAGAGGTCTTGAAAAAGTGGCCTGTCAAGGAAGGATTGAAAGGGTAGAGGTTGTTCAGTCTAGAGAGTGAAAAGGGTCTGTGCAAGCATGTTGTGATGCTGCAAAAGGGAAGGATTTGTAGGGCAAAGACAAACAAATGTGTTACACCGAAGCAAGTGAAGATTAGGCTGCATATGAGGAAAAGATTTCTAATGGATTCCCATTAGAACTATAAGTCAGCTAATTTTTTCTTAAATCCTTCACGGCTGTACGGACAAGCCTCTGGCATTGATATAAATGTTATGGAGAGGGTATGGTAGATCAGGAGGCTATTTCTCCCAGTTCCTCCCAGTCCTGTTTTGTCTGATGCAACAACTGTGAACTCACCGCTGGAGGAGCGAAATGTGACCACAAACTTCATGAGTTTGGCATGTGGGATTGTGTAACCTGTGTGGTGTAAGGAAACACTGAAAACTCATTTTCCCTAAACATTTTGTTCACTTTAACGAGGGCAAGCTGCAGAACTTTCAAACTTACTTATGTTTTGGAAACAAATATATGGAAGGAACAGTTGGAATTGCTATCACTGGCTCTCACTTGATGTTTATTCCAAGATGAGTGCTGTAGTTACTAACTGCATCAGCCATCCACCAAAATAAACAATTTCATTAGCAAAAATGCTGAACAGGATGTCAGAAGAAACTGTTCTGATGGTGAGTGCTAAAAGGAGAAGAGTTTTCAGTGCTAGCTGAAAAATTAAAAATTCCTTAGGAAAAAGAGCCTGTAATTTATCATATTGACACCAGGATAATAATTCTTTCTTTATTCTCGGTGCATTGGTTTCTGAGTGAGACAGATTGCTCTCCACGTTGATACTATCTGTCACTTAACCCTTGTTTTATATCTTAATGGAGGGGGCAGAGGTGGCGCAGAGCTGGGAGCTTGGAGCAGGTATGAGATTGGTGATGAAATGTGATGATAGATTAGGGTAAGTGAAACCAGGGTCTTGCTGGCAGTTTTCAAAGTTTCTGATTCAGCTTTCTGCAGTTCCTTCTTCAAAACCAGAATAATAATGTGGGCTTTCTGAAAGCAGCTATGTGTGCTTGAGTTAGAGCAGAATAGTGAGGGCTTTCATGCAGCTGGGAGCCACAGTCAGGCAGGTGCCTGCAGGCAGTGGGGTTTCCTGTGTGGCTGAGGATTACTGCCTGTGGGTGAAGATCTAGGAACACAGCTTGTTCCTATCCTGAAATGGTAACCTTTCAGTCCATACTGCCTGGGGTAATTTAAGGCTCCTGGAAGTTTCAAAAGCCTGATCCTGCAGTTTTGGGTAGGAGGAGGAGCTTGTGAGTGGGTATCTGACACTGTGAACTAACGCGGCCCTGGTTCGGTGCCCTACGTTGGTTCTTTCAGGCATATCACAAGGTCCTTTTCTCTAAACAGTTCCACTGTAATTCGTTACTAAGAAACGAAGACACTATTCATTAGATGCAAAGGTAATTGCCACGGATGCCAAGTTTCTACCACTCTGCCATTTTCTGCTTGGTTTACATTTGCACTAATGCTTTCTGGGTAGGCGAAGCTGTATTTCTTGTGACTCAGGATAGCTTCTATTTACATGCAAATTTAAATGGATGCAATGTTTAGAAATTTGGAGGGCGTGACTGAATTTGGGATAACATGGTGTTTATGACTGGGGAGCTGAGGGAGAATTTTCTGGCCATGCTGAGGATTTTATATTTTAACACCAGTGCAGTACCATCTATTCCAGTAGACTGAGCTTTGATTTATATGTGTGTAAATGAAACTAGCACCAGGCCTATCTCCTCTGCGAGCCCTTTGGAATTACGAATTAAGTTATGCGTAGGCTACAGGAGGATAAAAAGGAGACAGAATATTATTAGCCTGAGTTATCTCCTCGCATGGTGAAGCAATACGATGAAGGAAATGTTCTCTGTCAGCTGTAGTGAACCTTCCGGCTGAACACATCAATCTGTTCTGGAGCCAAGATAAGCAATCTTCTGTGCTCTCCGCAGAGGGGAAACCCGAGATGCCTCAGGGGCCTGTGTTTTTAAAGACATCTACTTTTTATTTGTGCTCTGTTCAAAAGGCTGCTCAAATGTTTCCCCGTTCTGGGGGATATCCAGGACTCATAACAGCAGCAAAGTGTTTCAAAGGGCCAGCCCTGGGTGTTTGAACAGCTCCTCAGTGCTGCCCAAGCTGGATGAGAGGTGCTAGGAGCAGGAAAACAACTGAAGTGCCCCTAATAATTAGGTTAATGACTGGGGCTTTGTAAAATCAGAAAAACAATACAGGGTATGGCAAAATGTAGCAATACTCGCCCACTCTTGGATTTATTTTAAGCTCTTCTCTGGTGACCTGTGGTACTGTGTATATTAGCACCTCTGGCTGGGAGTAGTGTGAAACTCATTTTGTTGATTGATAGGAATTAAACCCTAGAACTCTGCTTTCTGTTATGTGATCTTAGCACTGAAGGAGCTTTTGAGGATCTTTTATTTGTTGTTGTTTCCTGGAGGCTATTGTAGATCTACAAAAATAACCATCTAGTTAAAAAATAACACCAGGGACTTCATACTAATTTTAGTAACTAAATATCTGGTGCCATCGGTAAGATAATTATTATACCATACATGTGTACCAAAATACAGCAGTAAAATATGCAGTGAAACTAATGACCCTAATGTAGGTTCAGTATTTTCTTCAGATAAAATTTAACAAATAATTGTAAGGTATTTTGGAGAATAGGGTTCAGTAGAAATGAATAACTAACATGAGTGCTGGTGAATTTAAGAGTGTTTTGCCACTCTCTAGGCAGCTCAAATCCAACCTCTTCCATATGTTGTATTGGTGGGTGATGTTTTTATCACTCTGTTACGGTTTGGGGGAATTCTGTTGAAGTAGTGGTGCTCTTACCTTGTCCTACTAAAAGGCTTCTGAGCTCACTGCTCTGTCTTTCTTCCTGTATCCACTTACTGACCACCTCAGGGTCAAGTTACACATTCACTGCCTGTTGGAAATCAGCACTTCAAAAGAGAATCTCTGATTTCCTTCCAGCTGTGTTAATAACTTGTTGAGGCATTTTATTCTTGGGTGAGTGGACAGTGGTTATAATTGATGTTGAAATTCTGCAGCAAGTGTCTACAGCTGCAACCTTGGAAACTCCCATTTACCAGAAGCTGCTAGAAAATGTGGAGTTCCTAGAAGTGCAGAGGGAGTGACAAGAGCTGTCAGAGCCTGGGGAGCAGGAGTTATGAGAAAAGATTGAAGGTGTTGGGGATACTTATGTTAGAGAGGGAGAGTAAAGTGATGTGTTAAAATACACTCTGCAAACCTGAGCTCAAGTAAATATTTTCATCTCAGTGTACATGAAAAATGGGACAAAAAGAAAGTGATTAAAATCACAGATTGAAGAACTGAAGCGGGTTTCTGTATCCTCCCCATCTTGGACACCCTGTTAGGAGGTGTGTCAGGAGAGACCCAGGTCTTGTCACTCCTGTCTTGCTGCCGAGGCTTGAAAACAACAGTCACTGCAGCTTTTGTGACACTGTGTTGTATAAAGATGTGGGGGTTTTAAACATATACACAGTTTTAATTTCCTTTGTTTGTTTTTAAATCAGCCCATACCCAAGGTAGATGGGAGGGCTTTGGTATCTGTTTCCAAATTACTTCCTGCTTTCATTTCCTGCTGCTGTTTTTCTGGATAGCATAAGGTCCAATCTTGCACAGCTCTGGCCCTAAAACAGATGTCCTCTTTTCCTCTGCCCTCTGTGGGAGCTGAGATTGCTCTCTGAGTGGTTCGAGCCTGGTTACCTGCTGAGCCCTGCTCTGCTGTCCAGCTCCATAACAGTGCAAGTGTTTTCAGACTGGTTTTGTGACGAGCAGCACAAATAGCATGATACAGAGCTTTGCAGTTGATGTACTGTGAAGTGCACAGCTCGTGTAGCCTTTCCCCTCTAAAGACTAATAAAAGGCAGGGTAAGCTGGGCTCTGCATCTCACTTCTACCAGTGATCATCGATGTGGGTCTAACAGAAATCTCTCTATTGTGAAATAAAAGCAAAAGAGATTAACTTAATGTTAATATTGAAACAAGCTCATGAAGATTTCATTATCTTGTTTCAGAATGTGAGTTTGGGAATTGAAATAAATAAAGGTTGATGTTCTTTCAAGAGTGAATTCTTTATTTAAAGTAAATTCCTTAAAGTACTTACAAAGGGATTTGCAAAGTATTTTCTAAGTTGTTTATCTTGTATCCAAACATTTTGTACTGTTTTGGAAGACGTGAAAATATCTTACTCATTTTTTTTCCCACTAAATTCTACAATATTTCTTTATTCTTAGGTATAGCTTGCTCCATTTAATTATACTTTAATTGTATTCCAATAAATAATTGAAGTTACTGATTGCCACATGCAGAGAAACTGGGATTTCAACTTGTCATTGTGTTTTTAAGCATTGTATTCAACACTCAACATCTGCTTAATTTTAGACTATAAATCTGCAGTTGAAAACAGTTAATGTGAAGGAATCCCTCATTTATTATGTCTGAATTATTTCCAAGGCAATTGTTCTATTTTACAGTGTAGGGGAGGGAGTTCAGTTTTCTCTTTCTGACAGCCATCCAGACTCATGCTGAGATTTCAAAGTCATATTGGGTTCTTTCTCTTCATCTAACATCTCCAACACAAATTCAACGGGCTAATAATTTGAAGATTTAGGATTGCAGAGGGTAGCCCTACAAGCCAAGTTTAATGCAGAGGGGAAATGCACAGGTCTGAAAGAGAAATTCCCTTTCCTGGCACTGGACTGTGTTCCAGCCCAGTGGGAGTTCAATCATACCTTCTTCAATGGAGTCAGTGGATAGGGTTTGTGGAAGTCACACATCCAGTGAAATAAAAGATCACTGTTTTACTTTGTGCTCTTCCCAGGCAGCAAAGTAAGTGTCTCTACCTTGTTTTGGTTTTACTGGTCTGGCCTTTTTTTTGCTTCAGCCCTGCCCTCCCACCTGGAGTGTTTCTCCTCCCCACAGGCAGTGCATTCAGGCTCCAAGTTCAGAGCAGCCAGAAGGATGGCAGTGAGTGGATTCCTTCTCCCAGCTCCCATCTTCCCACGTCCTCTGTACTGAAAATAGCCAAAAGGTGCTGCTGCCCAACCACAGCTCTGCAGCACCACCACTCCTGGCTTCTCTCTTTCTTACTGGGAGAAGAGTGACAGGAGGGCTGTTAAAACCCTCCGAGCACAGTCAGAGCTGCCTGTGGCAGTGCTTCCTGCTAAAGCCAGGCCCAAGGCGGCTGACCTGCAGACAGCTACCTCTTGGATGGGTGGTGATTCCATGCAGTGGTATCATCTGAGTCCTGTCAAGGCCTGGTGGGCTTTGCCAAAGGTCTGAGAAAACCTCAGCTGTCTTCTCAGGGGAGCCTCAGGTGCTGCTCAGCTCCCCTGCAGGGGCTGCAGGGTGCTGATTCTGGCTCTCACATGAGATGGGTGCCTGTCCTGTGCAGCCACTCCCCATGTTGTATTTCTGCTAGCAATGTTGTAGGTAGTACCTCACTGCATTTCTAACAGAGATTTCTGGCTGGGAAGGATTCTGCTTGTATTTCTCCAAATCTGGAGCAAACAGCAAAAAACCCCCATCACCATGCCTGCCACCACTGCTGGGATGCAGGAGCCACCATGGCCTAGTGCCACCCAGTGGTGTTGACAGGGTGTGGGGCCTGATCCCATCCCCTGAGTTGTCTCACACAGAGCTGTGCTCCACATTTGCTGTGCTTTTTGAGCTCTGTCCAGGCCCTCAGTCTGGGGGTTAGATCAGCATTGTTCTTCCTCCTAAATGGCTTTTGCATGTTGGTTGTACCGGCATCTGCTGCCTGGAAGAAGGAGCTGAGGTGATGGAGAAAAGGCAGAAACTTGTAAACTGGATATATCCTGCATCCTTTCAGTGGTGAGGGAGCTGGCGGGCACCACAGCCTGCTATAAATTTTATGCAGAGCATCATTTTCTGCATCCTTTTCCTCAGTGGCTCTCTGACAAGTGTTTTGTGAGTCTCTGCAGCACACCTCCCCATGCTGCCATCCCTGGCCTTGGCCCTGCTGGTGCTGGTGTAAGGCTCCTGCTGTTCCTCATGGGCCTTTTAACCATCAGACCTGTGGCTCCACAATGCTCCAAGAGGTCCAGGCAGCAGTGACTGAGAGAATTCCTCAGAGAAGGCAGGCTTGTGCTAATGTGAGCAGTAATTCAGAAAAGCTAAAATTAGCAGACAGAGAGGTTTTGTGGGAGCGTCTTGCTGGCAGCAGAGCTGGCACAGGCCGTGCACAGTTCCCTCCTCAAGCTGTCAGCAGCCGTCAGTGGAATATGCAGCAGTTCAGCCAATCCTAAATTTTCTTTTAGGTGATCTCTTTCCTACGGTTTTTGCACACTGTAAAATAGTTTTTGTCTCATTCCACTATGGTTGCTTGTGTTCCTCATCAGTAACTCCAGTATGTGCTATAGCCTTTCACTACTAAAAATTATTATGATTTGGAAGTGGCGTATGCCATCACTTCATGGATGTTGTTAGAAGCAGGAAAACAACTGCTGTGCTTTGCAATCTGCTTTGTAATGGGCATATTGTCCAAGGTATGTCAATGGAAAGCTCTTCTAAAATCCCATGGAGAGTGATTGAGACCTTTATTGTGTGCCAATATGAAGCAAGTAATGGGAGACACAGAAGTGGAGCTGTCTCAGCCTAGATGGGCTGATCCTTACCCTCACTGGATGCATGGAGGTGTTGGGAATGCTGCTCCAAAGTCTGGGTTCCCCAGTGCACAGCTTGGGTAAGACTGAGGATGTGTTTTCAGGAATATATGTTTAGCCATATCTCCAAATGTATGATGAAAAGCTGATGCCATCATGCTGTCTGTCAGTCACTGTTAAACTAAATCTGTCAGAGAAAATGCTCAAGAATATTAAATTTCTACAAAATTTAATGAGAATAGACAGCTGCATCATGGAAAGAGACCTAATTCGTGTCCACAGAGGGGGGTGCATGGTCTGAATTCAGCCCTTCTTAGAGATTGTGGAGTGGGGGCATCTCTAGATCGTGTGAGAGGCACATTTGTCATTAACCATTAAAGCATCTATGTGCAAACCACTACCAAGGGTTTGGCAGTTCCCATGCTCATAAAAGCCTATGCTATTTTATGGTATTAGAAAATTTGATCATCTAAAAATAGAACAATGACCAACTCATGGTAACATGTGGGATTGAGCAGGCTGATGTTCTTCTAGCATGGAAAGTATAGCTTGGGACTGGCAAAATTTGTCTCAGAGGTTGGGATGTTCAGTTCCCTGCTGTTTGCAAAGGGAATTGGTATCCACATTGGGTAGACAGTTGTAAATCTCATCAATGGTTTCTTCTCATTTTCCACAAGGTGTTCCTAACCAAGTCTGTGGTGTTTTATGTCTTTCTTGTGGATCCTGAAGCGCTGCATGCAGCAAAACCTAACTGTAATTCTACAGTGTGAGACTCTTGGGCTACTTAGATTAAGAGAAAAAAAGAAAGAGAGAAAGAAATACTTTAATGGAAAGTAAAATCATAAATAAGAAAAATAATTCTAGACTCTATCATTTCCCCTGCAGGAAAAGGCAGCAAAGTGTAATTAAGACATGCTTTTGGCTTGGCAAACATTGGTCAGCAATGTGTGCCACAGTGTACTTTTCTGCTATTAACAGGGGAGGATTGGTTTCCCTGACTGTGTACACAGGGCTTTATTTTATGTCTAACTTTAAAGAGAAACCTTAGTCTCTAGAGAATTTTCCAGTGATGTAATATTTTAGAAAAGATCTTTTGTGGTACTTCACCAACAAGGCAAAGCACCAAAACAGCTTTCCCTTGTCCTGCAACTGTTTTCAGGGAAATCTTCCACCTCTTAAACATGCCCACAGTACTGTACAAACAAGAGAAAGTAGGAATCTGCTGTAAACTTGATGCTGTATTTACAAGGGACATCTTTGCTGTATGATCCTTTTGGTTAAAGTAATTTAATAGAAATTGTAATAGAGCATGGGCTTTGTAGGATAACTGCATATCTCTCCAAAAATCATAGCAGCAGCAGTTCATCTCCAGCAAGATTCACGCTGCTTTCATATGCCTTTCCTGTCCCTTTCCCCTGTTTCACATGGGAATACCAGAAGAATTCACAGTCTCTAATATTAATGCTGTGTTATTAGAAAACTTCCACTAGAAAGATAAGTTTAGTTTTATAGTTTGTTTATTTGAGGGTCTGCCAAGCCAGATCCTTGTGCTATGGATGTTGTCATTGAAGATTGAATAAATACTACTTTTTGAAGTTTAGTTTGAAAGAATTACTAATTGAAAGTAATTTTTGCTTGGTGAACCATATTAAATTGATATTAAACCATATTAACTGATACTTTTACATCCTGGAGATAGAAAACCCTAAGTGGTTTTATTGTAGATATGCTGCATGAGGCAGAAGTACACATCCCTTTAATAGTGTGCACTGATTAGGCCTCTAATTTCTGGGAAGCTTTCTTAAAGCTGCCTTTCCCAATCCTGAATTGGGAGCACTGTGTAAGAAATTGGCCATGCACTGTGTAGCTGCCTGACCTTAGAAAATGCACTTGGAAAACCTATCTCATTGTGAAATGTACCATTTTGCCATGCAGCAATTCTAGGGAGTGGAAGTAGAATTTAGGGGAGAACAGTAATCCTAAAGGTGCCTGATTAACTAATGGGTGATCTTGCACATAGGAAGCATGGCTGATAAAGCTTCCTTGTTAATAAACTGTTAGTCTAAGAATATTCAAGTAGGCAATATGTTCTTTTTTCTTGAGACCTCTTTTTTTCTTTCATTCTAAAGACAGAACTAAACTCTTACAACACTGATTAATCACATCCATTTGTGAATATGTCCCCTTATTTCTCCATTTGTCTCTTTCTACAACATTTGCAATTTAGTTCAGAAACTGCATCTGGAGAACCAAACATTTCTGGGATCACAGATTAGTTAAGATTTTGCTCCCCACTGGAGATTTGTGGGTAGGAGCTGCAATTCCGTTCCAAAATCTAATTAAAAATCAGGTACATAGGAAAGCAGTGAAAAATCTTACCCATAGGAAGAATGTCTGGGAGCTCTGCTTTGTTAATGAACTGTTACACTAGGAATCAAATACACAAGCAGTATGTGCAGGTTTTTTAGGGTTTTATCCTTCTCTGTTCACAAGGCTAAACTCAACTGTTATATCATTCCTCACTTACCAGGCTTACTGGAAATCTCAGTTTCTCTTTACTTTCCAGAACAGCCACCTCAATGATTTTGCAGTGTCGGATCGTAAACTGTAGGTGACATGGAAACAGGGTCAGCTAAAAAGGTTCCCCGGGATTTTCATTTAGGAATGAATTCTGTAGGACATTTCACCACGGTAGTTTTAGGGACTGTTAAAATATATCTGTGTGTATGAGCATCAGCAGCACTCACCTGATGACTTGTTGGGAGCTACTAATTATATGAAGAAGGCATAAATTTCTATTAGGTAGAATCCACTCAATATCTTTGAGGAAGAGGCCATTTGAGAATCCACCTGCTATAGCTTGGACAGTAGATTTTGAAATGTTCATGTTAGCAAATAAGATGCTAGTTGTCCTTATTATGTATTTTTTACATTCCCAGGGGCACTTGGAAAATTAAAGCAGAAGTGTTTGAATAACCTACAGAACCTGGAGCAACATAAATCAAATGAATATTTTGGATACCAGTGCAGAGCTGTCTTGATCTACATTTTTGGGCTTTTAAAATTGGTGACAAGTCAGTATTTCCAGAAGCTGAAGTCCATTTTGTCAATACTGTGGTCACATTGCCCTTTTAGAGGCAACTGACTTATAATTGTTTTTACAATTAAAGCATATTTTTCCCTTTTTTTTTTGTGGGAGAACTTTAACTGTTCATGCTGCCTTGAAAAGATGCCAGAAGTCAAATGTGTAATTAGGGATTCTGTTAAAAGTCTAATTCCTATATCTGTGAACATTTTTTTGGCACATAGCTTTTTGAGTCATTGCTTTCATTTTTGTATTTCTTATTCTCTTAGCCAAGAAGAAAGTTCCTTTTCAGAGGAAATTGTCATAGACCTTCTGGGGTGTTATTTGTTCTTTGTCAAAGTCCAGTTTTGTTTTTGAGTGAAATACTCTAAAGCATAATATTAGACCCTGTTTTATTTAACACCTTATTACTCATGGCAAATCTCTTCAAAATCCTTCATAAGATGTTACATTTTAAGATGATACAGCAGGTTATGTCAGCATTCTTAAAATGTAAGTTTGTTCTTTCAGTGCTAAAATTGAATGTTTCCAATGCTGGGACACTTTCTGTACTACATCACATGGGTTCAAATATTGGTCAAGTTCTAAAAGCTAATGATAAACTATTTTAGGTCGATAGGACAGAGGGAAGATCAAAGAAAAATCATTATCACCAGATGATGTAACAGGACTTTTTGGGGTGGATTTTAAGGTAGTTGGAACCAAATTAATATATTAGGTAATTTTATGAGTTAGTCTCAATTGATTTATCAAATCATTAGTTCTTCCTACCTTTGATGGGTGCCTCCTGTGAAAATTGCAGTATTCCTCTGTTGGTTCTTCCAGGCTACAGCTGACTTGAACAGAGTCTGAATGAACTGGAAATTTAGATCTGCTCTGCAAACAGAATCAGGCAACAAATGAATCTCAAGATAACAGGTTAGAGAGGATTTTTCTAGGCAGCCATTACCAAGCTCTCAGACTTTTCCACAAGTCTCGTACATCTTAAGACAGAATAAAGATATTTATTCATTGAGTAAATTGCCAGGGGCATAAGAAGGAAATCCTCAAGGTAGAAACATGTATTCACCATGTCTGCTCTTAGTCACAAATGAAAGGAGGATATCAATACTTTTTCAGACTAACACATTAATCTACTACAATAGATTGGAAATTGATGCAAGAGGTCAACCAAAGCAGTAAAAGGCCTGCCTGGCCTGCAGGCTTCTGCTTACCGTGCCCTTTTACTAATTCTTGTTTAAGTACTGTGATCCTCCTCCAGAAAAGCAGTCAAGTGTGATCATAAGTCCATCCACATCCAGCAAATGTAGCCATGTGCTTCATGCACCATCTTAATTGCTTAATCAAGCTCCTTCTATTGTGAGGCACAACTATACAAACAGGAACCAGATGGAAGATATTTTTATCAGACGGGCCATAGGACTAAAGAAACATGGTCATTGAACATTGCTGTCCTGAAAAGCCCCAGAATTAGGGTACGAGTGCATCCATGCAACATCCCCACAATGTGATAATTCAGGCAGCAACCACTGTCATAAACCCAGACTCAATCTTACCTCCCTTTTCAGATACCAACAACCTGAGCTTTCTTAAGGGACATAACCATACATTGATATTTATTTTAGAAGAGTTTATATCAAAGAAGGTTGAAACCGTTACTTATATTTGGAATCAGGGTTGGGGGTTTTTTTTTTGGAGTCATTGGTTTTGTGAAAGATTTTAGCAGTTTGTATAGCATCACCCTCATAAGAGAACAGTGCAATATTCTTTTTGTTTTCAAGTGGTAGGAAAAAGTGTATTTGAGCTGTTTTCTCTGCTGTTTTTCAAGCCTGTCATAGCAACAGAGGTTTTAACTTCTTTTCCTTAGTTTTATGTTATAAAGCACTTAAAATTATGCATTAAGCTAATGCTCTTGTGGGTTCTACATCAAATCCCCATAACTGTGCTTTTGCAGTCTTTTCCACTATAGGCTTTGAGTACTACTTTGATTATGCTGTGATCACTGCTTTTACTCCACACAATACAAAAGGAGCAAAATCCTTGATTATAATTGCAGGCATATATATTTGGCCAGGCACTTGTCCAGTCCTAATTGACAGCCTGAATTGTGCAGCATGGTCTTCAAAACAGGCAAGAGTTTATGTGAATAATTCGCGGCTTTGACAAATGTCATATCTGCAGGTTTGGTGGCAAAATTATCAGCAGTTGAAATAGTTAAGAATTCTGGTATTTAAGCTGCCAGAATTGTGTTTTCAGTGAACACCCCAATAAGATGGAGAGTGCAAGTTCATGTTCTAGTCTCATTGTTTCTTCACTGGCTGCAGACTCAGCAAGACAAATGTGTGTTAGTTTATATTGTCAAGGCTATCTTTGCAAGCAGATGGGCTAGAAATCTAATTAAAAAACCCAAAAGCTTTGATTCTGGCAAAAAAATAGAGAAGTCTGTGGGACTACGCTAAATCCTCTGAATTAAATGGATGTTCTGTGTCAATGCCGTTCTATTGTCACACTTATAAATAAAATATGAAGGGCTCTACTTTTACATAGACCCATAAATGTGCTCATTTATGAGTTTAATAAAGCATGTGTACTCAGTACAATTAGATAAGCAATAACCAATTCCTATATAAAATCAGCACACGTGTAACAGAGAATATATTCCCAGCATGGATAAATAAGCACATGGTTAGATTATTAACTGATCTCTCTTAAGCTTTTGTAAATCAACCGTGAGGTGGCCATGACTATTTGCAATTTTTCTGCAATTATGGATCGTCCCTGTGTCTGAAGTTGTGGTGAATAGAATACATTCAATGGAAGATTGCAGTGGCTTCAGCAAAGAAAAGTGGTATCATACAGAAGCAGGGGCCGAATAACCCAATGAGGTTCACCTGATTCAGTCTCATCCCTTGGACTACAGTGCTCCAGCCAGGTGTAGAAAAGCATAAACTGTGAAGTTATAATTGCAAGGAAAATAGCTACATATATTTGTTTTATGTCAGTATCAGGGAGTCACATGTCGTAGGCTTTTCTTGAACTGGGGGATATGTCCAGTGTGAGGCTAGGTTTTTGCAGAGCAACTGTGAAATGGTTTCTGTTGATTCTCATCAGTTGTTTTCTGGTGGGGAGAGGAGAGGGTAACGATGGTGGTTCAACTTGCTACAGAAACCCACTGCATTAGGCCCATTTCTGCACAGGATGCTATACTGGCATTAGTTTAACTCACAGGTAGGAAACCCATTAGTCTGGTGGAGTAGATGTGGCCTGAGGTGTGTTTGATGTGCTTCTTCCACGCCAAATGAGTGGCTCAGTATTAGGCCAATATCCTTAGGTGCAGTACTTCAAGAATCTGCTCTCTCTGATTTTCATTATCATGGGCTTGCTGACATCTACAATAAATTTTAAGTTCTCTGACTAGCAGATTCCTATCATTACTATTCTGACATATGTTAATTTGTCAATGTAATTTTCATTTCTGTCAGCAGGAAAAGCACCACCTGGTAGTTCTTGAGATGAATAGGTTGATGCTCATTCACATGTGGCACTTGTAGACGGATTTGCCAGTGAAGTTTTATTGTGCTTGTGATAGAGAAGCAATATAGCTAATAGGGAAAAGGGAGCAGGCAGTTGAACCCGGGCAATTACTTTTCAGAGCATTTATCTGAACCTGCTTTAGCTGATAAAACAGTTCCTCTGTTTTTTCCAATTAGAGGTGACTGATACATAGAGGTACTGATGGAGAGCTGAAATTACTTACAATCGTGATGGAAGTTCAGAATTGTAAGGGAAGCAACATTAAAACCGCCTGGCCATGACAGCAATGTGTGAGTTCCCATCAGTGTGGGAAAGCACCTTAGCATGATGGATGATCAGCCTGAGGAGACCACACACTGGCACCTGGGGAGCTCAGCCTCCTGCAAAGGTGAGAGCATCTGAGGTTGGAGAAATACCTCAAGTGATCTTGGGAAGATACTCAGAGAATGTTAGCTCAGAGACTGACTCAGCTGGGGTTTGCACATTTATTGCCAGGATTTTGACTGTTGGATTCATTTTTGCTTTCCAGGAGCTTTTTAGATCCAGCTTTCTCACTCTGAGTGTCAGCGGTGTCTTTTGGAACTTCTACTGCCTTTGAAATACTGAGTTATCAACCTGTTTGTGCTCAGTCATCTCCACACATTTATGATCTCTCCCACATTTATGTCTCCACACGTAAAAAGGGATGATACCTCACATCCAGTGGCTTCATTGGCATGGCTTAGCCCCTCTTGCTAGACACAGTGAGAGAGCCTGGCCTTGCTAGGAGACAGATTCAGAATAAATTGGACATGAGATAGAGGTTTTGGAGCTGGGTTGGGAATAGCACATGAGTTTCCCCTGTCTCTTGAGGACTCTGTAAAAAGGACTTTCTCAACGCTCAGTGCCATCATGGTAGTTTTCTGAAAGAATGAGTAAAGTCTGCGGTATAAATGAATACACAAAAATTGATTTTACAAGTGTGTCTTACAACATTGATTTTTTTAGCTTCAGAGCAAGTCCTTCTGGATGTAATACAACAGGCAGTCTTCACCCAGCCTGGCATGCCAGGAAGCATCTGTCTGATAAGTGAACTATTTTAGGTAAATCATTGTGCCTACAAAGACCTGCTTTGTTTGTATACGGGTGGAGCTCAANGTGAATAAAAAAAAAAAAAAAAGAGAACCACTCATTTTTTAGTCATGGTCAGTCCTCATTGTCCAACGCGGGGGAAAAAGAGGCATCAGCCTTCTAATTATGCAATTCTAAAGAGAACTGAAATTCTCATATAGTATCAAAACCAGATCCATGGCAGGGACCCTGGAGTGTTTCTGGGATGGAGCACTCAACCTTTCCTCCTAACAGATGCACTGAAATCCAGTGTTTGCCCTTATGTGTGTGGGTTATGGCCAAAATCCTGTAAGTCTTAAGGAATAGTTATACCATTTTTGCTTGGAAGACATAAAGTGCAAAGTGAATCTCATGCTGAACTTTGCACTGCAAATGGGCAGAAGCCAGGATACTTAGTTGTGGAAGAATCTGCTATTTTGAGGTGCAAATTTTTAACTGAGGAAAAATCCAAAATATTTAGAAATTTCCCACAAACATACCTCTAAAATGTTATGTCAGTCAAAATATTCTGATAAATTCAAAAGTTTTGTCCTCTTTTTTTTTGAGTAAACAGATCAAAAAAAGGGAACAAAATGAAAAAAAATCATCTGAAAAGGTAAAACAATATTTTGCTGTTATAAAAGCCTTTTTTCAGTTTTAAAGTCAGTAATACTTTCATCAGAACCTGCACTCATCATAAGATATCCTACTTTGAATTGATGAGTAACATCTCATCTTCTCTCCCTAATTCCTTATTTTAATTACAGTTCTTCTGTAAATGGGTGTGCATTGCTCTCCTGCACTGCCAGGAGCAGGGTATGGGAACTGATGAGTGCTTACTGCAAGAGATGTCAGTACTGTGTAGAAAAAGTGATTTTACTGTCTTTGAAGAGGTTTTTTTCCCTCTCGTCATCTATGAGCTCAGTGGAGCCCGGGATCAAATGTGCAAGTCCCAGAGTGGTTATACCTGCCTGCATCAGGAAGGAATTTGGCATGGTGTCTGCCTGTGGACATTACTGGATTTTACCAGGTGCTGCTGTTGACTGTCTAGACCTACATTAATCATTCTTTGCATGAGCTGAACATGTTTGCAGGCTTCTTTATGCTATAAAAGGTCTTTCCCCTATGGGTTTCTCTGCCTCCCACAATGCATTTCAAGGAACTGTATGCATTTGCAATCTAGAGGCTCTCCACTCTGGGGTGATTGTGTTTTATGGCGCTGACTGGAATTCCTGGGGCTGTTCTACCTGCTCCTTTCACTCACTTGTTAAGTCACTGATGTCATGAACTGATAAATCAGGATGCCATGTCTGGGAGCCCAAGCGCTCATTGCCCAGATGAAGTATCCCTTTGCTCATGTGAAAATCTGGCAGTGCTGGCCATAGACTAAACTTCATAGTGACTGCATGTGAAATGGCCTTCATGGTCTCCTTGCTTGAACTGTGAAAAAAATTTACAGTGCAGGCAGAAAGAAACATTTATTTTCCAAATCTTAGTAATTTGGCTGTGCTAAGCACAACAATATATATTTATTTCTCCTCTGGAATCCAATGGATTAGAATCTTCAAACTTACTTCCAATAGCCTCTGCTCATCCAAACCTTTTCTAGAATGGTATGTTTATATTTCAACACAACCCTAATATTTATTTTTTACAGCAAATGTCAAGAACATATAATTTTCATTTGGTAAAGCATTTTTGTTTTGTTTCTGCTAAATCATCTCAAATACAAGACTTTAAATGCTCAAGAGAGAGTTGAATGGTACTTACTGTTCAAATATTTCTTTGTTGTAGTAACAAATCTTTAAATGTAGCCCTGCTTCAACAAAAACAAAGCCCTGATTAATTTCATATTTATCTTAGCAGCTGTTTCAAGGAAGACCTGCCAGATATTGATCCAAATATAGTAGACGTGCAGCAACAAAAGAGGAAGAGGGTAAATGGGTTTAGATGAAGGCATCATTTACCAGCAAAAACTTAAAAGGAATGTGAAAAATTACAGTATTTGTTCTCCAGATTTGGCTTTAACAGCTGCGATCATGCATTTTTTGGACACAGCTGTGTTTTATATCTTTGCTATTTGAATGAAGACAGGAAGCTTCTCAAATAGTGTTTATTTGCTCAATTAAACAGGAGGCCGAATGCCTGCAGAGCTTTGGGTCCCAATTCTGTTCTGGGCTGTAGCGGTGCAGATCAGGGTTTTTACCTGGGTGGAAGACAGCACAACACAACCCTGCTGAACCCTGACAGAGATACCAATGGGACCTGCACCTCTCAGAATGACTCCCAGGAGCTCATGGGATCATGATTACATATTGGAGAAAGGTTTTCTTACACCTACCTGGTGTCTGTTCTTCCTAGCTTACATCACTTTACAACAAAATTGCTTTGAGTTCAGAGCCATTTTTCTTAGAAGTAAAAATCAAATACCAAAATGAGTTACTTGCTTGAGAATAGCAGGAGAACCCATCTGGTACCAGTTAGCTTCTGCTGAAGTATTTGGGTTTTTTCTGCCTTTCTGTTCCCTTCCTGTTGACTTGGGGCCAGAGGCAGGGGTTGAATGTGGATGTTGTGCAGCCCACACATCTGCATTCTTGTGCCATTCACAGACACACCTCATGTCCCCTAAGAGCA
>WEKY01041663.1:0-28307 GCA_013390045.1 Picathartes gymnocephalus
TTTATTTTATTTTTTTTTATTAACAGTATTTCTTCTTTTAATGTTAAATCATAGGATCCTTATATAATTCTGGAGATCGCTAACTCTGTGAAACACACTTGACTAGACAGTGTGTCAGTGCAAAAGAAATTTAGGGAGTCTTCCCATACAACTACAGTGACATCCCTCTAGTTATTTAAAGCTGTATTTGGCTAGAAGTGCTATTTGATACATAAAACATTCGCAGAATAATCCTTTTCCAGAAATTTCATGGCTAAAACTGTTGCAGACTTCTACAATGCAGTGAATTGGCTCTTTAGTTGTGGGGTTTGAAACAAGACTTGATTTCCACTTGACATGAGAAAACAGATGTTAATGAGATAATTAGCTGCAAAACAATTTGGTAAATGCTGTGGTGAGTACCAAGAAGTTTTTTAAGAAAACTTAGATGACTTATTAAAATATATACTCCAGGCAAATGAGTTTTCAGTCTCATGGCTTGGGTTATACTTGAAATCAAGCTTGATAATTATACTTGGGCCTTTTAAGATGATTTTTTCCATTTATTCAGTGTTCTTTTCTTCATTTACCCATGCATATATTTCTAATAGAGTTTTCTGCTTTTTTACCTGCAGGTTCTTGGCTAAAGGCCAGAATGCTCTAATAGAACTACAAACTCAGAGACCTGTTGCTCTAGAGTTGTACAAAGATTTTAAAGAGCTGGGGAGGTTTATGTTACGCTACAGTGGTTCCACTATTGCTGCAGGAGTTGTTACAGAGGTATGGCATTTTTGTAATAGACTTTCTGTACTGTGGAGGAATTATGTTATGGTTAAGACCTGTTTTACACCCTCTATCCCAAAGAAAAGTGATTTTTTTCTGCTAAAAAAGAGACAGTGCTTCAGCAAGGTGTGAGGGAAAGTTGTCATGATTCTGTTTAATTTATTAGGAGTAAAAATTACTCTATTTAGAATTTCCCCTTTTCCCCCTTGAGTTAACATCCATATGTCTTTTTGAAATCTACCTGTGTGAATATTTTGGAAGAAGTTTGTAAATAAGAAGGGTTGCCCATTTTTACTGTGTCTGGGTTGGGTCCAGTGTCTTTTTCTGTTAAAATTAAAGACAATTGTACATTTGATTCTTCCTAATGCCTAAAAACATCATCTCATCCTGTGTGAGGGGAAGCAAAGAGTGTGGAGCTAAACATAAATGTTTTATTTTCTACTAGAAGCAAAAAATATGAGTGTCCCTCTATCTGTCCCTTTAAAAAATCTTGCTGTGATTTAGTCATATTAACCAAGTTCTGGTACTGAGAGCATAAGGCTGAGTCATTTAATGTCAAAACTTAGAATTAGAGCATGAACATTTCTGGTTTCTCCATGTATGCTTAGGAATGATGTGCTAGGTCAGTCAGAGGCCTTATGGATCTATAATGCTCTTAAAAGTCTTATCTGGTCTTAAGTAAAATCCAGAAATAGGATGGACTACACCCATTTTTCATTAAATTTGAGGTGAGTGGGATTCCATTTAGATCTGTGATGTTTAGAGCTAGACTATTGGTTGTACAATTGGGACTAAATAACCTCTCTGATATATTATTTGGGAATTGCTGTTTTAGTACTTTGTCATCTTGTTCTGAGAATTCAAGTGGAAAAGGAATTATTTTTTCCACAACTATATAATACTGAAAAACACTGAGATCATTTCACACATAGTACTTAATTTTTCACCATAGGGTTTTTTTCCGTTTGCTTATATTTTTAGATTAAAGAATGACAGTGGTGACAGAATTTCCACCGTCCAAGAAAAACTCAATCAGATATCCAAACCTTTATTTAAGAATCCAGTTATTTGAATTGAACGAACAAGTGCAATTAACTGGGGAGAAGATGGTGGTGACAAAAGTCAAATTGTGTGAGACATCTGGGGATCCCTTCATCAGTCTCTCCTGCTACAGAACAAGACGCCAACTGACAAGGAACTGCAAGTGTTGCACTTCTTGATCTCAAGAATCTCATGAGTTTCTCCATGTGGAATTTAGCCCTTAGAGAAGTTGATGGAAAAATATTAGAAAGTTGAAGTAGAGAAAAAGATTATGAATTATCATGAAACAAACTCCTTACTTCCAGACATAAATTGTTTACATATTTTTGTTGATTGCTTTTTTGCTGCACATTAATTCAGTAAAGTAACTTTATTGGTCTAAAATATTTTTAGTTTTGAGTTGAATGCATATTCAGGGAAAGAAAAGAGCTATTTACCTTGTTTTCAAGAGAATGGCATGTAGTATTATCATGGGATTGTTTTCCCTGTCCCAAAATTTATTTAAAAAAAAAGAAATTTTCTTTTGCTGTGTAGTGGAAGCTGTGCCAACATTGGCTAATTTTATTTTTTAAACAGTAAGAATAATAAAATAAATTTGCCTGAGCATTTTTGTCTCTCTCATCTTTTGTTATTCAAACACTCCTAAATTGTGTTAAATCATCCTTCACTTACCATAACTGAGAAGTTTCAGAGTAAACTTATGAGTTAAAATGCGAAACTGGCATCCAACTTGGCTTTCTGAAGAAATAATTTCAGTTTTTCTCATGTTACTCAGTGCAGCCACTGCACATACACATCTCTTTCGTCCAGACTTAGTGCACTTTTGAACAAAGGCTGACAGTTTAATCTTGTGGTGTCTGCTAAAGACAAATTGTGCTGACTTATGCCTATAACTCCTTCCTGCTTTTTAGTAATGGGGCAGATGAAGCCTCCCAGCTGAAAGGAGGGTCCTTCTGCCACCTCCAGCTCAGGACAGACACACTTTACTACAACTTGGAAGTTTTTTCAGTAGGAATTTTGAGAGGACCTCAGGTATTTCAGGACCTGTATGTCGAGTGCAGAGTGGAGACAATTCACCTTTGTCGAGACTTAGTACTGGGAGGCAGGAACTGAAGCACTCACTCCAGAGTGTCAGTTACTGCCATTAACTGAAGTAAAGCTGTGTCCAGAGTAGTGAAGAACACAAAACTGCTATGGTTGTTATTTAGTTCACAGTCCTGTATGGGCTGTACCTACTCTTCCCAAATGATTTTTTTTTTTGAGGTAACTTTTTTTGCACTTAGGTACTTTAGCCCCAATTCAGCAGCTACCTGCACTTGACCACATAGATGAATTGTACTGCTGACTGCATGGATATTTGTAGAAGTATCACCAATGCTTTATGTGGAAATTACTTTTGTAAAAGCTTATGAATCTGAAATACCTGAAAACTGTTACTTCCAAAACTGAAACTTATGAATTACCACTATTTGTTACGTCTTTTTATAGAACAAAAAATGCACTTAAATATTCACCAGTTTTAACATGCCACTATGAAGGTTTTGGTGTCCTTGTTGGATTCCGGAGATCTATACTGCCAAGCTCCTGCATTGAACCTGTTCCACTTGAGCTTGCCTTCAAACATTGAAAATGTTTAGGTTGCCCTTAAGTCAGGGGACAGTTACAGTCTTCAGTTTTAAGGCTTGCATAAGTTCCTTACTGTTTATGGACAGGGAAGTGTGATACACGGTGAACCTCTGATGACTCTTCTCACACATGTTTGCATTAAATTTTGAGGCTTACTTTTCTGTGATGACAGAAAAGCTACTGCATGCTTAGCAGTTTGCAGCTTGGGAGAAGCAGAGGTATTACCTAATCCACTTTCAACGTGACTGCACCACCTTTCAACAGAGATTTGAACTCTGCCCAGAGGTGCCACTTGGTTGAAGCATAAATGATCTGTTGTTGTACAATAGAAGCATATCACCTTTCTTCAATCAAAATAGGATTGCATGTTGATCCATGTGAAACTTGATGGCCTGGCAGTTGTCTAGGATGCAAAACCTTCCTAAACTGCTGATTGAGATATTCACAATCTAGTGAGAACATACTGCTCTCTGGAGAGCTTGGAGGTGGCATGCAATCAATTTTAAAGCAATTTGGTAATCCTAAGCACTGTCTTGGAGAAAATGTCGTCTACACAGCTCTTACAAGGCAGTTAGGTTCTTCGTAAGTTAATGACAAAGCTAATTATATATAACAGGCTTCTCTGTGGTAAGGCAGCTTCCACTGGAATATCTGTGGAAAGGAAAGCATAAAAGCCAGCGTCTTGCTTTTTTGGGGGGAAAAAATAAAAGATGATTTTCTGACAACATATAACAGTGTGCCAGGTAGGATTGTGCTTCTCAACTGTTTGAATTGAGGGGTCACTCAGCTGTTTGTATTGTTTGATGCTTGGGGATATTGATGGGAAAGAGTTGCTTAGTGCTTAAATCTTTTGGTTTGGTGGGTGCATTGGTTTTGGGGATACCAGGAAAAGTGTTGATGATGATAAAACGGTGAACATGACCTGCAGAGATGGTGGTCTTAAATGTCTTTTCTTGTGTCTGCTGACACTCAGGTGACATGCAGGTTCCTGGCTAGGTGTTTGAGTGTTGAATTATTTTGTTTAGTTCTTGCAAAATGTCTTCAAACTGTAACTTGGAAAACTGTTACAGGTAGAAATTCCCCTGTCAAACCATTCTTTTTCTCTTTTTCAGTACTTTGTTTCCTACAGACAGAGAAAAACTGGTTTCCAGCAACTATGCTGTTCTTCCCTCCTTGCTTCAACTCCTAGAAAAGAGCCAAGTGTCATAGAAATACTAATTTTTTCCCCTTTGCTCTTTCCTGCTGTTGTTGCCAGGGTTTTTTCCCACTTGTAAGCAAGTGTTGCAGGGAGAATGGAGAGATGGGGGAGGAGTTTGGACTCGCTGTGCAAATACATACAGACATACTAATCTAAATTGATGCCTTGTTGAAAAAAATCACAGGTGAAGCAAGCAGCCAACAATGGCTCACTCAAAGGCTCTCTTAGTGCTGGAAAACTTCATCGGTGGCAAATTTGTTCCTTGTTCCTCCTACATAGACTCCTATAATCCATCCACCGGAGATGTCTATTGCAGGGTTCCCGACAGTGGCAAAGAAGAGGTGAGTACTATCCACATGTACAAAGAAGTGAAAAATGTTAAATGCATATAACAATAACCTTTTGAGTGAGAGAGGTTGAAGGTGAGAGAACAGGAAAATGATGACTTCAATGCTTAGACAAGTAAATTCTTGATTATATTGTATTGTGTAATTAATGCTGCGGCAGCAAATGCTGTCTTTTTTTACATTTTGCTATCAGAAAGTTATGGTCTGGATTCTAAGCTGGTGTGAATCAACAAAGCTTCAGTAACTTGCATGGAGCTCCTTCATCTCATCTCCCACCATGTGCCTTGTGCATAAGTTAACAATAACACCCAGACAGACTGTAAATATAAACAAACTCTAAGTGAGAACAGTGTTTATTGATCTTTTCTGTAAATAAATGTAGAGGCACCATATGCAACAGTGTTCTCCCTTAGTGTCTTGATGATTTTCAGTTTTCATTTAAAAGGATTTTTGGCTTGGTGTCTCTTCTCTGAAGATGGTAAAAAGCTTTCAGACGTCTCTGGTTTTGATATTAGCAGTTGGATATTCAGTGGCTCTGATGAAGTGACTGTGATGAGTGAGTTTCCTTATAACATACCCCGTCCTCTGCATTCATAGGGTTTCCTGGTCTTGTGCTCTCTGCTGGGGGAATGTTTCCTGGAACCGTGTACGTATTCAGGTGTGGATGGGCAGTGATGTTCTTCAGGGGAGCTGCAGTTTCACTGATGCTACTTTGTAGGGGACCTACAAGTCTGTGTCCAGAATAGTGTTTCTGACTTACTGAAGAGGGAAGCTTGGATAGCAGAGAGGGCTTGGAAAGTATTGTCAAATAGTGGACAGAATTTTGAAAATGTTTTTTAAAACAACCTACTACAGTGTATAGCTGTTCACTTCACTTGCATTTCAGCCTTATTGACGGCTTCTCTCAACAGAAACCTTTGCACTGTAATTTCAACTGGGTAAATATTTGTTAGATGCTGATGACCAAAGGTTAAAGAGTAACAGGTTGGGTTTGTTGGAATACATCTGTGTAAGTTCATTCCAATCCTAATTATGCCTGAAAAGTTTGCTCTTTGATGTGCAGGTGCAAATCTTCCTGTCCATTCATTTGCAAAATCATTAAAACCAGAGAGATCTGAGAATGGCAGAGGCTGCTGGCCACTCTAGAGATACAGTTCAAACATCCTAAGAGGAACGGCTTTTCCCTTTCAGCTTTCTGAGTCAGTGTTTGTGTGTAGCAGTGGGAACACAGTTTAAAGACCTGTAAATTTGGTAAGTGCTTTCGTCCTGCCATTAGACAACTAGACAAGAAGGTTGTGCTCTGCAGAGCTGGCATCCACTGGTGACTGATGGAATATGTTGAAGAAAATGCAGTCACATACTACATGAGGTTATCTAGAGATACCAAAGTAAGCATCTAGACCAGAGTTCAACAAAGGATTCAGGATGCTGGTTTCTAGCAAGGCTCAATGTCCAGTTGCATGTTATCTTGGTTAATTTTACTGGGAAGTTAGAAGGTGAAACAAGGGGAGACAGTGAGTCTGTTGCTGACCCTGGAGCTTAACATCAGGTCAGCTGCTGTGGCCATTTCTGCCAAAAACACTGAATGTATTTTTTTCTATGATTAGTTTGTTCCCCAGCTGGGTGTCTTAAATTCTAAATAGCAGTACCATAGCAAGATGAGCAGGTGCTCTGTATATCCAAAAGATGGGCTGATGAGGACTAATTAGTGCTGGCAAATATCTACTTTAAAACGCTTCTCTTTAGAGAACCTGGCTCCTGCACATCATCCCCTGCAAAAGCAAACATGTCCTGAGGCCAGTTCAGCTTGGGGCATTTTGATAGCAAACTTTCATGATGGGTCTGGATTGTGTGTTGTTTCTCTGTTTCTGTCTTGTGCAGAAGAGGAAAGCAGAAGGAAGTGTTTCAGACATAGGAGTTCATAGTTGAATTCTTACGCGTGTTTTCTTTGTGGCTTGACTTTCTTTGCTGCTTTTTGCTAGTCAAACTAAGTAATTGTTTAACCTTTGTATACTTAGTTCTTCCCTAGAAAATCTCTCCTTTTTTCCTCTTACTTTTTCTTAGATGAATCTACTGCCACTTAATTCCTTCCTTTGCTAGTTTTCTCTTCTGCCATCTGTGAAAAAGCATTATTTTTGTCCTTCTTCCAAATCCACCGAAGGGTTAAAAATGCAGACAGTATTGACTATCTCTTCTCCTGGCAGCACCTGGTGGAAAAGGCCACAGAGGAGAGGACAGATCAGCAGCAGCAGCACCACAGGATGGGAGGGTGGAAGAACAAGTTAATTAATGAAGGTAGTATGGTTTCACAGAAGGTGAACATTTTCAGGGTAGCGTGGCATCTGCACCGGACTCAGTCAGGAAGCTGCAGTTCCCCTTTCCCAGGCCTGGTTTGGTCCTGCTTCAGCTGTTCAGTGGCTGAGAGCCTGCTGCCATCGGCACTTGAGCAGGAGACTGTTGAACTGCAGTCGAAAGAGAAGAGTCTGGGTTTCTGAGCTTGGCCAGTGATCCATGTTACCCTCTGCATGTTGGTTTATTTCCCACCTTGCCCTTGGCACTAGTGTTGTTCTGGCTTTCAAACTCTGGGCCTTATTTTTATGGGGCCTATAAATTCTGATGTGTGGGAGGGGGAAGGAGAAGGGGTAGATAGATTTTATCTTTTTGCTTGCTTGAACTTCTGTGCCCTCAAAACATCTTTGGAGTGTCTGTAAATTATTTTGTGATGGGTTTTATAAGACCTGTCACAATCTGAAGGAACAAATTTGGAACTCAGTTTTGTGGAATTGGTGGAAAGGCACCTTCAGTGACTTCATGAAAACCAGCAATGTGGCAACATTCAGAGAAGGCATAATGATCTGAATAATATTACACCAGCATCCTCCTAGTTATTGATTTTGGCAGATTTCCAAAAGCTGAAGAAATTTTGTGAGCAAAATTTTAGGAAATCAGCTAAGACAGCTTTGACCAAACCACCACTTTGATACATATATTAGACATTCGGAGTATTGAATAAATGATACATAGGAAGCAGAAGTTGGGAAATAAGGCAGTTAATTCAAATATGGAAGGATATTGATGACCATCTTTAGTTAGTGTGAGGCTGGTAAACATGAAGAAGGAACTGCTTATAAATCAAGAGATGACAGATGCAGGTAACTTCCAGAGGAAGTCCAGAGGAAATGACCAATGGCATAGAAAGCCTTCTGCTGAATTTTAATGCTTTGAAGATGGCTCTGCTTCAGAAAAGTACTGGTAATCTACCACTGTTCAGAAATGTCAGGTTGAAGGACCATGGAGGAGTGATGTACATCTCAAGCAAAACACTGATAGGAGTGGTGTGCATCTGTGTAAATGCATATAACGATTCTTATCTGTAGGTTTTGTTAGATAAGAGAACTGACTAAACCCTCAGGGTTTATAAAGGAATTTTTTTTTTCTGTGAGGGTATTAATTAGTTTCTAGCTATGATCAGGTAAGATAAAATTTTTCTCTGAGTGTCCATTCCCTAAATATATTCTTAGTCCTTGCTTGAACAAAATGGTGGAAATCAAGACATAGCACAGCATTCAGTCCATTTCTTCCCCAGCCCCTTACTTTCATCATTGCCTGGTGTGGCTGAAGTCTTGTGTTGCAAGGGTTGGGCATGTTTAGACTGAAGCTGCATTTGCTCTAGGGAGATTCTTGCTCTTTCCTGCATGAGAAACAAGATTCGTTTTTGTTTTGGCCAGTGGCACCTGCTGGTGCCAGTTGACCAGTCCAGCATTTCTTCCAGGATGGGAAGGTGGCCCATAAGTTGCTGTAATTTGGGGAAAAACAAGAGTTCCAGTGGAAGTTTCTTTTCTAGGTATTCTGTTTCAATAACACTTCTTGAATTATGGGATAGTATCTTGATTACAGTGGAGAAGCTCTAAGGAGTTGTCATCTTCCAAGAAATGTGATCTGGATTATTAGTCTCTGAAATATGAATTCATCTGCTGAGTGTTTACTATCTTCTTAAGCCTTTCATTAGCATTCACTACCCCACTTTTGCTTTTTTAGGTGGAAGCTGCTGTCAAAGCTGCCAAAGATGCCTTCCCAATTTGGTCCTCAAAAAATCCATTGGAAAGATCTCAGATCCTGAACAAATTGGCAGACCTGATTGAACGTGACCTGGAAGCATTTGCACAAGCAGAATCAAAGGATCAGGGTAAGAACTGGAACTGCTGTTCTTAAATATACTGTGCCTTGCTGAATATTGAAATGAAGGATTTGGATGAAATTTTTAGTATGGTATGAACTGTTGGAGCAAATTGGAGTTGATGTGCATGAACTTTGAGGAGGTTTTGGATTTGGGATTCCTGGGGCATTCTTGCTTTTCAGAATTGCTGACTTTGACTTCAGTTGTCAGATATTTGGAATCCATTACTAGAGGGGAGCCGTTGTCAATGACTACGGTTGCAGTGTGCTGGGGATAACGGGCACAGGACAAAAGACATTTCCCAAAAGACGCACCAACTAACTTTCAAAGCAGACTATAAAGCACTGTTTCTGTCCATGATGACAGCAGCATGTTTGTTTTTGTTTCAGGAAAAACTATTACATTTGCCAGAACGGTGGACATCCCTCGGGCCGTGCACAACTTCCGATTCTTTGCCTCTTCCATCCTTCATCATGTCACAGAGTGCACCGAAATGCCAGCCATGGGGTGTGTGCACTACACCTCCAGGGCACCTGTGGGAGTTGGTATGATGATGCTCACATGCTGAAAAGCTTGTCGGAATGTCTGCCTCAGTAGGGGCTCAGCAAAGAAAAGATTTTTTTGAAAGCATTTATTGTCTCTGAGTCGGGTGTTAAACATGGGCTTGTCTGCTAAAGCATACACAACTCCATGTAAAATCAGTCATGCTATTTCATGGCAAAAAAAAAAAAAGATTGCATGCCTAGAAGGCTTAACCTGTTGCTCTTACCTTCAAAATCTCTCATGTGTTTTGTCTGTGTGGGTGAGCATTACAGCTGTGGATCAGTGCAGAGCACTGAGCTGCTGCTCCTGCGGGGAGAGCGGGATCCCCCTCTCCTTTGGGAAAGCAGTAGTGGTTTGCAGTGAGTCTGTGGCACGAGTGTACGTGGGCGAGTAAAACACTCTAGCTGGGGAATTGCTGAACTCGGCCACTAGATGCTGCTGCGGCTTCAGAAATAAAGTGGATGTCCTGTGCTGACAAGTAACGATGTTGTAATGATTTCAATATTAGGTTATGTTATATATATAATATAAAAAACATATTAAATATATGTGAGTTCTCCACATTTACACTTGAATTACTTAAAATTAGCTAACTTAGAGGACCCTTTAAAAATGTTTCTTGAGCAGTGGAGAACATGACTTCTGGTAAAATTATTCTCATAAGGAAAAGTCCCTCACTGCATCCGTTCCATCAAACAGAAAGAAATCCTGTGGCTTTTGTGAGGAGTCACACCTGACAGTTACAGATTTTTTTTCATAATTTCCTATAAACATGTAAAGTGAAAATATTCCTAAAAGAAATTACTGAAAATAATTCTGATCTTTCAGCAATTCATGGGAACAACAGTTTATAAAGCAATAAATTTTGGCACTCATAAGTTAGACTAAAATTTATCTGGCAAATGTGTATTATATGTTATAGAGTTGGTTTAATATTAAAATTGAAAAATAAAAAACTGCTTTAAAGAGCAATAGAAAGCAGGAATATGACCTGAGCTGGCACATTCAGCTTGGAGAAGAGAAAGCTCTTGGGAGACTTACAAGAGAGCTGAAGAGGGACTTTTTACATGGACATGTAGGTGATAGGACAAGGGGGAATGGCTTCAAACTGAAGGAGGGTAGGTTTAGATTAGATGTTAGGAAGAAATTCTTTACTGTGAGGGTGATGAGGCATTGGCACAGGTTGCCTGAAGAAATGGACAATGTCCCAACCCTAGCAGTGTTCAAGGCCAGGTTGGATGGGACTTTGAGCAACCTGGTCTAGTGAAAGGTGTCCCTGGCAGGTTGGAACCAGATGATCTTTAAGGACCCTGTCAACCCAAACCATTCTATAATTACTTTCACTTGCGCTTTGCTAACACAAACTATTACCACAGACCAGTTGTTGTAAATGATTGTTATGCCTAACCTTGCATTAATGTTCCTGTGAAACACTCAAAAACTTTCTGAGAATATAAGATTCTGCCCTGAAGAGGTAGCAAAACTTATTCAGAGTTCAGCTGATCACTTTTAGAAACATTTGCGCAGATCTTTTAAGAAGTTATCTCCCTGTGAGAAACACTGCAAATTTATTGTACAGTTGTCTGGAAATAAAAGCCATAGTCAAATTCCCTTCATAGATCTGAATTGGTATATAGCTGCTTGAGGTCAGAGAAATGAGTTTTATATCCCAGCAGATTGACCTCCTGTCTTTGTGGTTTTGTTTTGTAGCTGGTTTAATCAGTCCTTGGAATTTGCCACTGTATCTGTTGACTTGGAAAATTGCTCCTGCCATTGCATGTGGAAATACTGTGGTTGCCAAGCCAAGTGAGATGACGTCTGTCACAGCCTGGATGATGTGCAAGCTCTTGGAGAAAGCAGGTAAGTCCTGTAGCATGCTAAGGAGGAGGAATAGGGTGGAAATGCTTGTCTTTGCACCACTTTTTTTTTAGTTGCAGAATTCAGAAGGTGCTCAAAGGCTTTGGGAAAGACTGCTGTAGCTGAATGTTGCACTGGAGAACAAAACGTTTTCTCTGTCCTCATACTATCCTATCTCCCCAACCCAACTCGCTCATTTTTTTTCCACTATCTTCTGATGAAAAGTTTTGCCCCTCCTGCACTCTACTTACGGATGTCCTAAATTTGTGGTGCAAGCAAAGGAGCCATGAGAGAATAAAAGAGCAAGAATCAGCTCTTGGTAACTGTGTCACGGCCTATTTGGTGCACTGTTAATTAAAACTGGGAGAACAATTGCTTGTTCCCTGAATGACTGTACACTGCATCTCTGATGATGCATGTCAGACAAGCTTGATTGATTAGTGGAATTGGTTTTATCATTTAACCCATGACCCACAGAGCTGTCTAACATCATGGATTTCAGCTACTACTAAAGCTAAGGGTCAGTACTTTTCACCCTCGAGCTGCTGGTAACTTTCTAACTTCAGGGACAAAACACAGTGAAGTGACACCTTCCGAGCGAGGGGAGGGCAGGATGACTGTGTGCCTTTGTCATCAGGGGTGCCTCCTGGGGTGGTGAATGTCGTGTTGGGAACGGGTGCCAAGGCAGGAGAGGCGCTGGTGTGCCATCCCGAGGTGCCGCTGATCTCCTTCACGGGCAGCACGCTGACAGCCCAGCGCATCACGGAGAAGAGCGCTCCACACTGCAAGCGGCTCTCGCTGGAGCTGGGGGGCAAAAACCCCGCCATCATCTTCGATGACGCCGACCTGAGCCAGTGCATCCCCACCACCGTGAGGTCCAGCTTTGCCAACCAGGTGCCTGCCACCCCTGTAACACATAAAACGCGCTGGCAGCAGGAGGGGAGCGTGTCTGAGGGTTTGTGTGCGTGCGTGCACCTACCTTTAGATCTGAATCTCAACTTGTCAAGGTCTGTTTCAAGATTGTGTTTGAGAAAACCCTAAGTAGAAAAATATGAAAAAGGTTTCATTATCCCACAAGGAGGGAAACAAAGTAATAAAAGGCTCTTCTTCCTGCTCTCCATCAGAAGATAACAAGGTGTTATTATTCCTCTCAAAGTAGATACATTTCTTATCTCCCAGGGAAGCAGCTGCTTTAAGTCCCACTACAAGAAGTAAGTGGAAGGCTTGTTGACTTGCTAGAATGAAATTAGGGAGCTTTCCCCAAAATTTTACCAACATTATTCTTCTTATTCTGGGCCCCTCAGTTTAGGAAGGATGTTGAGATGCTGGAATGTGTCCAGAGGAGGCCTTCTCCTTATCTTTTTCTTTTTTATCTGGAAAAATTCCCACTTTGCAGTGCTGGTTAATGTAGTTTGCACTCCCAAGGATGCAGGGACACAAGTGATCTGCGTTGTAATTCCTAGTACATGTCAATAGTGCAACATAATATGAAACAATATTGTTGATTTCTTGTTTGTTTCTTTCTTTTTGGTAGGGTGAGATCTGTCTCTGCACCTCCAGGATCTTTGTTCAGAGGGGAATATACAGTGAGTTTTTGAAGAGGTTTGTGGCAGAGGCCAAGAAGTGGAAGACTGGGAATCCCTCAGATCCTACAATTGACGTGGGAGCACTAATAAGTAAAGAGCATCTAGAAAAGGTGATGTTATGTAGAGTTTATGGGATTTTGTCTCATCTTTAAGAGGGCTACAAAAGATAGTTTCAGGAGTGTGTGGGAAAGAATCGTGTCATCTCCAAGATTAACTCTGAGTGATGATAACTCAAAATCATTATAAGATATTTTTTTAATGAGGTTTCTGTCACGAGTGGCTTGGGATCATGTGATTACTCTGAAAAAAATCAAAATCCCTTATTATCCCAAGATAATTTAAAAGGACAAAAGAATATTTCCTCCTGTTTGAATGAGATAATTCTAATGATTTCTAAGCCCTGAATTTATACTCACAAATCTTAGAGTTCAACAACATTTTCTTGGATTTTAATAGTGCATTTGCTAGGATCACTAATTTGCCTAATAAGTTAGTTGACAAGGTAAAAGTCTTATTTTTATATAACTCTAAATTCTGGGTGTACAAAACACAGTTTCCTAGAACTGCTTGCAGTAATTTGTAATGGTCTGGAGAGCAGCTGAGATGCTGCACAGTTAGACACAGTCTGCTTTAGTGGCTTATATGAAATGAAAGTTGAGGTGTCAGAGTTCAGGGAGAGCAGATGCTCATATCCCAGAACTCTCTGACGCAAGAAGCAGACTGAAAAACCACAGAGAGAAAGCCAGACCTTTGATACACTTCCTGATGCCTCAGCAGGTCCTCCAGGGTCTCCTGGTCTGAAGGAAAGTGGAAGAAGCACGCGTTTCCTGAGGTCCTTAGTCTGTAGCACCACAAAGAACTTCCCAGTTTAACCTACCAAGGTGGCTAAAAGACGAAAAAGATAAGGAAGCCCTGTGGTATCTCTGTGATCTTTCTGTAAAGAGAGGCGCTAGGCAATGATTGCAGAACAGCAGACGCAGATCAACAGTACGTCCTATGTGTTCAAGGTAGCAAGCAGCCATGGAAACATCTTTAATTATTTATTAATGAGATTTTCTGTAGCGTTCATGGCTTCGTCATCCTTGGGGCGTGTAAACATTTGCAAAGCCCTGCCTGTGAGGCAGGGAAATACTACTGATCCCTTGGAGTAAATGAGTGAACCATGGCGTGGGGTACGTGGCAAACTGCCCAGGCTCCTGGGAGAGGGGAGGGAGGCTCTGGGACCACTTGTGTTTTCACCAAGGGCCTTACCCTTTTGACAGTACTTAGTGGCAAGGGCCAGCAGTGTGGCCAGTAAGTGTTAGGAGAGAGAAAACAATTGGTTTTTTCTACAGGAAATACACCGCTTTGCATACAAAGAAACATAACAAAAGTTAGGGAATGCTGCCCTCTGTTGTAAGAGAGCAGCATGTTCCAGCTGGTGACATTCAGGGGCTGCTGCTGATGTGTGAACCCTTGGGATTTGGTGTCCTTTCGCAGTGATGTTTTTCTGCTGCTTCCCCAGGTAAGGAACTATGTGAAGAAAGCCCAGGCTGAAGGAGCCAAAGTCCTCTGCGGAGAGGGAGTGGATCCTTTGGACCTCCCACCTGGCAACCAGAAAGGCTATTTCATGTTGCCCACAGTTATTGCTGAAGTCAAGGATGGATCTTGTTGCATGCAAGAAGAGATTTTTGGTCCTGTGACATGTGTGGTAGCATTTGATACAGAAGAAGAGGTGATCAAAAGAGCCAATGGTGTGAAATATGGCTTGGCAGCCACGGTGTGGTCCAGCAACGTGGGACGTGTTCACAGGGTGGCACACAGGCTGCAGTCTGGATTAGTGTGGACCAACTGCTGGCTTGTGAGGGACCTGAACTTGCCATTTGGTGGGATGAAAGCCTCAGGCATAGGCAGGGAGGGAGCAAAGGATTCCTACGAGTTCTTCACTGAGGTCAAAACCATCACAATAAAGCACTGACATATGTCAACAGAAGTATTTTAGAGTGAAATAAATGACAGCAATTTGAGTTACCAAAAATGGCTCCTTAGAACACAGGGTGCTATTGTGGCCATTCCTTTCTTGAACTTTGGTCAAGTAATATCAATGACAGCTGAAAATGATCATCCCAAATGCTAATGTTAAAGTCAGCTTTTTATGTTGGATGAGAAGATCAGTGTGGACTCCACAATCAAGCCATCCCAAGCCAGATGACTTGCCTGTCTTACAGATAGATCCTAAATCCTTTTGATATTCCTGTCTCAAAAATCTGTCCCTTTAAGGCAGATTGGAGAAAGAGTACTATATGACAGTAGCTCTGGTTGGTGAATTACCTTGAGGGACAAAGCAACAAGCACGTGGTGAGGCTGATATTGTAGAGGAGAATCAGCACATTTTCACTCTAATCAGTGTCATCCACATAGCCACCCATATTGCACATCAGTGATATCAGACAAGGATTGATACTACACTACATTGAAAGCCTGAGGAACTACCTTTAACCTACTAAGTGGTTTTAAACCGTGGGGTCATAACATTTGCTTGATATTCATGGAGACAATAAATGTTTTAATTATAGCCTTCTTTACAGTAGGGAGCTATATCATCTGAATACCTGTTCTCTGACTATTTTGAAATTAAAGTGTTTTGTCACTTTGAGACCTCAGTGATGGCGGTTTTTACATCCCTGCACAAAAATATGGCTGCATCACAGACAGCTTCACTTTTCATTAATAATACCTAGAATTTACTCCTGAGAACTAACTGTTGGATATGTTTGTCACCAAAATATAAAACCACTTTCAACTCTTCCTCATTTGCTTGCAGAGATTTTTTTTTAATTGGGTATCTCACAGACCTGTTTGCTTTCAAGAAAAGGAGAAATAGAGTTGGATACTCCTCGATATCTCTGGATGCCACCTGGTTGCAGGGCAGACCTAGCAGCCAGGTTGGAACTGTGGGTATTTGGTGGGTTTGGTACAAGAACCCCCAGTTGAAGGCATGTTAAGGAAATACGTAAAAATGATAGGCTTAGTGAATTGATGTATTCTGAATAAGCTTAAGCATTTTATTTTAAAAATGCCTATGTCTATTCATGACCATGTGGTGGCAGCAGAACACCTGCTTTGGTGTTTTTAATCCCAAGTCACTCAGCTGGGAGAGGAATAAACATCCATAGCAGTGCATGTTTCATTCTGCCAATTATTTTCTATTTACAAATCCTGTTTGGAAGAGTAAAAGAACCCAAAAGCTGTGAAACACTTCATTAGTTGGGGGATGATAGGGGGATGCGGGGGGCAGACATTTTCACCAACAGCAGATGGAATATTGCACAATTAGTAGAAATGGATGGATACCTACCCCCAGCTGGATCTGGTCTAGGTTTGGGTTTAATTAGATGAATTTACTTTCAGGGGTTGATTTTATTTTTGCATTAGATGTGATGGGAGATTTCTGTATGTATTTCACATACTGCAAGGAAACGCCTGTGTGTCATCTACATGATTCTGGCCCACAGCATCAGAGGTGGAGTAGTGGATGGGGTGGGGACAGAGCTCTGCAGGACCCCCAGGTGTGGAGTATGGAGGTGGCGGGTCTCTGTCCAGCATGGCTATGAAGCTTTCTCAGAGGTGAACTTCTGGGAAGCCCCATTCCATTATCCCTGTGTCCAGCACCTCAGAGAGGTAAGGGAGGTCTGCTGGTGCTAATGATGCTGCTGACTTTTGGGCAGGAGGGAGAGCCCATGTGAAGATACAAAATATTGCCCTTTCTGCATTTTCTGTCTCTAATGGATGGACTCCTTCCTTCTCCGGTTAATGTGCAGTTCAAGTGCCTTGTTTATTCTGCTATTTCTTGCTCTTTGAGGTTATTAGACATTTGCACATGTACATGTACAGATGTGAAGGTGTTACCCAGTGGGGAAATTTCTTTTTCTGCCTGTAGTAATGGGTAATTCTTGCATTTCCCATGCCCACCTCCAGCCTCAGGTCCTAGCCCCAAAGGGAGCTGCTGGTACTTGTGGCAGTGAAGCAGGTGCCATGGGACGGGTTACCTGCTTGTACCAGGAGCTCTCTGTGGGCACACAGAATTTTCCTACATACCAAGAGCTATGAGCTTTCCCATGTTTTTTATTCGGACTGACTTCTAGTGTAGCAATGTGTATGGATAACTCTCTCATCTTAGAGATGAAGCAGTCCAAGGACTTCTTCCTGCAGATAATGAAGCTGTGTATTACAGCTGCTTTATTTCTGAGTTTTCTGCTCTCACTCCAAGTGGACAGTGAAGAGGAAATCCTGGAGGATGAGGCAGGCTGATCCAAGTCATGAGGCTGATGGCTCTTGCGGAGCTCTTCAGGCTACATGTTCTGGAATTTTCCAACACGACAGTAAGGCTTTTTTTTTTTTGTAGACTGCCCTGGCTTGTGCATACAATCATGTGGTCATTGTGAGGATTTGTTTAATTACTGTTACGTAAATCTCAAAGAGTTGCTCCGTCTGTTAATTCTTACTGACAGAGTGAGTACAGTTCTGTTTAACACTAGCAGATTATCTCGCTGGTGTGAGATGATTACTTTACAGGGGGAGGTATTAATATATTTGCCATCCTTTACAGCTGTCAATTAGCATAGGGTTATTTTTGTTCTATTTCAGATCTTTTCTCAGCCTGTTTGTGTCTGTATCCAGTTATTGTATAATGCTTGAAAGCAGCTTTGCTTAGGGAGACTCTGGATGTAGTGTGGAGAGGGGACACATCAGCTCTGATGTTTATATTCAAATCAAGCTGTGTCCATGTTCCCACAGTGTTTGTAACTTAGGCAAAGCAAGACATATCTGTAAAACTCTCAGGGATGAAAAAAGACTTGACTTTTTGGGTCAAAGAGTTTCGTGCCTAGCTTAAATGTGTGGAATGAGAATCTAAGCTAGGCTGATTTTAAAACCCTAGCTTTGAATTTCCAAATTTCAGAAAGCTGTACCTTAAGATTCAACTTCACAAGTAGAGTCAGATACTTGAGACTTTCCTCTTAATAACAAAACAAAACAAAACAAAAAAAAAAAAAAGAAAAAAAACTGAGGTTTAAGTTTTTGCTCAGGCTTGAAGCTTGAGCTCAACACCTGTCTCAGTTCCAGAAGGGATGCTGGCTGAAGTGTCCAAGTACTTATCCTCAAGCTTCTTATTAAATTTGTGGATTTTCTATGTGGTGGGAGAGTAAAAAATGAAAATGAAATGAAATTTTCTTAGTGTTTTAGTAAGACCAGGGTCTCACTTTCCACCCTAGTTGGTAATTAAATACACTGTAGAAAGCTAAATATAATGAATAAAGGAAACCAACAACAGTTGCAGGAAATTCTAGGACGTTTTCTTCATTGAATTTTGTTCCTCTCCTTTCCAAGCATCTGTTTTTGTGCTTGAAGGGTGATGTTTGTAGTTAAGGGACAATGATGCAAAGGTTTTTTTGTAGAATACATCAAATCTCTGTTGGTAACAGCTGTAATTTAGGTGAAAATTGGGGTATAACAAGAAAAACAGGGAAGCCCTGCAGTATTATAACTGGTTAAACAGGATGCATCTTAATGCAGCTGAAGGCTAGTTATGCAGCCAAAAGCTATGCGTATGGTGCTGCCTCCTGAAAAGGAGCAGCTGAAAAGGATTTGGAGATTATGAGGGAAAGCACAATTAGTGTGAGAGTACCAGTTCAGCCAAAGTAGCCCAACAGTGTAGAACTCAGCCTGAGCTCTGCTACAGCATTGCAATTAACAGGAGAGCCAGCAGGATCCTGGAGAGAATAAGCAGAAGTGTGCTGAATCTGGAAATAATCTTTACCTTTGTATGTAATATTACTGTCATGTTGTGCAGCTATTTCTGCTCTCTTAATAGAGAGATTTGGAGGGACGAAAATTATTCCAAATTTTGAAAAAAGTCCTTCTAATGTGGGTCTTGGATGATGTGTGCAACACCTTTTGGCTTCACAAACACCTGTTTTAGCAAGAGAACTGGCGTGTGTGTGTGCGTTCCTATGCAGGGAAGCAATTGCAGGGGTCAGTGATGAGTCCAGAGGGGCAGATGTACATTCCTGGGCTGCTATGTCCAAGGGCAAGTTTTGTCTCCAAAAACACAGGAGGTGGTGGAGCACACCTCACAGGTGCGTTCTCTGGTGGGTGGTGAGTTAACCATGGCACAGCCTGCCTTGGGATGTTTCTCTCTGGCACCAGGTGTCCTTAATAATATCCTAGAAAATGCAGCTGCTCCCAAGGAAGGGAGCACAAGGATCATAGATGGGCAGTTGTTTAAGATGGGAAAAAGGAAGATGGAAGTTGTGACCTGTCAGGTGGATCAGGCCAAGGTTTCTCACCTGGATGTCACCACTCCATTTTTATCCTGTGCTTTGGGAAGATGTGCTGGACCTTGCAGCTTGGCTTAAGTGAAGGCAGGAGTGCCTGGTCCAAGGAGCCCACTGGGACACAAGGAGGTGACAGACAGATGCTGACCTGCAGTGGAGGCTGAGGCAAAAGCACTTGTGTGGCTTCCCCGTAGGCACGTGGGGCCTTTGTGGAGTTATGTGAAAGATGAAATAAGAACATTTCCCTGTGTGTAAGAGCTTCTGTGGGGTGCCCAGATATGATGATGATGAGGTTTGTAATATTACCCAATCCTGCAAAAGGCTTCTTCCAGGGTATTGCTAATGAGAGCTATCTCCTGGTTACAGAGAAATGGAAGTAATTATAGACTATTTATTGAGGGGTGAGAACACACATTCATTCACAGGGTGCTAAACTTGTCTAATTAACTCGGAGTTCCTGAAATAATAATGAAAAGATTATGCTTTCATTTTAGTAATTGGATTTTCTCTTCCTTTGGGACCAGTGCATATTAAAGTAAGGGTCTATCCTTGATTACGGAGAGGTCTCATGGTTCTTTTTCAAGTTTGGCTGACCCAACAAAAAAGTCAGGCAAAAGTCACATTTTCTGCAGCTGTAAAATGGCATTTTCAAGGGTTGACTTGGGAAAAAAAAAAAAAAAAAGATACATTTCCTAATCTTGCCTCAATTTTTTAAAACTGATTTGTTTACACTTACTTGGCTGCAGTGAATTGACTGTGTTTAACTGCTGAAAATATGAGCTTTTGTCCTCAGAATGAATGCCAAAATGTTTGTTGGTGGAAACAGCAGCATGTCTGTCTGGGATTCTCTTTAGGATCCTTGTGGTGAAATATCCATATTTTCATATGAGTACTTGTTAGCTGAAAGTAGGTAATTTCAGTCCTGCTGAATGGCTATATTTCAGTCACCCTTTTCCAAGAAGACACTGGAGCCAGTTTTCCAAATAGAGGACATTGAGTAGGTATGATAAGATAGCCTTAGAAGTTTGATTAGGAAATTACCTCCTTCCTGAGCTGGTTTGCTTCCAGAACTGCACTAAGCTTTTTGAGGATGGAAAGGATACTTTTGTATCCTTGTAACCCATAATTATATTCCCGCAGTTAATAATTTTTTTCCAGAGTTGTCAGTTTTGCCTATTCAAATGCATAATGTGGAGAGGTTTTTTTGGGTTGTCAAATGTGTCTCTGGCCTTTGTGGCTTTGAGTCATATGGGACAGGGGTGAAAACCAGCATCCTGCAAGAGCCACATGCACCAGAGTTTGCTGGTGATTCAGAGAGAAATTCGCTGTTACTGCGCTGTGAGATTCTTCTAATCAGTTGACCCCTGCAAGGAGCTTCAGGCTGCTTCCTCTGTTGGTGATATGTTTTGAAACCTTTGCTTTATGTTTAAAAAATAAATATGTGTATGTGCATAAGTGTTTGGATATGCAGTTTCCATAGTGTGGTGCTTCAGTAAGAAGGGCAAGCTGAGGTATTGATCCAAGTGCTTCCAAAGAAAATCTCACTCTGGTCTGAAACTTTACTTTCCTGTTCAGTTTCTTTCCCTGAGCAGCCTAAAAGAAAACAAGTTTTTTAGATCCCTGAGCTCTTTATAGCACAACATGCTATGTATTTGTAGTGCTTAACACCATCCACTTATCTAAATAAAAAAACTACCTTATTTTGAGAACAAGGGTTCGGGGGAGGTCACATGCCTCTCAGCTGATAAAAATCAATGTCTTCTTTTGATTGTCAGCTGATGGTTTGGTTCTGGTTTTGTTGTCATCCTGCCTAAGACTCACTTTTCTTCCCAGGGTCTGACCAATACCTCTTTTCCACAGTGGAATTATAACATTGTTTACCAAAGCAAATTGCGCTTCTTTGCCTGAGAGATGTAGCTGTTCATCTACATGAACATCTAAGTAATTCCTCCCATCATTCTTCCTGAGTTTTGGCTAAGTTATTGCAGTTCATGAAGTTTGGATGTAAGGATGACCATGTTCTGTCCAAGGACAAAGTACAGCAAGAGGTACATTTCGGTTTGTTTTTTAAATATAGTCATTCTTTCCTTCCTGATTAATATTTACAAATATGTTGTCATGTACTCAGACTCGCTTGTTGTTTTGCTACTACATACCACTTCTCACTAGAGTTAGTCAGTGATATGAATTATTTAATGAGCATACTGTGCTGCAGAAACAGCACTTTTTAGCTGGGCTGTTATGTACTTGGACAGACACAGAAAGAATTTACTTCTTGAGAGAGCTGTCAGAAATCTGATTTTTAAACATCAAAACTATGAACCCTGGATGCTGAAGAAAATGTCATAATGTTCCAATCATATTTACTCTAATGTCCCATTTGGGTCACCTGCCAAAAATAGGTAGTGAAATCACAGCTCTGACTGAGATACAGCTGGGAAATACCAGTTTCTAAGCAACCCCTTAGGCTCCAAGTAAAACTTTGATGAATAATCCTACAATTGGACAATTTCTCTGTTGTACATGTTCTGTGCAGCATCAATCTGCTTTTTATGAGGTTGGATTCTTGTTATCTGTTCTTAACACTTCTTTTAGAGGTCTTTCCACCTTCAAAGCAGTATATGAACTTTAGTTAATTAACTGTCTTTGCACATTTTACATCTGGAAGTGTGAAGCATTTTTCATCTTGCTGCTGAGGCAATTTAAAGACAGACTATACTGTAATGCCTGCAAGACATTTCTTCAAAGTAATTTGAGGGTAGTTTTTTTCCCTCGTGCAGTCATCTTCTGAAACATTTGACTAATCTCACCAGAGAAGGAAGTTGCTTTGTAAGGGAAAGGCAGAATGTTCCTGGCTGAAATCTTCTTGCTTATTCCTTTCTTTGGTGGTAATATGATTTATATTGTCTTCAGGCACCCTGGAAAACTAGCTGCTGGAACTCAGGAAGAAGGTGTCAGCTAGTGTGTACTCCGGCTGCTGGGTATCTGGTAGGGATGAGTTAGAGCAAAGCTGAGGTAGGAAGCGTGAAAGCTTTCAGTGTGCATCACTAGGAGGTCAGACTCTTTAATTCAGGAAGGCTTGTTAGTTCTTGTTTCACTATAGGTGAATCTTGTAAATCAATTTATATACCTCTGAATAATAAAGATACTTAGAGTAACAGCAGATGTAAAGAAGCAGAGTATAAGTAAGGACTAAACTTGGGTGAAGATCAGAAAAGAAAAAAATTAAGTAACTTTTATAGGGGTGTTGGCTTTTGCCTTTGAAATCATTTAAATCATGTACACAGAAAAAGCAACTGTTGTCACTCATCTGTGTGCAGGAAAATAATAAATCTACATCACTATTCTGAACAATATAAAATTTTGTTTTGGATTTCAATGCCATGAAGGAACTTGACTTATTTTGGTTTTAGGAAGCAGCCATTAAGGGCTGGAGTTGTACTCCATGGAGTTGTCACTGGGATGCTGTCAGATTCTGAGAGCTCCTGGAAGGGCTCTGTTCCTTGAAGCTAAGTCAGGTAATTTTTATGATTAATTTACAGCACTCTTTCTCTTTCCACGTAGCTAAAATCTGAGTTAAATTTAAGAAATATGAACACTCAAAGCAGTGATTGTGCATGGACCAAGCCCTGCATGATCAGAGCAACATGTGCATTAGGCATGCCAAATCAGGACTGTCTTAATTAAACTGGAAGCTGCCTGGGGTTTCACAAACCTCATGTGAAATTTGGTTTGGTTTTTCTTCTATGTGGCCCTGAACAATTTACCGTGCTTTGAACAGATATGATTTGTGGTCCTGTAGATCTCCATACCGAACACTGGGTATCTGAAACATCAGGAATGGTAATAACTCTTATTTCTCTGTAGGGGAGACTGATACATTGTTGATGGAAAAATGTGAATGAGAAAAGCTCTCTAGTCCTAGAGAAGATGCTGAATGCAGCATTTTGTTCTTCCAGCCTCAGTGCATGCCTTTTTACTGTCAGGGACAGTTTTGCTCTGGATGGGTAAGCATGGGGGTGAGGTCAGACTAGCCCTGCAGAACTGGGAGGACTCAGCCCATTCTGGTCATCACAATCGGAAGTTTGGCCAAGCGCAGCTCCAGCTCTTAACTTTCCACTTAGAGCTGCAATTCTGCCTGGAGTGGGATGGAGCAACAGTAAAGAGACAGTCATTAGACTGTGCGACCAAAGTGTTGTTTAAAGCTGACCGTATATCTCAGATCAGGGGCAGTCTGCTTTTCCCCCTTTCCCTCCAGAAGGTTAATACAGTTCATGGTCTCAGGCAGCAGTCACACAGAGTGGCACTGCACCCTTTCCTCAGGATGCATCCCGTGCAGCCCAGTCTTTGTAAAGATCAGATCCTGGACTGAGAGGCCAGGGTCATGTTGCCACACCTGGAAATGAGAAACCTTTTCTTACAGTTCTTGTAAATGATGAGCCCTGGGAAAAGGTGAGGGGAATCTCCCCACCCTATCCATGGACCTTTTGGCACCTCACTGTGCGTTGTGAAACCCTAGGTGATAAAAAGAGTGCTGCTATTTCTGTCTTTTGGCACTGCTGGCTCCCCGCTGCAGGTTCCCAGTGATAAGCTGGCTGTCAGCTGCTGCTATGGAGCAGTTGTAGTGGCGGCCGTGCTTTGTCCCTTGGTGGCAAGGGAGAGCTTGCCGTGCGGGAATGAGGAGTGGCTCGGGTTGCTAACAGCGATTCGTGACACATCCCTACCTATTCAAGAGGATAAATACGGGCAGGGTCACACACTCTTTCCTCAACACCCTCGTTACCTTGAAATGACACTTTCCAAAGGGGCATTGCTCTTGCCCTGTGTAATTTTAAATGATGGCTCTGTGCCATTTTTTGGGTGGTGCTTTCTTTCTACTGTAAAATGCTTGCATTGTGGTTTTTTAGAGTTGCTTCCTCCACCACCCCTAATTCTGAGAAAACCATTGGTAAAATACGGAGAAATGGTGGTAGAATTTACAGCCCAAGAGACCAACATTCACTCCTTCCCAAATGGAGCCAGATCAAGCAATGTCTTCTGCAGTTGTGCCTCAGCTCTGCCCTGCTAGGACTAAGAAGAAGAAACTCATTCTGTGTGCCCAGAAACTGCCAGCAAAGGTGCTGGCAGCCATGTTAGTGCCAAGGCTTGGATCAAACTCATTCACTTTGTGCTGGTCCTCAAAGAGGCACCGGGCAGACTTTGAGCTACAGCACTAACTTGAATCAGGACTGCAGTGACAACCCAGCTAACAAAAAGCTCTGCAATTTATAGCTGCTCTAAGGTCCCTGGGAACATTCAAGACCAGGTTGGAAGGGGTTCTGAGCAACCTGATTGAAATACAGGTATCCCTGCTCATGACAGGGGAGTTGGACTAGATGACCTTTAAAGGTCCCTTCCAATCCAAACTGCTCTATGATTCTTTGATTCTGTTTTCTGGGAAAGTGAATAAAAATATTGTTGCTGCGAGGAGAAGGAGGTGTGTGTACACACTCACCACCCTCCTCCTTGTCCTGCACAGCAGGATTGCACCAGGGTCTTGTAGTCTCCTTTCTGATTATAAATCTGTTTTAACCCTTGAAATGGCAGCATGTCTGTTGCTTGATACAGTGGTTAACTGCTGAGGGATGTATATAAACATGTTTACTCTTCCATAAATCTCATTATCTAGCAATTCTTCACAGTAGCTGGGACCTCATTTCATGCTGTTTTGCTCCTATTAGAGGTCAGAGAGAGCTACTCAGCATGTAAATAAACTCCCCAAAAATTTTCCACCCTACTGTGGACCACCCTGAGAGCACAAGCCTGCCATTCAAGCACTCTTTTCTTATAAGACAGCTGGAAAGCAGTAAATATCTCAGATCTCTCCCTATAAGCCCATCACAGTTTTTTGCTCTTTTGTCCCTGTATACCTCCAGTCACGTGTGTCTGCAAGTCCTTGTGAAGCTGAGTAGACTTACAGAGCCAGCTTTGGATGTACTAGGCAAGACATTGAGTAGCTTTCGTTGCAATTTCCCAGGCCCCTGCTTAGCCTCCCTATAAACTTGCCAGCCTCTGTGCATTTAGCATCCAAATGTTCCAGGCTTCTCCATCCTTTCACATGAGTGTTTAGAAGCATTGCAACTTCTGCCTCATGCCAACCTCACTTGCAGCTAGCAGGGAGGGGGCATGGAAGTCCCTGATAAAGATTTATTTTTCATACATTCCCTAAAGATTAATTGTGTCATAGCAGGAGAGCTAGGTACACAAAACTCCTGTTTGCTTGCTCCCAGGACAGCGTGTCCAACTTACCTAATGAGACATAGAACCAGTTTTTAATAGAAGTGCCTGTAGTTGGTAGAGTAGTTACCCAGAATGGCTCTTCCCTGGAGCTGTTGGTCACGTTCACCTTCTCTGGCCTAGTATCTATACACAGCACTATGGATTTTCTTTCACATCTAAAAATTTGGAGTTGCTATGCCTAGATTGCACAAGGCTGTGGGTTTTCACATGACTTCTTGGATGTTTTTAAAAGGTTAAAACTGAGGGAGAAAATGGTGTCACTATTGAGGGAAAGGAAGGTCACACTTTTCCTATCACTCTGTATCTGATTGCCTGCTCTCTCCTTCCTCTGCCCTTCCCAGACTATGAATAGGGAGTTCGGGGGTGTTTCCTGCAGGCCAGCTGTGGTATCATTGCTGGAAAGTCTCAGTTACAAGCGAAGAGCACGGCCTGGATGAGAAGTGATGAGTTACTGGTGACTGATCTCAGCTGATGGGGGAAAAAATGACTCCTCGGTGAACTGGGCTTGTTCCCAAAAAAGGATTCCATCACTTTGGAAAAGAGATTAATGGAGGACATCCAGCAGCTCTGCTGGCCCCTGGACGGCGGCTTGCACTGAAGCCACCGGATGAGGCGGTTCGTTGTGTCATCGTGCGATTATTTATATCTTCCGTTGACTAGCACATTTGTTTCCCCAAAGCAGAGTGGGTGTATGATTTGCTATTTTTTATTCTTTATTAAGTTCTAAATATAAACCAGCCCTGAAGGGTGTGTAGAGCTGTCCTGCTGATTGATTTGGATGGGATGGGAGGAGGCTGAGGAACTACCCCTGCCTGAAGAGGTCTTCTCTCCTTCTCAGCATTCACAAACTTCTGAGCCAAGAAAGGAATTTTCCTTTCTGCCTGGTAGCTCTTTACTGGAGCAATGGTTTGACTTAGTCTGCAGAATTAAGGCGATTTTATGTCTCTTACCTTAAGCACAACAAAAATTTTATGAAAATAATAATTTGCAGGGAGTGGTGGTGGTATATGTATTTTCATGATTTTTGCTAGAGCAAGACTAAATTCTGACAGTTGTAAGCTTCTGTGGCAACACATGGCATGAAGGACTAAGTTTAGGGCCATTTTAGTAGTGCTGAACTGCAAATGAAACCTTCTTGAAGCAAATTTGTTGATAGCTGATTATCTGACTGATCGTGTATATTAAGAGAGGAAAGTATTCTCAGTTCTTTCCCTCCTGCTTTTGTTATGTTTTTTTCCTAGTATTGTATGAAACTATATTTCAGGTTTGTAGTAATTTAAGTTTTAGAAGTGCAAAGTGATTTTTTATGTTTTAAAAATCTAATATTTATGTAAATTGAAAAGAGAATGAATTAAACAGCTCTGCTATTTCTTCAAAAGCTGGTTAAGGCTTAAGCAAAAGGAACATCAAGTTCTCATACTGGGTCACATATACCCATTAACACTGTGGAAGGTGTATGGCTGGAGGGCCTCCCTACTTTTGAGTAAGAGACCCAGGATTTGTGATGAACATTTTCATGAGGCTTTGCTATGTGCCTGTCACAGATGATTTCCCAGCAAGTAGTTCTCAGGCATTTCTCTAGACAAGGAGAAGGTGTTGGTTTCCATCTCAAAGCTTATTTGTCTTTATCATTTGGGTTAGTGTCCAGTGTTCAAGACAGTGAAATACTTAAAAAATATTTTAAAATCCTAAGTAATAATATTTTAAAAAATAGTACTAAAGCTCACCAACTTCTAAAAATTAAATTTTGTTCTGATTATTAAAAACCCCCTTTGTTCTCATCTTTTTACTGTGATGTTTTTCTTGTCTGCTTTACCTCTGCCTCTGCAAGTTTGAACTACAAAACAAAAAAAGGACAAAGCACTAAAAAAGTAGCAAGAAAGTTGTTCCTGTGAGAAACTCTTGTGCCTAAGGTTTCAGGTTTGGGTACTAGACCAGATCCAGATGTGATATACTTTGAAATATCAAATCTTTGGATATTTGCCTGAAATTGATGTCAACCTGTGCCTGCCAAAATGTCCAGACACTTCTAGTGGCAGATTCTCTTGGGTACTTTTTCAGCTTCCACTTTCTATGTTTAGACTTTAAACTAGTGTCTTTTAAATGGAGGAGTATAGGACATTTAGAGTTGTGTAAGACCTGACTCTAACATTATGAAGTGGACCATAGACATCAGGCTTTATAAAACAGGGTTTGACTGCGGTAAGGCAAGCTCAGTTACTGTGCATGAGAAAGCACAGCAGTATGAAAGTATGTAGGGAAAAGCAACCATCATTTTATCAGCTGAAAACTGGAAAAAGCTAGGTAGTATATTTTTGACTAGTCCAAAAATAGGTAGCAGAGGCAAAAAAAAATTTCCACTGGTGTGTTCCCATTTCAGAGCTAGCTGAGTTAAGCAAAGATAAAATTGCTTTTTGGATCCACTGTGAAGTAGCTCTTATTAACATTGTTCAGTCTCTTTACTTATTTACTTTCTTGTATTAATGTTTGACCATTCTTTTACATTAAAACTATCAGAATAAATACACATTCCCTAGGAACATGCTATGGAAAGTACCTACCTTTTTTTTTTTTTTT
>WEKY01041663.1:28341-44174 GCA_013390045.1 Picathartes gymnocephalus
TTTTTTGTCAGCTACCATCTCGAAGGCTTAGTGTGTGTTTCTTGCTATCAGAGAAGAATTTGCACTGAATTTCAGGGATGTTGTGTGTGCTTTACTTTTGAAACAGAGCATCAGAGCCTGCTTAATCCCAGGACACCCCTGGGACCTCACTGTTTGTGGGGATGTTGTCTTTTGTAGCAGCTTGTATTCAGATTGCATATAAAGGCCATGAGCCTTTGTGGCAGATGGTAGCAAGACACTGGGTCCTTGTTTATCCTACAGTGACCTCAAAGAAAGACATCTGACATTTTGTGCTGGGCATGGTCACTGAAAGGGCGGAGGGAATAGCTGGAAGTTGCAAAAGCCCATCTGTGCTTCAACTGAGTCATGAGGACACTGTTGAGGGACTGAGTTTTCATCCTAAAATTCCCAAGAAGTAGCTCAGGAGCAGCCTTGAGAGCATCTTCTAAAAGCAGGTAGTTTAAGAGGTCTCAGGCTTTTCAACACAAAAAATAGTTTCAGAAATTTGTGTGAACCTGCCTGTGACCTTAAGGCTGAACAGCAACTTCTGTCTTCCTGTTCTGTCTGCTTTGATACTTTTTTATTTATTCTTTCCCACATACCTCTTTTTCCTTCTAATTAGTTGGGGATATTTTTCTGTTCTTGGTGGACAAGCTGGTACGATATTTGTTCTCTGTTCTATAAAGCTCTGATAAATATTGAATACATATTGTGCACACACAGGAAGACTGTAGACTTATCATCATGGATTGACTATTCCTTCTTATATCTGCTTTGATTGTGATTAGCATTTGCATAAGAGTCCATCAGGTGTTCTTTATAGAGGAAATTATTTAAAAGATTTCCTTACCAAGGAAAAGACAGTTTCCTTGTAGATTAAACACCTGTTCTATAATATCATTTTTGGGGTGTTTGTTTGTACAGGGAGTGCATGACTTGTTAATTCTGCAGTGCTGAGTGGCCTTTCAGAGCAAGCTGGGCAGTCATTGTCTTGGTGCTGCTTATCAGAGCTAATAGACTCACTCCAGTCTGTTGACCTAGCACAAGGAACAGTGGCAGCTAGTAAAAGAATTTAGTTCTGAAGGTGTGAATCTTCACATGACAATCAAAACATTCTGCCTTTCACCACAAGTGCTATGCTACTGATTATTGCCATAGCAACTATGTCTTATTGAGAAAAAAATAAAGTTTGCGTAGTGAGTTAACCACAGATTTACTTTTAAACAGAATTCTGACTGACGTCAGAGGACAACATGCATGCTTAAATTCAAGTGTATGTTTAGATACTTACTAGAGCTGAGCAGCTCTCAGAGATATCATTATGCCTGAAGACAAAATCTTAAAATTAGCTGGGTGGAAGTGCCTCTTTAATAGTGGCAATAAACAATGCAAATCATAATCTGGCATTCAAAGTTAATAACCCAACGTTAAGGCTTGCTTATTTCAGAATTGTATTTGGAAACAATGGAAAATAAAGAGCTTTGATAGAGCAAAACTGTAGGAGACAATTATCAAATAGAAATAGCAAAGATATTGCAGTGCTCAAGCAAGAGCACTCCTGTAGTGTTCAGTGGAAGCTGTACCTTGCTTGGTACCCTCTCAGCTATGGGGAAGAGAACAGCTTCACCCATGACAAGTCAAGCAGTCTGGGGTCAATGGCATCAAGAGTTGAAAGTGAGGACACTTTGTCCCAGATACCCTTGGAAGATTAGTGGCCATTGCCTCACAATTCCAAATACCTCTTTCCTGGTTTGCAGGTTACGTGTGGTCAAATGTTCTAAGGTGATTTGTTCATGCCTGGAGCCTGGGCTTTTGATACCCACAGCTTCAGGTGTGTCTTGCTTTGTCTTTGTGCTGAGTCTGATAAACTTTGCTTTATCAGCTCCTGACATATGAGTGTCTTCTTCCTGTTTAGTTTACTCACACTCAACATTTATCTTCAGAAGTGAATTAAACATGAAAATGCACTTGTTACTCCTAGGATAAGAGTGTCCACACATGGGCAGTTAAATGTAATCACAACTACAAGGCATGATGCTCTTCATGTAGCCAGGCAGACTGTGCATCCCCTTTACACCAAAGAGAATTTATTTCCATCCAGCAATTGGTAATTGGTGATATTAGGCTGATCCTTGTCAATCAATAAGTAAATTACCTCAAAACCAAAGTTGTACTGACTGCTTACCCTTGATGCTAAATAGAAAGGACCATTAGATACTCCTGTGTGCAATAAAAGCTGTCTATCCATGTACAAAGGGGCTCCCCAGCTTTTGGGAGGTGCTAGTAAGGGAGATCCACTGGAAGAGGATGCAAATGCAGAAGTAGAGGTACCCCTTGGTACACGCTCATTGTGTTTGTAAGGTGTCAGGTTTCCTGTAGAAAAAGTTGGGAAAGTATGAGCTGATCCCATTCCCACTGAGGCTGCTGAGAGATTTATTTGCTGGGCTCAACATGGGCAGTCACACTGGCGGACTGTATATCTTGGAAGAAAAACCACAGATCTTCCAGTCATTTTCTGAATTCTGTCAAAAATCCAGTAAAGGGAGATTAATTTCTAATGTAGTCTTTTGATTATCTGCTGTGATCTATTTTAATAACTTAGGAATATGCAAACCACTCTACAAATCTTAATGAATCATACAGCAGATGTCTGGGGTGAGAAAACTGTGATCTCTGTGTTACAGATGAGAAAATGGGGCACAGAGAAAATCAAAGATTTAGGTAGGCCCTTTGGTTTAATATTTAATTACCACTTATCCTATACAGAGTTAGCCAGTTTAAAAAAGGAAGTTGTGTGAAACTATTAGCCACAGAAGGCAGAGAAACTGGTTTGCTCAGTAGAGTTACTAAAAAGAATATATTCATCTCCATTCTTTTATTGGTGGGTTTAAAATATGGTGCAGGGACATCAAATCAACTTACTTGTCTCCTGGCTAGTAATTTTTCCACCTGTTGCACTACTTAGATACCAGGGCGATGAGGTGATGATATAATTATTGCTATAAAACCCAGAATAGAATATAACAAAGAAACTAGAATGGGTACAAAAAATATCTAGAAATTGCCTTTTGTTACAGCAAAACCCACTAGCTTAATGATCTTAAAAGCCATCATTTTGGGTTTTACAGCGTGCAATTCCACTGTCCCTAGTTTAGTACCTCCTGATTTCCACCAATATTTGTGAAATCAGGCTGTATTTGTATTTTTACTCTGTGTTAGCAGTTGGAAGGAAGCTCATTTTTTCTAGGCAAGAATTTTAATATCAGAGGTTCATGGAGCAAGGAGGGTTGGAAGAACCTCATGAATTTGTCTAGGCTTATCATCTGGCCAGAGTAATTCCTTGCATGCAGAGTAATTCCTTGTATGCCATGCTTTCCACATCTGTTGCTGTTCACTGCTTTCCACTGGATTTCTTCACACACATTGTGAAGGTGACACCAAATCCTGGCTATGGTATCCAAGTGAGAGCTTGCCAAGACAGAGTAGGGTAAAAAGACTACTTCCTACATGTCATGTAATTTGAAAATTATGTGTTTAGTGGTGAATAAAGATCAGCTTTGAACTATTAAAGCTCTCAGGATCTGCTTTTCTACTATTCTAGAAGGTTGCTCACCATTGCTTTTAATACACCATCTCAGACTCTGTATGTTCATGGTGTTGTTATGGCCCAATATGCAAACAATAGTTGTCAGGAAAGTATTTTGAATTAACGGGAAAAAAAAAAAGTTATCTTTGGGAAAAGGTAAGTGCTGAACCTGTGCGTAAAAACTTGCTCAATAAAAAATGTGCAAAAGTTTCTCTTTGTTTTTGCGTTAGGATTGCTCTTTCTCGCCAAAAGAATATAGAAAAAGAAACCATCTGTGGCAAGTCATGAGTTTGACACTCCTAAATCCCAAGCTTATTGTCTGGTCTTCCTCTCACTCATCTTCCTCTCAGTTAGGAATAAAGAAGATAAAACAGATTTGCTGGTGGGGGAAAGGTAGAAGTCCCATATAGCACCTGTTGAAGCAGTGAACACACATGGTGGCGCACATGCCAAAGTCACGACCATGCAGCTGCATCCCATTCCCCACCTTTATGTGCAGCCTGCAGCTGTCTCCTGGCCAAGGGCAGCTACACAGCAATACAAAGGGATGGGTTTCTTCAGGCCAAATGGGAGCAGAAATGAAATATGTGGAATTCCCCGGCATATAGCCCAGCACTTAGCTCATGGGAATGTGTGGCTTCTGGAAGGCACCTGCACCTGAACCTCACAGGATGGGGATAAATCAGATTTAGAGTAGCTGCCAGCATACAGAGATCACTGTATGTCATGAAGTCTTCTGTGATGAGAAATTCTGGGTTTATTTTCTTCTAAAAAAAATAGTTTCCTTCCCATTTTTGTAGTTTTTCGCACCTGTGAAATAAATATTTTGGGTTTAGCTGCGCTTAACAATGTGTAGCCGAGACAGGTAAGCCGCAGTGCTGCAAAGCTCACGGTTAGAATCAGGACAGCTGTCACTTGGCGCCGCAGCCGCTGGTTACACCTGGGAGCCCAAGTGCTGGCGAAGGGAACCCCAGTGGCACCTGTGCTGCCCTGTCACACGGCCCTGGGGACCCGCAAACCCGGCTGTCACTGTGCGCTGGAAGCCAAGGCGCCGAGGGGACACCGTGGCTTCTGTCGCCCCCGTCCCCGTTCCGGCGGAGGTGGCCGCGACTGCCACCGCAAACCTCCCCGGCAGCGGCTGCCCGGGAGAGGGAATCCTGTTCGCACCCGCACCCCGTTACGGCAACGGGCTGCCTGCCAGACTCCCTGCCCTGCCACCAGGGGTCATTTAGGGTGGTTTTGTTGTTTTTGGGTTTTTTTCTCTCTCTAACACGAAGATATAATTTAGTGTGGTTTTCCTTTTTTCCTTAAAGAAAGGGATCACTAGATGGCACTGCATTACCGCGGGACAAGCCGCCTCCGTCTCAAAGATGGATGAGACGTTGCCTACCTCGGAGTTTTCAGCTGTCTGCTTTAATCTTTACCAGGAGACAAAATGAAAAAAATACCAAACCCAAACCCCCACAAACCCACAGCCTGGCTCTGTGTCACTCAAATGTGCTTTAGCAGAGTTTCCCCTCCTATATCTTCAGGGTTGCTAGCCCTGAATCCTTTCCCTGTGGGACCTTCTGGATAGAATAATAGACTTTGTATGCTTTGATTTTTGTACTCTGTTCTTTTAGCTTGTTTTCCTCTCCCTGCTATTACAAATGTAAAATATTCAGAAGGCTCAGTGAAAAAATGTGGGTCTGGATCTCTAGTTTTAGACTAAGCACCCCCAAATGCTGGTTATGTTTGGGATTGCTGGTCCATAGCTAGGCTTCTAAGTTCTTTAAACAAATGAAAATAAAAACTAATGAATGTGCTTAGCAACATGGACAAAAATGGATAATCAAAGGCCATCCACTGACACATGAGTGTAGATAGCATTGTTCACTGAGCCGTAGTTTCAGTAAATTATTGCAATTATGTGCTGCAAATATCCTTAACTAGAGGCTTGATCAAAATAACATTCAGCCACCAAACCTGCAAAATTGAGCTGTCTCATGATTGCAGATTTGCTTGCAATAGTTTAACATTTTTATACATCTTTGAAATTCATCAATTCACAGTTTAGCAGAAAAAGAGAATAAATGAATGAAAAAATCATTAAAATGTATAAAATGTTTACTGAAGCCTAAATGAAATGTTTTTGGTCATTTCCTGTCAAATCAACAAACCTTAATATAGTTGTATTTCTTTCTTTAAGAAACCTTGCTGAGTAGCAGCACTTGGAAGAAGCTCTTCTTTGCAATCTCAGAGAATCAGTCTCACTGTACTGTTCTCTTTAGTAGCTGTTGTAGCTGCAACATGATTACAGAGGGAAGAAATGTAATTGTTGGGAGGAAGATCAACCTATTCACGGAATTTGCAAGAAATTGCTCTGCAAATAAAAACGTGATTCCTGGCTTAATGCTGCTTTAATCCATTTTTGTGTTACAAGACCACTAAGATGAAAAGTATTTGAGTTTTGAATGTGAGAGTCTTGAAAGGAATGGTGCCACAACTGTGGCCAATTTCCTCTCTTTTCTTGTTAAGAGGGCTGGTTAGGCTAGAGCTGCAGCCTGCTGATAGCAAAGGATGATAGATTAGCTTTGTCAAATAATGCGTGTTTGTCAGCAGTCACTGGATATGGATTTTCATAATTATTTTATTGTATTTCCCATTTAAATTCACAAATAGATTTTATTTCCATGAGATCTCATTGCAGTTAGAGGAGTGATAATTCTGTATGCTTCATTCTCTCCATGGCAACTGTAAATGGGTCAAGCACGGGTGCAGCCTGGCACGAAGCAGCTGTGGGAAGGCAGCTGCAGTAGTCTGCCCTCACAATGCCCTGCATTATCCTCACCTGGAGCTCCCATGGATGATACTTTCTAGGGCTGCAGCCAAGAGTTATCGTGGAAGAGGGTTATTTTCAGTGGTCACTAAACCTTGGACATCCCTTGGATCTGGCTGCAGGTTGTGTTGGAGAGCTGGTGCTGCAGAGATCTGTGCTTTGTGTCTGTGTCATTGCTGCAGGTACATTATGGTGCTTTTCCTGTCTCAAGCTGTGTCCCAGGACCAAGACAGCCTGGGCTAAGGCAGTCTGGGGGAAGTATTCAGGGGAAAAAATGGATTATGATGATAAGACTGTCGTGTTGAGCACAAGAGAGGAAGGAGAGCTATGGGCACAAGGAATTCAGGCTTTGCTCAGTTGCAAAGTATAGTCATATTCAGCACATTGGGATGCAGGGAGAACTCAGGATAGAGACACACAGAGAAGCAGCAGAAAGGAGGGCTGTCCTGGTACTTTGGCGCAGCGGCACCTTGGCATTAGGCAACCCTGTTTGTACCTTGCATCATATGGTTTGTGAGGCTACTTGCCTTCCATGTGGATAACCAGTTACATGGTCTGAAGGTGTCATGATTCAGTGCTGCAGCTAAAATGGACAAGATGAAACAAGAATCAGAAATGACCCAACTTTGCATATTGTGAGAGTAATTCGAGACTGATGGTTGAGGGAGAAAACCCAGACATGTTTAGCCATAAAATTACAGTAATGCTAGACAGATGAAATGGAGACATCCATTAGAGTTTTGTAATAGGAACACTGAGAACTATTCCCAAGGCCAAAATGCAACCTACATCTCTGAGCATCTGCCTGTGCAAACCAGGATGGGTAACTCAAACCTGTTGTCTAATCCCTGCAAGTTTTGATACAGTATCTTTTAATTCTCACAGCAGTCTTGATCATTCAGTAGTTTGAGGCTGTCTGAAGGACAAGTCATCGATTTAGCCACTTATCGTCTCCATTATAGGGTAAACACGGTGCATTGGTGGATGGAGAAGAGCGTTTGGATGAGTTTCTTGCTCAGATAATCTAGTTTGAATATGCTAAAACCACTCTGCTAATCCAACTGACAGATGGTGCATTGGGACAGCTGAGGTTTCACTTCAACACTGAACCAGAAGGGCAGTATGGGCACAACCTAGTGAACAGAGCAACAGTGGGTTGTGGGGGTCAAATGCTTCTGGTGTCTAAATGGAGATGCTTTTGTTCTCAAGTTATTAAAAACTCGGCAGGGCAGTGGTTCCTTTGTCTGCAAATGTCTAAATGATCACTTAGCTCACCATGGCAGTTAATCTTCTTTTCTTACTAAAATACATGTCATGACACAATTGTTAGATCATTCACCCTCAGGATGTTCTTTATACTGTTTTTCTAACCTGTTAATTCAAACCCCCTTCTCTTCAGAGTCTCAAAACACATACATGAACTTGTCTGAGTCATACATACTCTTGTTTTTCAGCAACATGCAGTGGTTAGAATTATTCATTGATTTAAGGACCATTATTTCAAATGCTTACAATTCCCTTCAGGTGCAGAGCCTGAGACACATGGAAGCTGATTTTGGAGGAGAGTGGAGCAGTAGTAATTGCATCTACACCAGTGCACAAAGTATGGGTAACAAACAGGAGGAACTGGAGGCCATCGTGCAGCAGGAAAGCTGTGACGTGGTCACCATCAGAGAAACCTGGTGGGGTGACTGTCATGACTGGAGTGCTGCTGTGGGTGCTACAAGCTCTTCAGAGGGCACAGGTGAGGAAGGAGAGGCAGTGGCGTCTCTCTGTGCCTCAGAGAGTGTTTTGACTGCACAGAGCTTGAGGATAATGATGATAACGTTGAGTGCCTAGGGGTGAGAATCAGGGCGAAGGCTGGTATGCCAGATATCCTGGTGGGAATCTGTTACAGTCCACCTAACCAGGATGAAGAGGCAGATGGAGTATCCTGTAGGCAGCTGGCTGATGTTTTCACGATCGCCAGACCTTGTTCTTGTGCGAGACTTTAACCTGCTAGATATCTGCTGGAAACTCAACGCAGTGGAAAGGAGGCAGTCTAGGAGGTTCCTGGAGCATTTGGAAGATAACTTCCTGTCACAGCTGGGGAGGGAGCCTACAGGGGCAGTGTCCTGCTAGACCTGCTCTTTATGAACAGAGAAGGGCTGGTGAGAGGTGTGGTGGTCAGAGGCTGCCTTGGGCAGTGTGACCACAATGCAATAAGAGCTTTTAGTTCTCGGTGGATTAAGGAAGTGGTCAAAAAAAACCTCTGCCTTGGACTTATGGAAGGTGGACTTTGGCCTTTTCAGGACACTGGTTCAGAGAGTCCCCTGGGCAAACAGTTCTTAATAATGAAGGGGTCCAGGAAGGCCAGGCATATTTTAGAAGGAAATCTTAGAGACTCAGAGGCAAACTGTCCCTATGTGCTGAAAGACATCAGGGAAAATTACCCTGGTTGAACAGGGAGTTTTCACAGGAACTCAAGGGAAAAAAGAGAGTTTTTGACCTTTAGAAGAAAAGGCAAGTAACTCAGGAAGAGTACAAAGGTGTTGTTGGATCACAGACAGAGAAAATGAGAAAGGCAAAAGTTCAGCATGAACACAATCCAGCCACTCTATGAAAGACAATAAAAATGTTTTTATAAATATATTAACAACAAAAGGAGAGACAAGGAAATCTTCCATCTTTTATAGGATGCAGGGTGTGGGGCATTGTCACCATGGATGAGGAAAAGGCTGAAGTACTTAATGCCTTCTTTTCCTCAGTCTTTAACAGAAAGACCAGTTATTCTCAGGGCAACTGGCCCCTGAGTGGGTAGACAGAGATGGAGAACAGAATGGACCCACTGTGACCCAGAAGGAGATAGTCAGGGACCTGCTGGGCCACTTAGACACTCAAAAATCTATGGGGCTGGATGGGATCCAACTGAGAGTATTGAAGGAAGGGGCAGAAGAACTTGTCAAGTCACTGTCCATCATTTATCATCAGTTCTGGCTAACCGGGGAGGTCTCAGATGACTGGAACCCGGCCAGTGTGACACTCATAGCCGAGAAGGCCTGGAAGGAGGATCCAGGGAACTACAAGCCTGTCAGCTGGACCTTGGTGCTGGGGAAGGTTGTGGAACAGATTGAGTCCTCTCATGTCGTAGGTATAGGATAACCAGGGGATCATACCCAGCCAGCATGAGTTTAGGAAAGCAGGTCCTCCTTGATCAACCTGATCTCCTTTTATGACCAGGTGACCCACCTGGTGGATGAAGGAAAGGCTGTGGATGTTGTCTACCTGTCACCCACAGCACTCTCCTGGAGAAGCTGGAAGCCCATAGCTTGGACAGGTGCACTGTTTGCTGGGTTAAGAATTGGCTGGATGGCCAAGCCCAGAGAGTGGTGATGAATGGGGCCGCATCCAGCTGGGGGCCCATCACTAGTGTGGGTTCCCCAAGGCTCTGTACTGGGCCCAGTCCTGTTTAACATCTTTACTGATGATCTGGATGAGGGGATCCAGTGCAGCCTCAGTAAGTTCACAGCGAAAAATTATCAGGTTAGTCTAGTTGATATGCAGTTGTCAAAGGCAAGTTGCACTTCACTGACGTTTGGTTTCACTCCTCCATCTTTTAGAGACAGATTCCAGAACCTATACCTTGATAAGACAAATGTGGTGAGGTTCATAGGATTGTTGGAAGAAGTCTGTACTGGTGGGCAGGAAGGAATGTGATTGTTGCATCAGAGCTGAGAAATATATTTCAGCTCATAAGCTGTATGGACTTTCTGGATTTTTTTTTTTCCCCAGTATTATGAGCAATAATATTATATGAAATTAAAAGTTTTTTTAAGCCTGGAACTTAGCTTCCTAATCCTTACCTTTGGAAATGGGATTGTTTCTGAGAAGAGGGAGTGTAGTTTTCATCTAGAAGGAATTTGCAGTATAGAATATGTGTCGTTTGGGAGTGCATGAGAACACAAAATCTTCCTGTAGCTTCTCTGCACTTATTTTCATTCCACATAAAAGGTTTTGAAATAGATATCAAGAAAACCTAATATCTACTGTCTGCTTGGGGAAATTTAACATAAAAGCATCTCTGAGAAGGAAATTACATAAAAATGAGGTGGCAGAAGTAATGGAGATTTAGATGAGAAGAAATCATTATGAGATAAGAAGGTTGCTTATCTGGCTGTGTATTAGAATAGAGTTCATCTATGAGATTTCTGTTGGTGAATCTAGATAATGGAATGAACATAATTTTCTTGCCTTTGGAGCTGGTAATTTCTATCCTTAGTGAGTGTATTGCTCATGTGTTTCTAAACATTATGCACATCACAAATAATACAAACATGGAATTCAGCGAACATGATTGATACAAACAAAAAAATATCAAAGTGCCTTTAAATCAGTTTAATGAATTACATCTTGACAAAAAAAGGAAGCAGATTATTTGGGCCATTGTGAGTCAGAAAAGCAAATCTTTAATGATATTTTGAGGAAATTATCTATTCTGAAATGCACAACTTACCAGCTAAATAGATTGGATATACTAAAATACAATCTTAAATATGATTCTCTGGTAGTGCTGTGAACTGTACTGGAAAAAGATGACTATGGGGACAGTCTCTGACCCTTCAGATACTTATGGATGGGTTTAGCTTTAATCACTGATTCCTGTTGAGCTCAGGGCTAAGAACCACCTGCTTAACTAGGCCAAATTACATTTAAGTATTTGTGGGAGAGTTTTTCTTCAGTGATATCAAATTTTTGTAATGTGTATTAGTGGTCAATGAAAAAAAATTGATGACTGCTGTTCCCTGGCATTATTTCCAGTGTACACGTGTTGTGAGTTTGACTTTTTTTTTTTTTTGTTTTTTTTTTTTTTGGGGGGGTGGTTTTTTGGTTGTTTTTTTTACTGCAAATGGTAGCTCTGCTTTCATAGACCTGGAAGCTGCTCCACAGTACTCCCACAGTAGTCCAGTCTCAATGGAAAATCATGTCAGTAGGCAACATACCAGAGGGGAATATGGGATAGATACTCTGTCCTCAGAGCTGTTCTGGCTCCCTGTAGTCCTGTGGGTGCACTTTGGGGTATTGGTTCTGACACTTGTTGGGAGTGGAGCCATGTTTCCAGAGCTGAGCCCTTCTCTTGATTTCTCTTCCTATAAGAGAAGAGGGATGGCAGGATGGGCAGGGAGTTCTCTGCCATAAACCCCGTGTTCTGAAATTCACTTTTTACTCTGTTTGAGAAGCATTACTCAAGACAACAGTAGTTGCTAGCTTTTGGGGCAAGCAGCATGTCCCTGCTTGCTTTCCAAAACAGGACTTCACTCCCACCCATCTTCCCATCCCAATTTTAAGCTCCTTGATTCCTTTTACACACCCTTAAGCAGCAGTTCACTCTCTGGCTTCTTCCTTCCCTTCTTTTCCTGTCTGCCAAAATGAGGAATCCAATCCTATCCTTCTTCTTTCTTAATTGCTCTTCTTCTTTCACCTCAGGGGTAAATATGATCTAGCCTTCCTTCCATCCTAATCCTATGATCCCTACCTCATTCTGCCAAGTTCTTGGCATTTGCATTGTCATTAAAGGCATGGTTGTATTGGTTGTTAACTGTTTCAACTCCCAGTTGCTCTGTGAGAACCATGGGGGCTTTATCCAGCAGCTCCTGTGGAAACGTCCATGCGGCTGCTGTCAAGAACTGTTGCTGCCACCTGCCCCATATTCACCATGGAAGAGTTTTCATACCACTTTTTGCATACGGACCATGGGTCATGTACCTCAGATCTTGACATCTGTTGTGTGGGAGTGACAGGAATACTGAAGGACTGGGGCTTTAGGCTGGACAGGTACATCCTGTGGAGTGTCTGCATATGCTGAAAAAGAATATATGCTTGGTTAGAGAGAAGGGAAGGAGGGTTTGTACATAAGTTGCAGGAATGTGAACTGGGCATCCACAGTATTGTAGCTGTACTTCACAATTTCCAACATTTTATTAACTTTATCTATGAAGTATGATTCTCCATTTAAAACTAACTGTCTGGGAGTATGACAGAACTGGTCACTAAAACCATTGTAACCTTTTATAGGTGAATGGATCAGTAGCTTGAAATGATCACTTTCAGCATCAAGAATTACAATAGCTACCTTCTAAGCTTCACAATGCACTTGTTTTTTCCTGTCTGAAATATTTGAAGAAGAATGGGGTTTCTAAAGGATACCAACACTAGCTGGCTCCTCATTTTAATGGCAATTGCATGTTTAACTTACTTAGACTGGTTTAAGAAAGGGAAATGCACTGGAGAAAAACACCTCCAAGAAGGAAGTGTCTAGATGTCCAGTGGACTCTCATTCACATTTGAAAATCTCCATGTGCTTTGTGTTTAGACTATGCTTAGAATGACTGGAATAAACAACCAGAGGACATTTACATAATCAGTTCATGGATTGTGAGATCCCTGTTGATTCTGTTCCATTATTCTGCTGTTTATAGCCATTGCCTATGCCCACATGGAAAGTTTACTGCTAATGTGCTTCTCTGGCTCAGGAGGCACACTTTTCTTATTAGTCAAGCTTTTATAAAGAAAGCAGTGTGTGTTATGTAGAAACTTGACTGAAACCTGGGGCCTATTGTGCTGAGGTGTGCTGTGTTCAATGCAAAAGCTTCCAGATGCAGTAGTAAAGCTTGTCCAAATAGCAGGGAAACATGCTTTTTCAGATCAATCTTTGTAAAACCTTCATCAGTATGTACTCACAGAACTATTCATAAAAATGACGTTTCTGTGACTTGAATGTTTATTTATAGCCATATTTCATAGGTAAGCAGTATAATTTTCAACAGCTTTGAAAGAAAGATTATTTGGGAAAGGCTCTCAGTTCAAACTGGCTGATCCAAGCACTTGGGGTCAAGGTACAAGGCATTGAACTAGGTGCAAGTTATTTGAAGATCATTTCCTCTATGTGCCATTGTTCTCTTGAAAGATGGGAGAGACATCTCTTCCCACTCCTGGCTCTCCTTTTTCATGTTCATTAGCTTTGTTTATACTGGAACATCTTGGGACAGAGATTCAGGTCCAATCCCTCAATATTATCTAAAATCTCAAATGACTTTCAGAGGGGCAGATCTTCTATTCGTCAACCGTACCTTTTTAGACGAAACATGAAGGGAATTTAATTTAGATGACAGTCAGTAACTGTCAATATTCAAGTTTGCTGTAGGTGGATAGTCAGTTGCCATATGTGGGCTCTCTACAGACATCTGTAACTTACATGATCACTATGCCTAGAAGTATAAAGCATTTACTTCCTAGAATATATGCTAGCTCTAATTTGTTTTAGACTTTACTGCTGATTAAAGATCTTAGACAATACAAATATATTTATTCAAAAGTCATCTGGGCATAGTTTCAGGCAACCAAATCTAGATGACCCTGTTCGAAAAGGGGGTTTGGACTAGATCACCTCCAGAGTTCCCATTCAACCTTGACCAGCCTGTGAGTCTGTGAAATACAAAAGAAATTAGAGAATAGAATGCAGAAGAGGGAAAGAAAACCTGTAATAGTGTGGTGGGATAGACAGAAGCATTTGCTGCTTTCTCAAGAAGTGTTGGCTTCAATGTAAATGCAAAAACCTTTGGGGTTTATGCTGACTGAGCTGTGAAATGTGGCAAAGTAGCAAATGGGGATGACTGCAGCCCATTTTGCCTTTGGGTGAGAAGATGCAGGCAGAAATGTGGGCCTTTAATATATTGGGCCTTGTGTATATTGGTCCAGAAATGGAATCCCTTCACTGAAACTCAGACAACTCAACATTATTTTACTCTAGCAATATGTCTTATTGGGAGCTGTAAGGGCTTTTATTTTTAGTCTCTGTATTAGTCTAGTATAAAAAATTGACAGTACTTAACCATCAACATATAGAAAAATTTTGACTCCTTTTGATTAACCTAGCCAGTTAATTTCCTTACTTAATTTTTATGCCTTCCAAATGCTTACAGCTACCTCCATTTTAGAATTTTTTTGGCCAAGCTAACCATGCTTAATGATTTTATTCTTTCTGCACAAATCAGACTCACACAGCATTATACTCTAGGTGTCTGGTGGAGGAGGTGAAGGAAGATAATGTCATGGATTAACATTCCCACTCCATGTCTGCTCATCTTGTTGACAGATGGTTGAGAAAAGAGATTTTTAATATATTCCTGGATAAAAACAGTCCTGGTTGGCCAGGGAAGGAATGCTTCTTATCTCCTTTCAAAAATCTATATGGCCCAGCAGTGAGGATAGTCCAGGGGTTGGAATTTACCAGGAAATTCAGGAATGCCTATATTTACTTCTTGGCTTCATTTTCAACCACCTTTTTCCTATTACTGTTGGCAGACCACAAAAAGGTGCTGTGCTCAGGTTTTCTCCTCAATGCTGCAAGACCTGACTCCTTCAGGGCCACTCCAAGCACTGAGTCGAAATGCTGTGTGCCAGGAGAAGCAGCCTCCTGTGTGGAGGCAACAGGGAGCAAAATACACTGGAAGGTTTTTGGCACCAGCATAGAGGGCCTCATCAGAAGTGGATGCTTACTTTACAGAATCCCTATCTGTTCACACTTTTTCCTGAAGTGGTCATGGCTCAAATGTTGTACCAAACAATATACATGAGTAGCTGCTAGACTACACTAAAAATATACAAGATGAAAAAGAGAAGAATTCAGTTTTTGCATAACTGGGAGAAAAGACTCAAGGTCTTCCTCAGCTGGTGGGCTATTTTAGCCATGGGTAAAGTCTCACGGTGCTTCACTGGAAGGATATTTCTCTGCCCTTGAACTTTGGTCTGCTCATGGCAAGTGCACAAGGGACTGGCTTCCCTTCATCAGCTCACCTGGCAGATGGGGATAAGAGTGCTTTGCTGTCTCTTAGGGGTGCCATAAGGATAAATAGATTAAAAGATTTTGTAGTGCTCAGAGATGTGTGATGGGGGCTGTGGAAGAATTTAGGATCAGTGAACTGGCAGCACAACAATAAAAGGTCTCCTCCTGTTTAAGAACTGAATTATTGATGTTATCTTGAAAAAAGTATCTACCTCTTCCTAATAGAAATATCAAAATAACTTTCATTTTTTGAAAAGAAGCATTTCTGTCTAGCAAACTTATGTTCTGTGGAGTGAGGGGTCCGTGGGTCTGGCAGAGGCAAAGAAAGGGAAGCCGACCTTGTGGTGGGGTGAACAGCAACTGCCTACTTTAATTTTCCCGGGCTCCCTTTCATCTGGGAACATTTCAAAAACTCTCAGGTTGCTCTCTGATTGGCTTAAGGTCCATGCCTGGACAGCCCTGTATCTGTGACATAGGGGGAATTCATTGGTGGAGGTGTGTGACAGACAGTTTGCTTGATACGGGGCAAAGCGTACTGTGACAATGTTCAAAGGCTGGGGTCTTAAAACTTTAGTTTCCCTCTTTTTGGGGACACACACACACACACA
>WEKY01041666.1:0-28243 GCA_013390045.1 Picathartes gymnocephalus
AAAACCTAAACCCACAAAGCAATCCAACTTATTTTTCTTTTTTTTTAAAGACATTTAATTTCCACGCAAGATTAAGAAAGAAGAGCTGGGTTGATTCTGGCTAATTATATTGATATCCTATGATCACCAATGATAGCTTTGATCTCGAACACCAACTGGTCAAAACTGTCTGAAAAGATCATCTTGTTACATATGACATAATCAATTTTAATAAAAATGTAAGAGGTATACCTAGGCTTCCAATACTTGACTGTTATCTAGCTCTACAGCTTCTTAAGAAGCCTACTAATCTGTGTAGCTGTTCTATTAATTTCTCTAAAGACCTTAAATAAATTATTTTCTTTGCATCCAAAAATATCCACTTTTCCAGAACAGCAATTTGATACTCACCACTTCAGACATATATGCTAGATAAACTGTGACCATCAGCGATACTATTCCATATAAATGTAAAATACATTAATATTCCAAAGTATTTTAAAACCTAACTACAACACGGAAAAATCTGTGGCGGAGTCAATGAACAAAGACTAAACTGATTTGATTTTTACATAATAAAGAATGCCTGTTTTTAAACACAGTAGGTTTCAGTTTTGGTGGGTATTTCATTACTATGGCACTCAATGCTTCAAAAAAGCACTATTGAAGTAGTTGTGGCTACACAATGAGAATGTTTTTAAGGGGAGAAAAAAAACTATTTCTATAATCATTCAAGTTTAGCCAAAGACCACTGCGGTCACAGGGAACAAACACGATGTGAAGCCTCACAGCGTGCTTTTCTAACACGTGTCATTGGTGAAAAATACAGCTGCAACTGGAATCTGCTCTTCTCTGATTAATGACCAGCTCCCTCCCTCTAAGTCACATTCCAACCCTTCCCCTTACATCCCCCTAACAGACACCCGCTCACATGCTCAGACTGCACATATATTACTACAAACGTGGCCCAGGAGAAATCTCAAGATAGCTTCGAGCACATCACAGAAAAATGCAAGATGTGACAGCTATGCCCTATTTTTATCTCTTTTGCAAGCTGGCAGAAATTAATTCTCACTCTCTTCTATAATTACATATCAACAAAATGTATTTTTTGAGACACAACGCTGCCTTCAAATATAGAGCAGAAAACTTAGATTCTGCACACTTCAGATGTTTCTGCATATTTCAGTCAAGCAGCTGATTGCTAACTTGTCAGTAAACATGGAGAAACACCATCAGACAGCTGGCTAATACAAAATGAAATACCATCACTGTTACTATACAAAATGAGTATTCAGATCTACAAGTTCTATTTTAAAAAGTTACACATCAATTTGCCAATGCCCATACCTGCTGTTATTAAGTAAGCTGCAACTATGTTGTGCTCAGTCTGTGTGAAGGCTGAATGAGCTTCATTGTCACTTTCTGAGGAATTGGATGAGTCATTCCAATGCATTTTTGACAAAAGACTGTCGTCTATCCTCTGCAATAATTCATCAAGAAGACGAAACACTACAAAACCCTGTCAGGCAAATTCTTTCATTATTCAGCAGCCTCACTGAACAATTAAAAGAAGGGGGGTAGGGAGGAGTTCCCCCCACCACTGACAGCTTCCAAGCATGATTTAATTGGACTGAAGCGGAAAGAAGTTTACGCTTCCAATCTATGCAGGAGATTGTTAATTAAAACAAAGAGCAGCACAGAACTGAGTAAATTTTGAACAGTATGCTTAAACTTCATTCTTACTGCTAATGAGATTAACTGTCACATGCCCCCAAAATTTTTCCCTTCAAACCTCTTGTGCAATGCTTTGGAACCTCAACAAAAGTTGACTCAGTTCAATCAATCATCAGCCTGGCTTGGAACTAATTCCCATCATCATGCAAAGCACAAAAACCTGCAGTACAACATGAAGAGACAAATGTCAGTTTCCTTAAAAACAGGATACATTTACTCTAAAGCCCATCCCTTCAAATCTTTAAAGACTTACTTCTTCAAGATTCTTTGTTTGATTTAAACTCTCTAACAAAGACACAAGAAAAACACATTCCAGTATTTTCCAAAGAGAAGCATGACTTTCAGAAAACTCAGTTGCTACATTTCTAAAATAGCCTGGTCTATAGAAAATGGGTGCAGAATATGCCTCCCTCTCCTAAACACAATACATGTAAGCTTACTTTGGGCAAATTTTCCAAACCATCTTACTGGGCATTTTTCAAAGACCTGAGCAGCAAAAGCTCATGTTTTCTTCCCTTCAATGATGAGGTACCAGCACACAAATATCTTTTAAAAAAACCCACATAAACATTAGCTGCAAAAGCCTTTGCCCCAAAGATTTTATACGCAATATCAGAAAGCAGCTGCTTCCCCTCAGTCCTACTTCATACAGTTTTTGCCTTCAATCAGTATTCATACTGGGTGTAAAAGTGACAAGGATGAGCCCCCGTGGTTCTTCAGTTTCATGAAGGTTCTTTCAGGTTCACAGGTAGGTCAAGCAGGTCCCAGGCTAGGGCTGTGCCTTCTGAGCAGCAATAAGGGTCAGTGACACAAGAACACAGTCATCCCATAGAAAGTATACCTGAAGAGCTCTCTCTTCTCTAACCTCTGAAACACACACAGAGCATTCCTTCCCACTTCTCAGCTCTCCAAGACAGACGTCCTGCATCTTTCATCCATTTGAATATACAGGTCAGAAAATTTTTATATAAAACTGTGCAGTCACAGCATTTAGTCATCATCACTACACATGATCTCATGTCACAATCCTCCAAACAAACATTTTCTTTAATGTCCCACATCTACTCTCTCAGCTCTCAGGGTACTTGCATTATTACAGTATTTTTCTTGTCAGAAGAGGATTAGGCAGGAACAGGGTGAGAGGGTTCTAAAAGGAAAGATGATCTGTTTGGCAATGAAGCCACTTTCCTTGTGCAACACTGTTCAGCCCTGAAAGATAAAGGCATGGAGATAATTTGACATCTTTGTTTTCCTCCTCTGACACTTTGGCAAGATTTTCAAAAGCACCTCAGATCTTGCAGCTTCCACAGAAGTCAGAGCTTGCAATGCTGAATGTCTCAGAAAAGCAAAACATTCCTATTTTACACAGATAGGATTCCAGCTGTACAGTAGCAATTAACAAAAGAAATTTTATACTTGATTAAAATACAACTTTCCAGTATGTGCAGTCCCTTCTATGTACCATCACACTGTTTCTCTTCCTTCTTAAACCTAATTTTACAGCAACTGAGATTGACAGAAATAAAGTCAAAACTAAAGGCAGACATCATCAAATGAGTTTTTTTTCTGTAACACTGTAGTTCACAAAATAAAGTGAAAAAGATAAACCAATAAATTAAATATTGAAGTTTACAAATAATTCAGGAAGATAGAACCACAGCTTCTAAGCCAGATAAAATATGTCTTACTATATTGCTTATTAATACCGATATAAGAAAGAATATCAAATCCAAAACCTCAGGCTGCTTTTATCTCCCAATAATATAGCATTACTGGTGTCAGAGGGGCACTTTATAAAGTCAAGTGATGCTTTTCCTTCCCACTTGTCCCAGATCAGTAGCAAAATGTAACATCTATTTAAATCCATTCTTCAATTTGCATGCATTTCTATACATATGTGGGGCAATGCAATGTGGGGTTTAGCAAGCTGCTTTCAGTTATGAATAAAATATACATCAACGCATGAATGATGTGAGTTGAAAAGCGTACCGTTTGCATTAAAAATAAATAAATTGGAAACCAAATCCAACCCCAAATCTCTTCCTTTCCTATTTCCAGCAGTAACCCTGCTACAAACCCATCCCAAACCCAACTCCTCCCATATTTACTATGCCCTCCACCGCTGGAGGGCTAAGGCAAAACATCCCTTTACTCTTTTCCCAAACGGATGCAAAAGGTTCAAATCCCACGGAAAAAAAATTAATAACTTACCTCTTTCTCCTCCCTCACAGAGATTTTTACTAGATTTAAACTGTTGGTTAGAAAAGTTTCACTGTATAGGGATTTTCAGCTGCCAGAAGAAAACGCCCTGAAAAATGCATGACTCCACAAAGATTTTTACTTGCTATACATCACACAATAGCTATGCTTTTTTTAAAAATAAACAATACTTTTTCTTGCCAAGACAATGCTTTACACGACTGCAAATTACTTTGCACCAGTACATGTGTGACAGTGCAGCATTTCTTCAGGCAAACACCCACATCTACAAGTCAGAGCCAGAGAAAATCCTTTCTGTTCTACAACTGCCAGTGTAGCAGATTTACATTAAAATATCCCAATTATTTTCTGCACTTCATCAAACTTCTCTGACGAAGTAACATAGCAAATCTATGAACTACATTGAGCCATCCTATCCCAGCATCTGCAGAAAACACAAGGGAAATAAGTAACTCTGCAAGGAATGCAAGGGCACTAAAGCCACTCTCAATAGGTAACAATTTAAGCTTTATAATACCTCTATTTACCATGTAAGCTTTTAAATACATCTATGTATTACCCTTTGTTTAAGGAGGACTAAATCCCAAATAGAAAAACAAAAAAAAAAAAAAAACTACCCCAAAATTTTACTGTGGCATGGACGAAAGGCTCCAGGTCTTCTAAATACTGGTAAGCAATCTGATCCTAGTGATGCACCCCCTGTCAGTTTCAAAACCAGCTGAATGTTGGACCCTACACCTGGGCCAAACGCTGCCATGGCAGTGGAGGAGGACACAGGCAGGTGACACCACTACTGCTGCACACTGTGGGCTGCTCTGAAGCCTACCTGAGCTTCAGAGGAACATTCCAGGACAGCAACCCCCCCTTGTGCTGCTGGAGCAGGTGGCAGGTGAGAAGCTACTTAGCTGGTCCAGCTATCTGCTCCAAAGGCCGCCAGAAAGGGGAATACAGGGAACACCAAACTGTCATCCAGAGCCCACACTAACACCTTACCCCCACTTCCCTCACTTCAGACTGCACTGTGACTTTTCTTCCCCAGACACTAAAGCTACTTGAAATTTGCCATTTCTGCCAACACACCTATTTCTGTCAGGGTACCTGTGAGCCCCTTTCCTATTCTCTGCAGCAGCAGCACAGAGTATCTGTAATTATGCACATAAATAAAACGAGAACATTTCACTTACTAGGATCAGGAACACCCTGAGAGACTCACAGACAGAATCTGAATTAAAAGCTCAAGACTGAGAGGTGCAATATAAAATTAGAGAAACTCTATTTTAGCTCATTACAGCATTACACTGCAGACAAAACTTATCCTAATTTTTTTGAGACTGAATTTTCATCTATTAGTTAGCACCTTACTTACATTAGGAGGGCAGGGTCACACCATGGCACAGAGAAGACAAGGCAGAATACGGACTGAATGTGCCTTGCAAATACCACCCTTCCCCAGAATGCAGAAGGTAAAAAAGGTATCATCATATGGCAAACACATCCAGATAGTTTCCTCATGTTCTTCCATCCTAAGAACACCCTACAACCTCCACAGAGAGCTAAGATTATAAATTTTCTGTGGATATTTGCATGAAATCCATCCAGCACTGTTCGTATGCCTAGGCCATGCCATAATGCTCCTCATGCATTTCTCCACTGGGACTGCAATCCCTTCCCTATAACCAAGAGGCCAATCTTTCCTCCAGAGCTGCAATGGATACTGCTGTTCAGCCCCTCTGCACACAGAGGTCAAAGCCTTTGCTTTGGGCTTGCAGCGCCTTAGGCTGACTCACTGCTCCATCTGCTGAGAGACTCAGCACACAGTTTGCTCCTGGGCTGCCAGACAGCACTGCCTGCAGCCGAACACTGCCTGTCACACCATGCAATTTACAGCTCATGGCAGGAGCCTTCTGACACCCTGGGAAAAAGCATGTCCCTATAGAATAGCAAAGAGCAGCATCAATTTGGGCTGTTATGTTAGTCCTCCAAAGCCAGAACAATAAGGAAACAAGATCCGAGCCAGAAGCCAACTATTGAAGCATCAGTGAAGAAACTCAGCACAGCAGAGGATCCAGCTGCAAACATGCCAGAAGTACTGACATTGCAGCTGCACTTGGTTTGTGTTGTTCAGCTGCAATGTGGAATGCCCAAAATGCAATTACTTGCATAGAATTTAGATAAAAGGCTACTCTACCTTAAGTCCAAGCGGTGAGGCACTTAGGCCTAGCAATGCATAGCAACAAAAGCCTAATCATTCTCACAGTTCTGGATTTAAGTGGCCTGGTTAAAGACAGGCCTGTAGCCATACTAGGAAAAAAACTGGAATCCCTCATTTCCTGAATTTCCTGAGGTTAACAGTAGACTCAGCTTCTTCTCACAAAAGGAGACCTCGCAGAAACACAGCGTTCTATGTTTTGGTTTTTTAAGCTGAAGAACATTTTTATCTATTATCCTGTGCAGCATCTATTCACATTTAAATGAATTCTTTAACATCTGTTTTTCCACTCTTTCAAATTTTGTTCCAGAGATTATTAAAAGTAATGGTCACATTTGTTAAAACATGCAGTAACTGTCCAGTCCTGGTACTGAAAAATTACCTGTTGCCTTTGTTAAGCAGAAGGTCAATATAATTAATCTGCCTGTTACTGCATTCATTAATTAAAAAGTGTAACAGTGCAATCAATTCTGAAAGGAACTTTTTTCACACTGAACAAGATGTTCAAAATACTTGTACATACATTATTCTACAGACCCCTTTTCAAAAGTGCTGGGTAGGAAAGCCTGTGAACAGACTCCTGGCTCCAGCTGAAATCCAGGAAGTTCTAGATTTTACCTATTTTATTTCCAGAGTAGAGAGACACCCTGGTCTCCTCCATCCTTAGGAAGACGCAGTCACTGTCTTTTCAACAATTCTCATTATGCATCCATTTAAAGAGACCAAAGACTTGTGCAGATTTTTTCACACCTTTCTAAGCAATACAAAAAAGCATTGTGTGCAGAGGAGGCCCATGAAGGGCTATTTAATTTCAGCCCTACACAAGCCCAGAGCACCACAGACACGCAGTACCTGGAACATAAAACCCCAAGAAAACAGGCTAAGGCGTGGGGGATGCAGAGCCAGTTAAAAACCCTTAGCATTTTAATATCAGGGTAATTAAATACCATTAGATGACTGAAGTATAGTATTAACTTTGTCTTGTTCATTAGACAGCAGCTTCTTAGAAGACCATGTCTTCATGCCTTTGGCTTTCATTAAGATTTATACAGAAAAATATACGTTGCTGTCTTGTCTTTTATACATTACGCATTTTAAAAAATTATCAACACAAACGTTTGGAATTTCATTTATAAAAAAACATTCACAAAGGCTGTTTAAACGGGATGTCCATTTCAGAACAACCCAGAATATAAAAGGAGCATGAGAACCAGGGATCAGTCATGCACAGGTTCACACTGATGTATGTGCATGCTGTGAACCTGTAGGGTCTTTTGAAAAACCATTTCAATTGACTGTTTACTCCAAACGCCAACATGGAGTCAAGCACTGACTGCACTGCTTGTCAGAAACAAACAGTTTAAGAATAACATCAAGTCGTGGTTTAGTTAGAAAAGTTTGCACATATTCCAAGCAGTCTTCAGCTCTCCGCCTGGGGCTACGCTCTCCTCATGCATTTGTCAACAGTCATTAAGTGTAAAAAGAACTGTCATTTGTAGCTTCAAGTTCTTTATAAAAAGATTTTCAGGGTCCTTTACAAAAATTTTTCTTGGTTCTTCACTTCTGCAGATGACATGATAAGACAATGGAGATACTCATGGATCCATTTTTAATGTCCTCTTCCTGTTTTAAGAGATAAGAAAAATACATCAAACAATTCATATATAAGTTGTGTTTAAAGCACAGTCTATATACAAGTCTACATTGAATGAGATAATAGAATAAAATACAAAAAAACTAACATGGTTTTACACACGCATCAACAAATGCAGAATACTGTGCTTCAGTTTAAGCTACTGGGATGCACAGAAATCTCTTGCATAGAGGCATAGCCACACACTCACCCCGAAAGCCTCCTCCACCACCTCTTCCTCCTCTGAATCCTCCTCCTCCTCCTCCTCTGCCTCCTCTGAATCCTCCTCCTCCTCCTCTTCCTCCACCTCTGCCTCCTCCAAATCCTCCTAAACGAAAGAAAGAAATTACCTTTTGAGGAGCACATAAATTCTTGGTTGTGCACAACAATTTATTTCATTGACAACTTCTGAAATGAAACGAACAACAACAAAGAAACAGAAACTGTCAATTGCTGGACAGTTACCAGGTCAATTACTAGTACCTTGTCTCTTCTAGGGACCATCTGGAGCACTTTAGGTATTGCTTAATATCTGATATACCATGGACAAAACACTAAAGAGACTTAACTTCTTTCACAAGAAAAAAAAAAAGGATTACATATAGTAACCAGTAATTGATGACAACTATTAGTAATTATTATCTATTAATTACAACTCAACAGAAAATTAAAACAAACCAAGCCACTTTGAAACACTTGTGCCTTGCTGCAAAGGGGCAGGGTATGGAAGAGAGGCAAGAAACTGTGATGTAAGAAAAAATAAACTTCAGCTTTAATTGAAGAATACATCACAAGTGACACTCAAAAATCTTTCTGTCTTTGTTATAAATCAGCATTCTTGCCTCTCTATGCTTTGGAGCTGTTAATTAGGTAGCTTAGCAGCCTAGGTCTTGCCACTGGAAAGATATCACTGCCTTTTCTAAAAAGTCAAACAGAAACATGAATAACGTTTTTCTTTGGAATACAGCTGTTGATATTCAAGTACTCACCAGCAGATTTAAAAAAAAAAGCAAACAACACAAATAGTCCACAAAACAAATGGCGAAAACAAGCCATGGCATCTCGAATAATTCCAACATTCTGCAGCTTTCATTCTTGTGATCTTACCTCTACCGCCGCCTCTGCCTCCCCCACGTCCACCACCACGTCCTCCTCTACCACCTCCTCTGGGAGGGCCTTTTTCCCCAGGGGGCCTTGGCAAAAATCTCTGAAGGGGTAGCAGTTTTGCTGGATCAATGTAAAACTGCAGGAAGAGAGTTCCATTAGGCTTTTAAAACACCAAGACTAAAAAGCACATGAGTATCTCCCTTTACAAATATCCACAATTTGGTCTCACTCCATTATGTCAAACTGTCCTCTGCAAATAGCCAGATAGAGAAAGCACACAGGAAGTAAATCACAGAATTAAAAAGCTGCTAAAATATAGGTGATATTTGTGTGATTTTCATTTGTTTTATCTTTTCTTATGCGGCAGGGAGAAGGAATAACTTGGCAAAGACAAATCTGGAAAGAGGAACTTAATGCCTATGTTTACAAAGGACAATCAGCTTTTAAAGTTATTAAAAACTTAATAAAGCTTTTATTATCTGCTGACAGAACAGGCTTGTGTAACTGATGACATACAGTAAAATTGTTATTGAGATTGACTTACCTTCTGCATTTTTTTAAATGAAGAGGCTTTCATGTTCTCAGACAGTTTCACTGAAAAATACTGTTATTTTCCTTAAGGAGCATTGCAGTAATAGAACATTAAAAACTTATTTTCATCAGTATATGGAAGGAACACTGAGACATTTTTTAAGTTAGTATTTTATAAATTAAGCTAAATTTCTTCACAATTGCAATAAAAAGTGATTTAAACCTGCATGTTTTACTTCACATTTAATGTGGGAGAGAAATATGCAAGCAGCTAGTGACTGATGCTCAACCAACCAACACAGACTCAGTCTTACTGACATGTTATAGGGTTACTCCCCCAGCTATCCTGCTTTTGTCATGGATTCTGTCCATCTGGCAGTGACAACAGAATGTACCCAGTGTCTCTGTGTCAAGCTGGCTTTGCCAGAGGATGTCCTGGCACATCCCACTTTCATGGGCAGGTTAAGTAATAAGCTGGACAATGAGCAACAGGACATCTTAGTATAAACCCACTTTATAATTAAATAATGAGCTGGAGCATGACCAAGGTCCCCTAATGCGCAAAAAAAATCCCCCAGGCCCTTGATCCAACTCTTTTATGGCTTAGTAACCTATAGCAGAAAATGTGGTCAGTTAGCCAGAAAAAGTAACAACTGGAACCACCATGGATCCAAAAGGCATCATCAGTACTGGTACGGAGTGAAAAACTCTGTTTGACTTAAAGTATTTTGTCAGATTAAAAAAGCTCTGAGACAGGCACTAAATGTGAATGAAGCCCCTACGGACACCAACAGCTGCAGCTACACTTGTGTCTGTTCACATATAACTGGTAGCCAAACCCTGAACTATTTTAAAATCCTAGAGAAATCCCATTTAATATCCAATCAGTTTTTAAAAAACAAATATTCTAAGTCCTACATTTTTTTGAAGGATACAAAGTCTCTCAGCTGTCCAAAGATTTCATCCACTTTGCCAATCTGCTCCTTATTTTCCAAGTACACTGGGGCATTGAAATAAGGCACCTTGTTTTCTTCTGTTTTACATTTACAAACAATGTCATCTTCACAGGGATGCATGAACTCTCCCAAAACTGAAAAAAAGAAGAAACAAGCTAAAGATCTGGAGCAGACACTCTTAATCAAATAAATAAAGTTCCTTCATGTAACTTACAAACTACCCTTTCTGGAGGGCCCTGGTCATATCCTCCTCTGTTGAAGCCTCCTCTTCCACCTCCCCGTCCAAAGCCACCTCGTCCGCCACGGTTAAAGCCACCTCTGTCACCACCACCTCCTCCTCCACGGTTGAAGCCACCTCCTCTTCCTCCTCCTCTTCCACGAAAAGACATTGTCTACTGCCTCCTACATTGTGGACAAAAATCAGTTGTTTAAGATATAAAAGATGTGTCACATTTGATTTTCTGTACAAATCACAGTCTTCTGTCAGCCTTGTTTGTTAATTCAATTATTAAATTCCTTTTCAATCCTCACTGCAAACATGGTGGCCTATGAAAAATCAAGTTTACACCTAAGAGGTCATCGATTGCAACATCCACCTGCAAAAAGCAACTAGTAGTGACCAGCACCTTTTTCACTCATCTGTAAAAAGGCTGATGACACTCTCCAGGCCCACAGGCAGCACAAAGTGAGAACATCATCGAATCGTTTGGGTTGCAATGGATCCTAAAGATCACCTACTCCCAACCCCCTGCTATGTGCAGGAACACCTTCCACAGGTTGCTCAGGGCCCCATCCAACCCGGCCTTGAACACTCCCTGGGATGGGACATCCACAACTTTTCTGGGCAACCTGTTCCAGTGCCTCACTACTCTCACAGTAAAGAACTTCTTCCTAACACCCAATCTCAACCTACCCTGTTTCAGTTTAAAATTATTTTCTCTTCTACCCCTAAGTGCCCTTGTGAAAAGTCCCTCTAAGCTCTGCTGTAGCCTCCTTCAGGCACTGGACGGCTGCTGTAAAACCTCCCCAGAGCCTTCTCCAGGCTGAACAATCCCCACTCTCTGCCTGACTGCAGACGAGAGGTGCTCCAGCCCTGTGACCATCTTCGCGGCCCCCTCTGAATCTGCTCCAAAAACTCTATGCATATTTTTCTGTGTGGAGGGCTCCAGAGCAGGATGCAGCCCAGGGTACGTTTGGCTTTCTGGGCTGTGAATGCACATTGCAGGATCATGTCCAGCCTCTCACCCACCAGCACCCCCAAGTCCTTCTGGGCAGGGCTGCTCTCCATCTGTCCATCCCCCCGCCCGTGCTGATACCGGGGGTGGCCTCAACCCTTCCGCTGGGCCCCGTTAAACCTCAGGGGGTTCCCACGGGCCGCACTGGGCGCGCACCCGCAGCGCCTCACGGGCCCCTCGGGACGCGGCCTGCAGCCGGGGCGCGGGGACCGCGGCCGGCGGGGCCATTCCCCGAGGGGTGACGGACACCAGGAGGGACGGAGGGACGGACACGGCAGGAGCTCCGTTCCCTCCCGCGCGGGACATACCTGCACGCGCACGCCGCCCCCGCTAGGAAATGCCCGCACTGCCGCAAAGGAGGCTGCCTGCCGTAAATGAAAGGGCGCCTGCCGTAAATGAAAGGGCACCTGCCGGCCGATGCTGTCGCAAACTGCTTTAAATTCCCAGTAATTCCCGTGCGCCCGGAGCGTGCATCCCACGGGAGCGTGGGATCGGCGGGACACGGACTGCAGGGCTCGCCAAACATGTACCATGTATAACAACATGTGTCTTTCATAATAACCTGGCAAGGATGGACGCCTACAATCGGAGAGCCGGTGTGATGGATCGATCGAGCTCCTCTGTGCAAAGAATAGAAAAGCGTAACCCCAACAAGCGCTTCCTTTTAATAATTTACTTCAAGGGCTTTACTTTTGTTATCTCGTCATGCACTTACGATAAAACCAGTTAAGGCAGGATCTTTTGAAGAGATCAGATTTATCAGTTAATAGTTGAGTCTCCTGTACTTTATTTCTAAACACACTTAAAAATATTTTTCTAATGGTTAAAAATTAAACACAAATCTAACAGCTGACATTCAAAAGAATCCCAGCCAGAGGAATTTGTCTAGGAAGGGAGATAAAATTTCATCATGCGAATGATCCCAATTTGCTTGGTTTTCTTGTGTCTCTTTTGTCTTTGTGGATCAGAGGTAAGATATGTTTTATTGTGTTAGCAGTAATTTATTAAAACGTTTAATAAAGAGTTTATTGTTATAAAAGCAAAACCAATTGATTTTTTTTTTTAAGTTTCCTTTCATAGTATGTGTGTTTCATACCCTTGTTTTAGCCCAGCCTGAATGTTTGAAGTTTGCTATGTCTCTTTCATGTTTTGATTATACCCGGGGCTTATGCTAACAGGTTTCCAGAAGAATACCTTAATCGTGATCCTACCTTAAACCAAATTTGCAAGCATGGCTGACCACAGAAAGGTGCTGCAATTTTCCCTGCCTCCCTTTTTTGAGAAAAGGGATTGCAGCCTTCTAACATAACAGCAGGGTATTATCCTACCACCAGAAGGTTTCCCGTGGATTATCTTCGGGCAGAAGTGTCCAGGAAAGCCAGTCTGGGCTGGGCATTCAGCACAACCCAAGTCTTTCAGAGAAATCCTGAGATAAAAAGCAGCACCTGTCGTTCCTGTTAAGGAGGAACACCGAGCACAATGTGGCAGTTGTGCCAAGCCGGATCTGGCTCGCAGTTTGGATTCTACTGACCGAGAACAGCAGGAAGAATTTAATAAGATTATACAGCTGTGAAAAGGAGAGGTATTGGATTAAATTCTGCCCCAACAACATCCTCACTGACTTTACTGTGGGCAGGATTTCTTCATGAGAACTTTAAACTTCAGCTGTATTGATCCAGTTGACACAATCAAAGCTGATAAATCACATTTGAGGACTAATGTTTCTCTCCCATTTTTACACAGAGCCCATCCATATATATTTTTCATGTTCCAAGATTCATCCTTCCCACAGATCTTAGTAAGCAAAAGCACTCAGCCAGCACTGAAGTCACCAGAGAGCTCCACAAACACAGGTGCAGAGCCACTCACCCAGAGGCCACTGGAGGGAGGGTCATAATCTCAATTATAGATTTATTTGCTTGTAAGTAGTTCATAAATATTCACAGGTGATATTTAAATCCAAAGCCAACCAGGCCAATATAACAAATCTTAGAAAAGAAACCCAAATTGCTTTGTTTTTTTCTGGTGCTTAAGTTCCTTTATGTTTTAATCTGCTTACAGTCCTATTGCTGGGATGTGTTATAAACCAATGCCTTTAAAAATGTTTATAATCTGCTCTGCAATTTGGCTGATGTTTGAAAAGTAAAGAGTATAAAGTTTGTGGGAGATCAGTAAGAGTGAAAATCACACCAGGTAAATGATCCAAAAAGAAAAAAAAGGAGTTCAGAAAAACTAAGAAAGACGAGGTGGCCAAAGACAAAGAGGATAAACACTATAAATGGTATTTAGGAACTTTTGTTTAGATAAGAAAAGGCTTATAAATGGACACTTCACTGAGGTCAGTGAAGGAATCTGCAAAACTCTTGGTGCAGTTCCTAATCTTGCTTTTATTTTAATTTTTTGTGTGTGTGCATTGCAGAATGTAGCATCTAATGCTGAAGAAAACCACTTTCAACAGGTTAAGCCTGCCCAGCCAGCTGAACAAGACAACTACCTCATAGAAGAATGCTTAAGCAACCAATACACCCACAAGTCCTGTAAAAAAGTTTTTTGTCACCCATGGGAACGATGTATAGAGGGAAAATGCCTTTGCAAGCTTCCCTACCAGTGCCCAAAGAATGGCTCTGCAGTTTGTTCCACCAGTGGAAAGAACTTCCGTACTTACTGTCAGCTAAAGAGCTACGAGTGTCAACAACCCAAAGCAAAATTTCTGCACAAGGGAACATGCATGCCTGAAGGTATTAACACCTCCTTGTCCAAAATTTATCTGTCAAGGGTGGCTAAGGAGGTACTTACACTATTTACAGCTCAGAAAGTCTGTTCATTTCCTTGCAGTAGTAACAACGTGAAAGAGAAAATGAAAAGTCACTGAAAATGGGCAGTATCTGCTGATTTTCGTAAAAAAGTAAAGTGATTGACAGGCCCAGATCACCCTGCTGCTGGTTTTGCTACACAGACATTTTGCCACACAGGTAGTAGAAGCAGGATCTGGCCCTCTCCAAGTATTACTGGCTGGTTATCAAAAATCCCCTAACAAAGGTCATTATACTAAAATGCAGCCTGTACTTTGTAGACCTCCAGGTACTTTTATGTACCCATTACCCTCATTTGTCCTTAACTGGCATATTCTGATAAATTAGCAGGCTCAAAGGCACAAAGTCAATCCTCAGAAAATTCAGGAATAATACCTGAAGCTTCTGATTCCCAATCTATTGTTCTTTCCATATGAACTTTGGCTGCAAATACAAAATTAGTCCTGATTTGGTTTTCTGCTGTCTTTCCACTAGATACATCTATATAATATGATTTTATTTGGGGTTTTTTTTCATTTCTCTCTTTTTTATTTTTTAAGAAACGTTTTCAGTCTCTCTGGGTCATGGAGATTCAAGTTTGCTTCGAGTAAAACCTGTGAATCACAAGGATGACAGTTTTGTATGCGCTAGTGAGTGGACGATGAATGAAGCAAATGTGGCTTGCAGGCACCTTGGCTTTGATTTGTAAGTTTGGGGAATTTATCTCTGGTTAACTGCAAGGGATCTGAGAAAGCAGTGATGCTTACAGAAGCTCAGTCACAGTCAATAGTTAAGACAGATGTATTGGTTACAATATTCTGATAAAACTTCTTAAACTGACACCTGAGAGTGAAAGCCAAAACACAGATTTCTGTGTTCTGTTACAGGTTACAACCATACAAACCATAATTGTTTTACTTTAAAATAAAGAGGAAGACCAATGTGGAGGTGTTCACCCAGGCCTGTGTTAGGGAAAGCACATTGATGGACCACCCCCAAGTAGCTCTGAGCAGTGATCTGTGTGCAGAGAAAGGTTTCTCAGGACAGCTGACAATAGCTCTCTTTTGCCACTTGCATTAACCAGACTAACAAGAACCAGAACATGGGGTTTTTTCCTTCATCCCTTGCCCCTGCTGCTACTTCTTACTCTGGGCCCAGGGATGGCAGAAGCCACATGGAGCTTGTTCTTTTTCCTGTGACCACACTGATGACCCGAGTTCCATATTCAGCTCCTCATAAAGAGTCAACTCCATATCCTATACATAATAATTTCAGACCTGTACAAGTAATTCAACTTAGGTAGAGTTGCCTCCCCAGCCTCACTGAAAAAAAAAAAAAAAATCAAAAAAATCCCCGAAAAACTAAAACTGCTATTGCAGTGCCTGTATAGGTGAGAAGTGTTTCCTAGTCCTGATCAGTTTATCTTCAGATAGCAGAGAAAGGTTTGCCCTGGGACAGAGCATTCAGCCCTGGAGTCTCATTGAAAGCCTCTCAAGGTACTCGTTTACTCAATCCATATTTCTTTAAGGTAGAGGATTCATACACTGTTAGGAGAATACTGCTCACATAAAACCAAGAAAGATAAAATTTATCAATCCCAGCCTTGCAGTGGCCTGAGCTTCCTCAATATTCACTGGTTTTGATGGCAGCAAGGATAGCTCAGCCCATGCAGAAGGGAGCCAAGTTATGGCTCACTCATGTCCACACAGAGATAGAGGTCTGAGCTTACAAGTTATGCTGCTAGATAGAAAAGGAGACTTTTCTATCCATCGTGATACACAGTGACTTTCATAGACCTACATATGGATTTGGGGACAGTTCTAGGTAGCAACCTGCGAAAATTAGCACTTTACTTTTTCTTCCAAAGTAAACATCTCCGGTTTACCTCTAGACAATTCCATGGGAAGTCTGCTCTTTTTCTTAGCCATGACCAAAATTCTTTGACACTGAGGAAAATCTTGTAAATTCTAAACAATAAAAGCAGTGGATAATCCATTGTGAAATTATATAATTTGTTTTTGTTATTATTATTATTTGTATCTTCACAGAGGTGCTGAATATTACCAAGTCACTCCCAGCATCAGAGAATCTACCTTAAATTCATTAAACTGTCTGCAAATAAGTTGCAGGGGCCTAGAAACAAGTCTTGCTGAATGTCACATAGAGATGCAATCAAGAAATAGTAATGAGGGACTGGTTAGCCTGCAGTGCCATGAAAATCTCAGAGGTTAGTAGTTCTTTTTAGTTTAATATCTATTTGGTGTTTTTACATTTTAAGTTTATTTTAAATAATGAGGACCTAGTTTGCTGAACTCTCAGCCACAGAAAACTTGCACTGAAACCTCTTGATTATTTTAAATCATCATTTTGCAGACTGTAAGACACTTGAGGCAATCTGGAGTCAAAATAGTCTTGAGTTTGCGAACTTGAAAAATCACTGTTGCTCCTGAAGTATTTTTACAGATACTTCCCCAAAAGAAACTTATTTCACCCTGGTCCTGTTTGTTCTACCATCCCTTCCAAAGGTAGGAAGGGTATATTGTATCCCACAAGTCTTCTCTCTCCCGGCTTAACTGGTGAGGAGACAGGTGATAATGTCATGCTCACTGTTTGAGGGACATTAATTAGTACATCATTAGCACCGCAGCCAGACAAGCATGACTGCGGTGAAACTGCTGGTGTCTCCTGCAGGGTTTCAGGACTCCTCAGTTTCCCACTGACAAAAGAGGAATGAAGGCCTTGGTTAGAATTCTAGCTGCTTTTCATTCTCTGTAGGGAGCTCTCTTTGGAATTGACGAGCATCAGCCTTAGATGCTGCTGACTGGAAGAGCTATGTATCATCTCAGGTTTTTCTTACAAAAGTAGCTATTCACAGACTCTTGATGAGTTCTTTCTAGAGGGGGAACCTCCATCATCCTAATCCCTTGAATCATTTACAGTGGGTTTGAACCGATCATTTCTGGTTTAGTCCTCACCAGTCCTTTCATTAGAAGAAATTAAATTCCCTTTTGGTAGGTGACTGGAATTTAGAGGAAGAAAACAAGTGGTCACACTGAAACCCCGATGAAAAGGCAATCAAAACAATAAAAAAAGATTCCTATTTACCTGACTGGGCCCTAGCATACCTACTGCTGATAGGCCAGACTGCTGACAGAATCAAATTTGCAGGCAGAGTATTTCCTTGGGCAATTATTAACCTACAGTCAATTCCACACTAACTTCATTTTCATCTTGCTGCACAGCTTGTTCAAGTGGGGAGTTTCACTGTGTCAACAAGAAGTGCATTTCTCTGGACAAAACCTGTGATGGGATCAATGACTGTGGAGACCTGAGTGATGAACTGTGCTGTAGAGGTAACTATTTCCTTTGTCAGGTGTTTCAAAATAATTTAAACAGAAATCCACCCACAAAGAATTTTTATAGTGTTGTAACAGCTAAATCCTCTTTTCCATTAAGTCACTATGTTAAGCTAATTAGACCATAATTTATACAAAGGCAAGTGCAGAAAAGCAGGAATGAAATACCATTTTGAAGCAGGCAAGTGATCTCTTGAGAATCTGGATTTCTTCAGAGGATGAGGAAATATAATGCGATTATTTAGGAGGCTGTTAAAGATCGATACAAAAAAATGAGTCCTGCTAGAGTGAAAATGCATTTTTATTTGGAAAAAATCAGTAGTAATTAAACAAAGACACTGTTTTTCCAATGAACTATCTTTAAACCAAAGTAAAACCTCTCTTAAATTTATTACAAATGCAAGATCATCCATGGAACATCTGTGAAGAGTTCCTGGCACATTACTTGTTCATGAGCAGTCATTCTTTTTAGGATCTCCAATTCCAGCTGTGAAATTTCTGATTAGAAATGAGGAATGGACCTAGCATGTCCTGAATGCAGGAGAATACTTTCAAATTTTGTGTTTCAGGTGCCAGATGCTAATGTGGGTTACAAATTCCACCATTATCCCTCCATAACCTTAATTTTGTAGTGTTAAAATTGTAAGTCAGTTTAATCTGCTTATTGTGGAAACATGGTCACAATAATTTTATAAAAAAAAAAATTGATTGCATGTGATTTCATATATTTAGTGGACATTTATTTGGATTCCACATAACAAAAATAGTGCTACTTCAGCTAAATGAGCTGAAAACAATACTTCCTTAAATCAAAATAAGTATTTCAACTGAATTCAGTGGTCTTTGGATCATCTTGGGATATCTGGATACTTTTAGAGGACTACCTTCTTTTCTATTAAAGACAAATATCTTAAATAGTAGATTGACATAAGATTTTAAATTGGCTCAGAAGACCCTGCCACGAATTCAAGCACTGGTTTGCTTTTGATAACTTTCAAAGGGATCACAACATTTTAAAGGAAGGGGGTTCTAAGGTTTATAATACCTTTTCATATAACCAAGAATTTTAGAAGTAAGTTATTACATCCAGTATCTTCCTATTAGAACTCTGGATTCCTAACCCTGCATTTAGGCATCTAGCTCATTCAACCAAATGTCAGCTTAGTCTCTGATTTGGTGGGGTGGGATTTGGCACAAGCATCATCAGTTCCTCATTTGAGGTGATCAGTAATGCTGGCAAAATTGGAGATCTTTTGGCAGAGGTTGAGTGTGGATGTGTTATGGATGAAACTGGTACGGAGTGACACCAAGCCTAGCAGTACAGCTCTGCAGTGGTAACAGAGATCCACATTTTTCAAGTCTTACAACTCCAAGATTTTAAAGTGATGAGAGCCAAGTATTCATTTTGTTTACATGCACAGAGCCTGCTTTTATAATCTCTTTATGAACAGCCAGGTCACTGTAATATGGATATAAATTTGGTTTGTATTTTAAAAAGCTCTCTGACAGTGTGACATTGCTGAACCAAATGATCTTGTGATTTACATTTGTAATTCTCCTGTCCTACAGAGTGCAGAGACAACAGTTTCCACTGTCGGTCAAATATCTGTATTCCCAATAAGAATGTCTGCAACAAAGAAATTGACTGCCTCACAGGAGAGGACGAAGCTGGAGTTCTCTGTGCAGGTTTTCTTCTTCTGAAAAATGTTTTTGTTTCTTTCATTCAGCTCAATTTTAACTAGAGGCTTACACAATGAATATTGCCATATTATTTATTATGCAAGAATCAGTCTTCCCAATGTTACGTTATGCATAGTAGGAAGAAAAGGTCATAGAATTTTCTTTCCTTTCTTTCTGGAAAGGAATGGCAAGAAAACTAAAGGAAGGAAGAAACAGATGATGTTTTGGGAAGCTTAAGGCAGATTATGTCTTTTGTTTATGTGGCCAGTTATCAAACTGGTATCCCCTAAGAAAGTATAGAGAGGGTGAGCAGGAGTACTCTCCTCACGAATGAGGAATTCAGCTAGTTTGTCAATATAATAATTCTCCTGTGCTGTTCCCCTCTCTGTTGAAAAGATTATGCTTTGTTTGAAAATTAGAATGTTTTCCTTGCTCTCTAAGAGACAAAGTCTAGGGCTAAAAAAGTAAAAACTATTGGTAAACGGTAATTAGTACAGATAAACTGAACTCTAAATGTAAACATTACTGTCAGTGACATGAGAACAGACACAGTGCTCAACCCCCATTTAGGGACTGAATTCAATGGGCACTTTGTTTGAACAAAAGCTGACAAACCTGATTGATTCAGCAAGCATTTAATTTACCTCTTGTGTTGAATATCTTCCCTTACCTTATTAAAGGAGGCACACAGTACCCAACAGCATAATCTTAACTGGGGGAAAAAAACAAATAAAAACCTGTTACTTAATGCTCCTTTGGGTTTTAGAAAGTTTCAAAGGGTCGAGGGGGCAGGAGGAGAAATTTTGGTTGTTTCTGGTGGAGGAGAATGGGACATCTCCCCAGAGATCACAAACAAAAAAAGGGCAATTTCTCAGGGTTTCCTGCCAGAAGAGCTCCCTAGGCGTAGAGAACAAGTATATGTCTAGTTATGAATGACCATCTGCTGGCTGTAGGTCATTTGGAGGCTGAGGCAGCGAAACAGTCGCCAGCAGGAAAGGAAACAGCAGGCACCAGCCTGGAGGGTATTGCTCTCCATGTGAACAGTATGCCCTGATGCATTTAAAACCTGTTTGACCATTTTGGCACACAAACATATATTCAAGTAAATGTTTGACAATAATTTTAATAATGTTTAATTTTGTTTTTCTACTATAGGCAAAGAAGAAAGTGCTGAAAACGACAGTATGGATGAAGGTAAGTGTAAGTAGCCCTCCAAAATCAACAGCATACCCTTTTATTAGTGACTTTCTAGCTACCAGCCAGCTGCTCAGATCCAGAACACTCAAATATTCTGACTTTGTGATTTACTAATATACACTCAGGGACTTACTGTTTGTCTCACTTTTCACTGATTTCAAGAACGCCATAATAATTCATCCTGGCTGAGGACCTATATCTGCATGTTTTGGCAACTGGTAAACTCTCAGCTGAGGTAAACTCTAGCAAATCTAGGGGAACATCCTTAAAACTATTTGTGTGAATGTAAGCAGCATTGGAAAATGGAGAGAAGTAATGTGATGCTAAGACACAAGCAATTTTCAAAGCAAAAAGAGATGCCAAAATTTTTGGCCTTTGCTTTCCTGCTGTTTCAGCTACTGGTGTATTCACAGCACTCAAATTTTCAAGATAAAGATAAGCCTGTGTCCAAATAGAGAGAATGTATACCTGAATTCTGAAATACATTTTTCCTTTTTGTTAAAGAAAGAAAAATGATAAAGACACTTCTCCCCCAAGTGCACTGCGGTGTTAGAAATCACACACTAACTCGACGGAAAAGAATCATAGGTGGAGAGATTGCAGGAAAGGTAAAAAAATAACCTCACCAGATATGAGTTCATTCAGCATTGATTTAAATGGGCATTATTTGCCTTCTGTTAAAGTTATGGAAATAACAATATCAGCTACAACACTTATGTCATGTTTTGCAGCAATAGTGGCATTGCATCGAATGAAAGTAAAGAGAAGAACAGTTTATAAAGTAAAATATGGAGTTACAAAATTAAGCACTATAGTACAAGTAGACACAGAAAATTACTCAGAAAAACAATACTACAGCTAAAAATAACAATTCTGACAAAATGGAATTAAAATTTGCATCTTTGAAAGAGAATACAGCAAAAATGTATTCAAACCAAATCTGTTTCTCTAACTACAAGGGGTCTCATGACTGAAAGCTGGAGGGAAGGAGGCATTGCACAAAGTCAGAAGATTGAATAAAATTACTGAATTTTAGTATATATATCCTTTATATCTGATGGAGCCCAATTTGCAACTTCTGGCTAGCAGATTTGTTATTTAAAAATCAGACATAGTCAAGGACATCAGGTGATACTGAGACATATTTTTCCCTTTATGCACTAAAAGTTGTACAACTGTAATGATTTCTCATTTTTTGTGTTTGCTGATTGAATAGGGTGAATTCCCTTGGCAAGTGGCAATTAAAGACATCAGCAATGAAGGTTCAACAGTGTACTGTGGAGGGGTTTATATTGGTGGCTGTTGGGTTCTGACTGCTGCTCACTGTGTCAGGTAAAAACAACAAACCCTGAAATCATTTTCTTCCTGCAAGGCAGAAAGATTGATTTGGATATTACTGTCCTTCTCAGCTACCTGTTTGTTAATTTCTATTTGTCTGTTGAATGGAACAATTTAAAACACTGACTCACCCACATTAACGATGAGGAAGATTCAGAGTGTTTTGGCAGTGAATAGGATGATAAAAACTAACAATGAGTTTGAAGAGACATGGCATACTTCAGTCAGATAGCAGCAGGCAGGAAAGGTTCATTGTAACCACTCTACTTGAAGTTAAATACAAGGGACCTCTTCTCCTCTCCATCTCTGCCTTGGGGAAGTCCAGGGTATTTTCCCAGAGAATGTCCCAGGGGTCGTACGTTCCCTAGAACAAGCCAAGAGCAGACATGTAAGATTTGCCAGTCCCATCCACATCTGCTCACTCTATTATCAGAGCAGCATAAACACCTGGTTTCTGTTTGTCACAACACTGCCCAGAGCCTGGCTTTAACATCATTTTCTGTATTAGTTGCAGTACGCTGCATGTGTAATCTGCCTTGAATTTGCTACACTTCAAAAAAACCTGAGTATTAAGTCTGGAAAGAAAATATATATATCTAATGTGAATTTTTATTCTTTGGAAAAAAACGGGGACTTTGATAAAATGCAACAGTTTACAGCTTTAAACCAGTTGAAATATAAGGCTTGTGTTTATTTTGCTGTTTTTTTCCAGGGCAAATAGAGTCCATCTCTACCTTGTGTGGGTTGGAATGTTGAACACAATAGTGTACGACAAAGAGACAAATACTTTCAAGCTAAACCGAGTGATAATTCATGAAAATTACAATGCATCAACTTATGAAAATGACATTGCTCTGCTGGAGCTGAAAGGTTCTGGGCAGGGAGAATGCTCCCTGGAAGACAACAGCATAGCTGCCTGTGTCCCCTGGTCAGAGCATATGTTCAAGACTGGTGACAGATGCAAGGTTTCTGGATGGGGACTAGAGAAAGGTATTTGCTTTTGTGCTTGCTCCAGGAATGTGTTATTTGTATAACTCATTTTCTAATTGTGGTGAGCTTTCATTTTGAAAAGGCTGAAGAACAGTTGTACACAAAGCACTCAGAGGAGTCTGAGTACAGAAAATGTAGGCTGTGGTTTGGCACTCAGGTATCACTGTTGGGTTCTCTTTTCTGTACTGCTTCCTCTGCTGTTTCAGCCACTTAGTAGATTGATATGGAGGACACCCCGGATGAAAACTATCCTGAAAGTAAGAAATTTTCCTTTTGTCCATCTAATAATTGTATTAGCTGTGGAGACCTGTTAACAACATGTAACAGATGATGTTTGGTAGCTCACCGGGGCCCATAGTCACAGCCTGTCCTCTGTCCCCTTCCCAACAGGATCTGAGCTGCAACCAGCAGTCATAAAACTCAGCAGATCCTCTCTCTGCCATGTTTGGGTTTAACCCAGAGAAGCTTGCAAAGAGACAGATAAGCCAAATATAATCATGCTTTCAAAGATTTGGGAAGCATTGGGAAGCATTTGTTTAGTATCACAGTTTTACAGCGTGGCATTGGAGCTACCACATACTTGTTGTATGGTTTCTCATACTTGTTTTGAGGTTCCTTCTTTCCATACTCAGCAGCATCCACCCAGCAAATGCAAAGTTGGGAATTGCAAACAGACAGAGAACAAAACAGGGCATCTCTTTAGACTTCTGAACACATAGCTCACCCCATATCTAGAGTAACTACTCCACAAAGGTACAGTATCCTTATTACCTTTTTTCCTTATTACCTGGAAAAATTGTAATAAGAACAAATCACAGCCACATCTCCAGTGCACAGAAAACAATATACCAGTTTCCAAGTGCCTGGAAACCTTGATAAGGAAAACACAAGAAAAAAACCCTGAGGAGTACAAGGAAATGGAAAGGGTGAAAATGTCACATGAAAGTATTGCAGTTAACACTGCAATTAAACCACTCTGCTTTTATTTTTACATATATGGCCAATGTACTGTAATTCTTATGGGGTAAATATTAGTGGCAGTTTAAGGTTTCTGGTTTATAGTACTGAAGATAATATTCTGTAAATAAGTAATTTACTAAATTTCAAATTATTATATTAAATGTGTCTAATGTGTACTTACCATTCTAAATTTTGAAAATATTTTTTTTTCTTTTCTAGGTTACACAAAACAATTTATCCTTAAGTGGGGAAATGTTAATTTATTTCACAATTGTTCTGAATTGTATCCAGGACGATTTTTTAAAAAAATGGCATGTGCAGGTAAGCATCAATCTTCTTACTATAACTTCTGTACCATCAAGCTCTTGATTTAGGCCAGACACCCTGGCTGGGAATCTTCTAGACCTAAGAAAGACAATAAAACAACTACCACAGTATCACTGTTGGCAAAATGCCAGCGACTGGAGCCTGTGCCATCCACCATTATATACCTATTTATAAACAGAGTTCAGATGACAACATGACAAGTTTCTATGATTATGTGGGCAAATTTTTGCATGTAATCTGAGTTACGTTTTCTAAATACACAAACACTTTACAGCCTACTGAACCTCCTACCTTTACTGTACTTGCTTCCGATTCAGCAACATATTTAAGCAAATGCCTGTCCTAGAACACACAGCCTGTTGACTAGAATGTAACTATCCGTCTCCTTAGACATTTGCCTCTACCACAATGCATCCCAGAAAACTACAATTAACTTTTCACACTTAGATTAGCCTGTCCAGGCCCATACAAAGCATGAGTTCCCAACATTTTAAAGATGTAACCTCTTTCTCAAATCTCTACATTACTGAGAAAGAGTTATGTGAACTTTTCAGTTAGGATTACTAATCATATGAAGCAAGATTTTATTGCCTTTAATCAGTTTAATGAATACTTGCTTGTATTACTAACTCCTGTGAATACCAGCCCTTAATTTTAAAGTTTTTATTTGCATCAGGGAGGGAATGTTAACCCCAGATATCCCCTTTCTGAATGTGTTTCAAGTGGTACCGTCATTGTCCCCTCATGGTAAATTATGATCACTTGAAATATATTGAAAAAAAGGAGATAAGTTACAGAACTGGTGGAGTAAATAAACCCAGTATCTTACAGATGAAATGCTGAATTTATCACAGATTATTTTGCTTTTATATCTGATTTTTATTTTCTTGTTGAATAGTTTGTTTAAATATTGCCTTTACTTTTTGATTTAACAAAGAGTTGAAACTATCTGCCCTGTAAGTTGAATACTCACCATCAGTCAACCAAGCAGGATAGTGTAGTAAGAGTGTTAGAAATTAATAAACTTTTTACTGAGTATATAGGAAAAAAGCATAAATCATATTCTAGCTCTGTAGCAGCATTTCTGTTTATATTACATCCATCTTGATTCATTTTTTTCACGAACACTGTGTTTGCTGACCTGCAAATGAGTAGGTTTGTGAACACTGAAGCATAAAGGGCATGGATCCTGCACACGTGTGCCTCAGGGCTGCTACCCAATGTTGCTCCAGGTCCTCACTGAGACCGACTGTGCAGTGGGGGCACTTACAGACAGTTGCTCTCCCTCCCATCCCAGGATTCATGTGCTCTCCTTCTTGTACCTGCCCACCTCTTTTCACAAAGCTGGTAAAGAAAATAATTGTACAGATGAAGCTGGACAATGGATTACTGTGTAGAGAGGACACCAAAGGCAGACACAGAGGCGTACACACATATTGCAGTATCTTCACTTCCAAAGGAATCAGTCTACAAATCTTTATACCTTGTTCCATTTTTATGGGCTACTTCTTATAGCAGGGAATGTGGCTGAATTCTTCTTTATTGCACTGGGTAAAACAAGGCTGCTGAAAAAGCAAACGAGAATTTGGGCCAGCCACGAGTATAAAGAGAGGCCCCGCACTTGGAATGAGAAGTAACAGTCTTGAAGAGGTTCAGAATCTCCTTTACTGGTGACCATTAGACAAACACCTTGTCAGGAAGCAACACAGACCTGAAAAATCTCCTGAGCTCTGCCTTGTGTGCCAGCTTGTATCTCAACTTATTTCTGCTTTTTATTTCCTCTTCAGGTACTTATGATGGCTCCACAGACAGTTGCAAAGGTGATTCAGGAGGCCCCCTGGTCTGTTTTGACGCAGAAAACGTGGCCTATGTCTGGGGTATTGTGAGCTGGGGTGAGAACTGTGGGGAGGCTGGTCACCCTGGCGTGTACACACAGGTTGCCAGCTATTATGACTGGATTAGCCACCATGTGTCAAGGGGTCTCATTTCACGGTACAATGTCTGAAGCTTGGAAAATTAAATGCTTCCTTCTTATCATCCATGCAAAAATAGTCCTTTTTCACAATCAGCAGTCATGTAACTTAGCAACAATCAGTACAAATCTTTAAGGAACGTATTTTGAAAATTCTTAATGAATTAGCCTGTCCAGGTATTCACCCTATGAATACCACAGTTTTGCAGAGCCTGTGGGAAGAGAATTTTACAGGCACAAGTCCACAGCAAAAGTCTCTAATAAAAGCAGATATTAAAACATCTTTTTCTTGTTATCTTTGGTTTTTTTCCCACTTTTCACATTGCATTTCAGTTGCTGTTGTTTATTTAGGTAAAAGAGAAGACACTGGAAGTAGAGGTTGGAAAATGACTACACTGGCAATATGAGAACTTCACAGAAAGGACAGCAGCCAGGCTGCTTTAAAGAACTTACATCACCTCGAGGTCTAAGTCACCAGAAACCCTCAGGAGGCTACCTTGCTTGCCACTTGATTCCTTGGGCTTGTTGCAGAAGCAGACTTCAGACCATCTATTAATCAGCAGATTGGCTATGACCATGAGATTTGTTGTAATGCAACAATTACTCAAATAACAAATCCACCTGGTAGTTTTTGCAGCTACAAACTCAGACAATTCCTATCTAGTTAATACACATCATCTGCTCATCTAGCCTGGGGCAATTTTCATAGCTCTTAAATTTTATTAATTTAACAGCAGCTAGTCACAAGGACCAAAGGAATTTTAAAATTTAAATCTTCAATTTAAATCAAAAGCATCTTTACTGTTGTCAGATCTCTGTGTATGTATATATATATTTAAAGTATTCAACGAACTCTCAACACCAAGTAGAGTTTTACTCTACACACTATCACACACTGTATGTGCATATGTATATTTATACACATATATTTTATATAACAATAAAAACATATAAAAAGTCAATACCTTATACATATAGACTTAATTCTACAAAACCAAATAACAAATCCAAAGTTAGACTCTTTGCTGTCATAAAAAAAAAAAAATCAGTCTATACATAATACCTTCACATTCAGCAAGAGCTGTGCACAAAAAGTGTGCACAAATTCTTTTTGAAGCGGTAGAATTTGATTTGTGGATTGATACTCTCAACACAAAACTCACATAGCTCCAGCCAGTTGTATGAAAATGTTCAATAGCTTTAGAACATTCTTCACTGTATTCTAATTACAAATACTTTTAATATCTATTTTACTTAATTCCTCTAAATTAATTATCCTGCTGAATAAATAGTGTATGTTCCCACAACCCAGTTGTGGTGGTGGTATTTTTTCTATAATTCACCGTAGTCAAACAACATTTTTACATTTTCATTGACATGTTTTCATCTTGCAGACTTGTAAAAACCCCACATCAGCATGAATTTGTCATCAAAATAATTAAAGTGAGGGTATGAATTCCTTCTCTTGACAAACACACATACACACACACACACACACACACACACACCCCCTCGACAAGGTTTGCTATTTAGGAAAACATTTATGTATATACCTACACGGAAATTATTTTGCTGACTCAGGGTCTTGGTAAAGAAATCCTAAATAGGAAAAAGCTGGAGAGGTGTACAAAGAGCTCCCTCTTTTGTTTGACTTAATTTTTCTGTGAAGAACTTTTCCCACCAATTTCTTCAGTTGACTACACATATTATTAAATGCTGAGGCTGCATATAAAAAAAAAATTAAAAAATAAAAATAAAACAACCCAGTAGAATATGTATCTTTATGCTGATGTGTCTGATCTGAAAATCTCTTGGTTGTCTTTCCACTTCCCGTTCTTCTTTACATTTAACTTTTGCCCTGAAGCCAAATACTACTGTTTTCTGAGGGATTCCACACAACATCAATCAGAGTTTTCATGACAAAAATTAAGACGGTTTTGACGTGTTAGACGGGACGGGGCCGAAGGGACGCGGCGGCGGGGAGGCCGCGGCGGCACCCGGAGCCCCGCCCCGGAGCTGCCATG
>WEKY01041666.1:28286-60326 GCA_013390045.1 Picathartes gymnocephalus
AAGGCGGCGGCTTAGCGGGCTCGGCATGGCCCTGGCCCGGCTGTGGCTGCTGCCCCCGCTGCTAGTGCTGGCGGTGGCGGCCTGCGCCTGGCGGCCGGCGCGGGGCCAGGAGGCGCCGCAGACCCCGGACTGGCGGATGACGCTGAAGACGATCCGCAATGGCGTGCACAAGATCGACATGTACCTGAACGCGGCCCTCGACCTGCTGGGCGGCGAGGACGGGCTCTGCCAGTACAAGTGCAGCGACGGTGAGCGGGGCTGGCGGCGCGACCCTTGTCCCGGGCAGGGCGGCCGGGGCCGCGCTCTCGCCGCGGCCCAGCGCCGCTCCCGGGGCGAACCTCGCCAGCGAGTTCCTGCCGCTGTACATGGCTGTTAATTAGTACGCGTGTGAACCTGGGCAAGCAAGCTCTCCTTGCGCGTGTATGTGTGTTTAAATACGCGTACAGCGTGTACGCAGCATGCATACACGTAAGCGGTTCTCTTGACGTGACTTTTAAATAGCTCCTTTCAAACGTCTCCAAGACGTTTGCCTGGGAGAAAGGCGTATTACTGTCAAATATGTACCTGATGTGTACAGGGGAGGAATTGCTCCCACCCAGCTGGTTATTTACGAGCAGTGCTGCGCATTTCGATCTGGGACAGAAAAGCTTAAATCTGAGCTATGGACTATGTTGTTTTAAAGTCACTCTTGAATAACAGGTTTTAATGGCAGCCGCGTTTGCCAGCGCAAGGAATGCCTCCTGCTATTTGTAAATCCTGCAGCTACCAGCAGAGGACATCTGTGCTTCTTCCCTGCGTTTCAGCTGCCTGATTTACCTGAACAATAATTGAGGCAGCTCAAGTTGGCATGACCTGATAGATGATGATGTTTATGATTATCATCATCATCATTATTATTATACTATTAGACTATTATTATTAGGAGAGCCCTTTGGACCAAATGACTCACTGTGGTGCTTTCCAACCTGAGCCATTCTGTGATCTCCTCCCCTTTATGCGTGCCCATCCCGGGTGCCAGGCAGGCAATGCTCCAGAAAGGGAATTTCTTTCCAGGCTTTTCACTGGCGCTTCAAGAGCACCCCAAAATGGGAGGCTCATGTAGCCTGTCGTGGTGGAGTCACATCACCCCAGCTTACTGGGTTGGATTATTTGTTAAGTCAGGAAATTAATCCAGTATTGACACCCTGTCTAGCTCCACAAGAGCCAGGACACTGTGACATTTACACTCTGTACTAGAATATGCATCTTTCAAATGTGGTTTTTTTTTCTTCTCCATTACTTTTAATTGTGGCCTCAGATTGTTTCCAATACTGAAATGAACAGGAGGGTCATTTTTCAAATTAACTCCACAGTCTTCCTTAACTTGCGATGCAGAATTCCTTGGTTTGCTGCACTAGCGAGTGTTCAGGGAGATGTGACTTTAGCAGTCTCTAGTGATTTAAATTCTATTAATGTTGCAGCTGTAGAAATAAAAATGTTTCATTCCAGTTAAGATAAAAAAATCAGAGAACTACTGTTGATTGCATATAAAGCATAGAAGTATTCATGAACTTACACTAAAGTACTCTGTTAATATACTCCTGTATATTGCATACTTAACCAACACATCGATTTTAGTAATTTTTTTTTAAACTTGGGAAGCAAACATTGACACTTACTCAGGTGCCTTGTCCCCCTTTCTAAAAAAAAATTGCTTAGTACCCCTAAGTTGTAATTTGGAAAGAATTGTTGATATGCAGGTGCCTGAATGTATGTTTTTAAGTTAAAAATATAACTGATACTGTCTTGAGCCAAACAAATGTCTGTGGTGAGTTTTAAAACTACTAAAATACTGTGCAAAAAATCTGTTTGAGACATGAGAAGTTACGTTTTTCAGGATCAAGGCCCATTCCTCGCTATGGATATAAACCATCACCACCAAATGGCTGTGGATCCCCTCTATTTGGAGTTCAGGTATGTATTTCCATTTTGGGGCTTCTTTGTGCATCTTTCATACATCAACTTCCCTCAATGTAGATGATTTTTTCCATCCCCCCCTTCCGAGACAGCACCCATATACAAGATCCCTGTTCTTATCAGCTCCTAACACATGCTCTGGTAACAACATGTGGGAAATACTGGTATTGTAAACGAACACAGCATAAACATTTTGAAATATTACAAGCATGAAATGTAATGATGATTAATTTCTTGAGTTTTGAATGTTTGATTTAGTATTTTGTTTGCACAGTCTTGAAAGCATTGAATAACAGCAGCTGTAGCCACATGAGACTGGAGGGTTTGGCTCTGACTCTGGCTGTCCTTACTGACACTAACCCTTTTTTCTTAATGCTGGAAAGAAAATAAGAGTTAGCTTGCCCTCCAGCTTTGGGACTTTCTCCTTTTTCCCCCCACTCTGCCCATCCACCACCCCAGAGTGCAGGCTGGGGCTGGGCAAGAGGTTGGGTGGGAGACACAGCTGGGGCAGCAGACCCACACTGAACAAGGGGATATTCCATGCTATATAGTGGTGCTCAGCAATAAAAACTGGAGCAGTGGGAGAAGGTGGAGAGGGGGTGGTGGTAGAGCTGTGTATGACTTCCAGGTGGCTGTTGCTCAGAGACCGGCTTGGCATCCCCTCTGCTTTGAAATACAGCGAATGCTTTTTGCATGCTTATTTTGGGCCATTTTTGTCTTTTTTTATTCATCTTTTAAATTGTCTTTATCTCAATCCAATCTCTTAAATTGTCTTAGTCTCAATTTCTAACTGTTGCAGTCTGTCCATGGGCTGTATCTTTCTTATACTGGAATACCAACGGAGGTGTGTGCATGTTTTCTTCACAGTTTGACATCGGTATCCCGTCCATGACAAGGTGCTGCAATCACCACGACAGATGCTATGATACTTGTGGCAATAAAAAAAATGATTGTGATGAGCAGTTTCAGACCTGCCTCTCAAAAATTTGCAGAGATGTGCAGAAAACGCTTGGAATCTCAGAGAGTGTCCAGGGTAAGTATGAAAAAGCCTTTATTTTTTTTTCAAGTTTAACCCGAGTTTAACTTGGCAAAGAATCTTTGTGCAGTGCAGCAAGGTCACATTTTCATAAGCTGAAATGCTTTCATAATGCTTTGTTCTGTCCCTCTGGTGTGCAGCTCCAGATGCTTGTACAGTAGAGCTGTGACACAGCACAGGAAAATGATCAGGGTAAAAACTAACTTTGAGTTAATGCTGCCCTTTTGAGATTATGAATTTGGGAATACAACTTGATCAAACTGCATGTATAATTCTTGCATTTACTGTAACATCACTGTAACATGACTGTTCTGCTGGGTGATCTCTAAACATCTTTTATGTGATTGCTAGTAAACTGTAGGAAAACACAGAATCTTTCCCTGTTATGAAATAAAGTATTAAAATAATATACTGTCATAGTGGAAGTAGTTAATGCTGTCCCCTAGTGAATAAATGTTAGGTTTGTTAGTATCAGACCATATGATACTCCTTTTGGTTGTTGGCCTGCATCTGATGGATACATGACATAGCCACTTTTTAACTTGGACAATGTAACTTTCACAGTAAATCCTCCCACTCTGAGCATTAAGCTTTTAGAACAACCCTATGTTTGAACTTCTCAAATTTATTTAACTGTAAATAAATCGTCATGTTAGTCTTGTTAACTGGTGAATATTTGTTCAGTTCTGTTGAGCTGATGTTAAAGATAGCAACCTCTGCATAAACTGGGATGCAGAGTGAGGAGGTAAACCAGCTCTTTCATCTTTCCAAGACTTGGTATGTTTTTAACAGATAACATTCCTCATGCAATGAGTTTTCATCTTATTTGACATATGAAAAATCTTTACTCAAAACTTAGATAACTCTGTGTTGCTTCAGTCTTTCATTTGACAATCTACTTGCCCAAAGAAGATTGCTTTTTTCTTAGAGTCATTCTCAGTTTGCCAGAGTTTTCTCTTGTTAGTTTCATATTCCATTCAAAGAGTACTTTTAACTGAACTCTTCTTTACTTGCAGCTTGTGAATCAACTGTTCAGCTGCTGTTTGATGCAGTTATACATTTAGGATGCAAACCATACCTGGATAGCCAGAGAGCTGCTTGTATGTGTCGTTATGAGGGCAAGACAGACCTCTGAAATAAGACACTGAGATCTCATGGTGTAGAATAAAGCTGAAGATTCAGCTGAAATGAAGCAAGGCTTTGGTTACAAACTTTACACTTTTCAGACAGTAATATATTAAACACTGACATGAATTTACTGATTTGAAGATCACTACGATATTCTTATTCATGTAAAAAAGAAACAAGTCGTCCTTCCCTCCATTTTATGCCAGAAGCTTGGGAACTGAAATTGCTTTCCTTTGGTGTATGTCCACCTAGGGCGTGCTGTTGTAAAACACTGGTGCCATTTTAATGTTCCCAAGAAAACTTCATAGTGGGGACGTCAGAGGCACCGGAGAGTTATATTGAATTCTCAGGTGATTTTTAATAGAGGTCAAATTTTGGGTTTACTAGCAGTTGAAGCATCTGATGGGTTCAACAGGAAAGAGTGTATTGTGTGTACCAATATGAGATATCTTGCATAGCCTGTGCTTGCACATTTCTACTGCAATTGCCTTCAGTTCTGTCTGATGTATGTGGTTCTGCAGGTTTGCTGTTAAAAAACAAGGAAAATACCCCAAGCCCATGTACGTGCACAACATATTTCTACCTGATTCTATATCAATGCCTTACTTCTGCAGCACTTTTCAGATCAAATACATTGATCCTTTTAAGGGTTGTCCAGTAAAATGAACAGTTTGCAGCCTAAGGATATACTTTTGATTTGACAAAATGGTGAAATGTAGTTTCTATGTTATTTTTTAAAAATTCATCAAATGTCTATTTTTGAATAAAACATTTTGTGTTGTGTACTGTATGCACAGAAAGGATATATGTACAAATATGTTGATTTATATTTCTGTTGTGGCACAACTTGGCTCTTGTATTCATCTTTGCTTTCATTTAGTCTGTTCTGGTGAAAACTAAAAGCAAGTTCCACAGTTAAGATCAATGTGTCCAACAAACTTTTATTTAAGATGCCCTCTGTGAGGCTGATGGATATATGAGCCTGTACTTCTGTCACCTGTTCCCTCTCTGACTTCTCCAGCTAAAATCACCTGATGTCTGAGTTATTTGGGGTTTGCTCTCTGTACTCAGCTTTTGTTCCGTATCTACAGGTGTCAGTCTTGTTAACAGTGCAGTTAACTTCTGCACTTGGTCCTCTGTTAGATAATGATTTGCTTTTGTTAAAAAGCAATCCTGCTTTAGATATCCACAGGAGAGGAATGAAAATTAAAATATTGCATCTGTGAAGAGGTAATAGAAACTAAATGCATAAAATTCACTGGACTCATGTACCATAATGTGATATAATTTTGTGTGTTTTTTCTTTACCAGTTGCGGTTTTGGTTTGTTTGTCACTAGAGCTTACTGTACATGACAGTGAATGTAAGGGCCTCATAAACAAAAGGTTTTTGCTAAAGTTCTTGGGTCATGCCTCAAGGTTTCTTTTCTTATTTGTGGATATGAAATAGCACTACAAGAGAAGTATTACTGTGAGTTTTACAAAACTTTGCTAGATGAACTTGTAGTTCCCCTAAATTTGGTGATATTTATTTTCTACCGTAGAACTGAAAAAATTCTGAATTACCCTGGAATTCCATGCTTGTAACCCTAAAAATCCTTCTAACATTAAAGCAGTGAATGGTATTGGCATTGTCTGTTTAAAATGACAAAAGCACAACGAGTCCAAACCACTATACTTCAACTAAATGGCTTGCTGAGTTCAGTACAAATGGGCTTGAACTGGGTGCTTAAATGAATACATATCCTGGCTTTGGATGGGATAGAGTTAATTTTCTTCCTAGTAGCTGATGCAGTGCTGTGTTTTGGATGTAGTGTGAGAATAATGTTGGTAACACACTGATCATTTAGTTGTTGCTGAGCACTGCTTACCTGAAACACGGGACTTCTCAGTTTCCCATACTCTGCCAGTGAGGACATGTACAAGAAGCTGGAAGGAAGCATGGCCAGGACAGCTGACCCAAACTGTCCAAAGTAATATTTCACACCACAGAGCATCATGCCCAGTATTTAAGTAGTGGGGAGTTTATATCCTGATCAGCTGGAAAGCACCAGCTGCTTCTTGGGGACTAGACAGGGGGTGGTGAGCAACTGCATTGTGTGTCACTTGTCTGTCTTGGGGTTTATTCATCTCTCTTTATCCTTTTCATTTTTATTATTATTTTTGTTTACTTTATTTCAGTTACTAAAGTGTTCTTACCTAAACCCATGAGTTTTACTTTTTCTGATTCTCCTTCTCCCCATCCCGTGTGTCCGTGTGTGTACACACATATACTTGGTCACCGGCTGGGGTTAAACCACGACAACAACACAGACAATTTACACTGTTGGGAAGAGCTGGGTTTTGTTCCCTCCTGTACTGACCTGTAATTATACCATGAAAGCCTCCCAGAGTTTCTTTCAAACCATGTAAAACACTAAAAAGGGCTTTAAATACTGCTGGATAGCATGTTGATAGTTCTGCTTGCAAATCACAGGAGGCATTTCACTTCTTCCAGGGAGTTTTTACTTTGCACAAGCTTTTCTTGTAGCAGAAATCCTTGATTAGATTTACCTGCAAGTTACACAAAATGGCATTTTGCAGACCATGGCCCTAAAATGAAGGCTAGCTATCACCGCCAGGATTAATCATACCATTTAAGAACTTATGTATTTTTATATATCTATGTAAAAATGGAATGCTTGTCCTGGCTGTGGCAGGTATAGTTAATGTTTTCCTTAGCAGCTGATAAAATGCTGTGTTTTGGACTGAGGATGAGAATAATGTTGATAAAACACAGCTTCTCCTACTGCCCTGCCACTGAGGAGGCTGATGTGCACAAGGATTTGGGAGCAGACACAGCCAGGACAGCAGGCCCTAGCTGACCCAAGGGATATCCCACACCATATGGAATCACACTGAACAATAAAACTGCGGGGGGGGCGTTGGCCAGGGAAAGGCACTGATCACTGCTTGGGGACTGGCTTGGTCATCAATCAGTATGCCACTCATCTTGGATATTCTTTTTTTATGATTTTCTCCTCCTTTTCTGTCCTGTCTTTACCTTTTTTCTGATTTTCTCCCCCATCTCACTGGAGGGAGTGAGTGTACAGCTCTGCAGCGTTTAACTTCCTGCTGGATTAAATCATAACAATACTATATATAGCAGCTCATTTAACTCAATACTGCATGTTTTTGTATACTTGGTAATACTGTACAGCAGTGTGTCCACAATCAAACTTCCTTCTTCAGGCTGCAGTTTGGACCCATCCATCATGCTTTTTCCAAAAAATACTCACCTACTGGGGAGCCACTGCAACAATCTGAAAGTATCTCTAAGCGTATAGGCATGTCTCACAAAAGAGCTTTCATATATTACAATGAGCTGGAAGTGCACACCAGCCCAACGCTACCTCGGGCTGCACACACTGCCATCAACTCAGCAGTGACTCATCTGAACCCAGTGGCTGGCTGCTCTTAGCCTCCAGCACAACAAAGCAGAAGAAATGTCTGTCTTATGAGGGTCTAAGCAAACTGCTGGACTGAGGAACACGGCTGGCAGGAGTTCAGACTGCTGTTACAGAGTCCTAGATTTTGGTTCCGCAGCTGCTCCTTCACACGGGAGTCCTGCCGTCAGTGGGTTCAGGGGCAGCTCTAGTGCAAGCTGTGAGAGTTGGGATCTGCAGTTGCAAAAAAAATTAATCTGTTTGATAGGAGTCTAAAGGTTACCCAGTATAAGATGCAAAACTCATAATAGTGTCATAACTAAAGTATGCACGAAGACAATTGAAACAAAGTTTTATCTTGATCCAGCTGCCTACTGCCAATCTGAGGGTAACAAGTCCGAACAAGGGAAAAACAAAGAAAGGTAATTAAATATACCCATGGTTCCTTTAATCAAAGGGAGACATCTTGTCTAAAATCTTTACCCATGCAAGAAGCCTGTATAAAACGAGACTGGGTAAAAATGCCTATAATTCCACTCTAGATTTCCTTATTTTTGTGCTTGTAGCAGAACTTGCCTAAGTGCACATTCATATCCGAGTTTATCTCCCTAAAAGTAGGCTGGATAGGAAATTCAGATCCCTCTAGGACATAGTCTGTAAAGCTCTTATACAGAAGAATGGGTTTTTGTCATTGGCTTTGGTTTAGAAACTGGTTTGTTGTGCAATTGATCAGTGACCGGTAAGTGCCGCATAATTCCCGGTTGGGAATATCAGCACTCGTTAAGATACCTGGGCACTCTCGTCAATACCTTGTCACTCGCCTCACAGTTCCGAAATCATCAAAGAGAACTGACGCGAGAACAGAGCAAAGCTGCGGAATGATCCACACATCCAAACCTCTCAACGGTTGTGGGCGGGTGCCTTTGAGGAACAGGAGCCTTCCAGGAAAGGAAACACTATGCGCCTGAAATGGGGATTTGAGCGCAGTTTTGAAAAATTTAAACTAAGTGAATATGGGAGGCTCTCACCGTATTTCAGGACAATGGTTTTGTATAAGACGGTGCAGCTACTCGACCACGGTCGCTGAAGTACCACCACAGGAGCTCAGGTAACACTTTAACACCTCTCCCTTAAGATTTCCCGGCTCCATCCCTCGCCACGTTCCTGGCAGAGGCGGCCGCCGCGGGAGCAAAGGGCGGCAAGTGCCCGCCCCCGGCTGAGGGTGGGTCTACCCCCGGAAGGCACGGAAGAAGAGAGGGGAAGGCACGGCTCGGCTCGGCTCGGTCGGGTTTGTCTCGGTGCGCGGCGATGTCGGGCTCGGAGCGGCGGCCGCCCGCGGGTGCGTGTGCCGGGGGGACGCGGCGGGGAAGGGCCGGGGCGCGCCGCTTGCTGGGTTCCTGCCCGAGCCAGCGCGGAGCAGGAGCGGCATGGGGAATGTCGGCGAGGGGCCGGGGCCAGAGGGGCTGCCCAGCCGAAGCGCCCGAGCTTCCCCCGGAGCGGGAGCGCTGCCCGGAGGGCGCTCCCGGCGCTCGTGGGGAGCGGGACCTTTGCTTCTTTCCGTCCTTCCGGAGCAGGAAGGGAACGGGGAAGGTGCGAGGCGAAGGACGGCGGCGGCGGCCAACGAGGAAATGGATTTGCACGTAAATCCAGCGCACCCAGCCGAGGGGAAAATCACCCCCCAGCCCCGGGCACGGCCGCGGGACGGGGAAGCGGGGAAGGTCCCCGGCGAGTAACAGGAGGCAGGAGAAGTCAGGGCAGCAAAACTTGAGTTGGGTTCCCGGAGATGCAGCTAGGCTTAAAGGGACGTCTTTTGTCTGCCATTCAGTTGTTTCTAAGTGCCTTGCCCTTTGGTCCCTTTTGAGACGGAAACGCAGCCAGGGAAATATGCTGTGCGATTCCAGTGTAGCCTAGTGCATACCTGATTTTTGATCCCTTTGAAGCAATCCATCTTCATGAAATTGAAGACAAGTAATCCGGTTGGTCGCAATCAGATTTTAGAACAAGACTGTGCCTGTGTAAGACAAGCAGAAAACTTTTCATTAATCATGATAATTAAAATAGTGTTTACCGGACTGAAGCTGTGAGAGTGGCAGTGAAAAGCTAGAGATTAGGAAGTGACTAAGCAGGATTAAATTAACAGGAAAACGGTATTCTCCTGAGTTCCTATAGCCCAGGAATTCTGTTCTTCCTGTGTCTACATTTTCTATCCTAAAGTTTGATGACAATAAAATTTTATGATCTGTTTTGGGGTGGAGCGGATTGCAAGAACTTTTGTCCTCTATCAATACATAGCTACGTTAGTTTTGCAAAAGGAATTAATAACTTTTAAAAAATGGATGTGAAAAGCTGGTATCATATATGCAAAGTAGTTTGTAAAATACACGTACACGTGACTCTTCTCTTACAATTGCAGGCCATGTCCAGCTGGATAGCAGACCTACATTACCCACCACAGGTACAGTGTCATATACAGTTCTCATAATGTAGTAGTTAGTCTCTACCAGTAGTAGTAGTGATTTAATTGCCCACTGAGATGCTTAAGTGAGAGGAACAAGTATTTTGGCCTAACCATCTGCTAGTCTGTAGTTCTGCACACTCCTAAGGTGTGCATGTTCCTTGTTGTTCCCACGTTGTTATTTTTATGTCCATTCTGTAAATGCCTGTATAGTACAGCGGAAGAAAAGGTTTAAATCTTGTCAATAGCTGTTACACTATCTGCTGTGACTCATGTGCTGCATCCAATCTCAACGAGAATGCTCAGCTTTGTATTAGCAGCATTACTGAAAGTGTATTTTTAAGTTACGTTAAATTTTAACTGTTGACTTAGTCTCTTTAAAAAAATACAGCCAGCTAGTTACATAGAAAATATGCATGTCTTGACCACCTAAAATTCAGACTGTTGGAGTCAGAACTTCCAGAACAGCCTCCAAAAGCTGTGGGTGCAGATAAATTCTAATGAGGCTGTTTTACTGCCTGCCTCCTTACCTGATGTGTGAATGAGCTTGTGGTTCACATTAACAGCTAAACGTTAAGGCTGGATGCATAATGTGAAGTTGGGGATTTTTAATGTATGATTTTGTGGCTAAATCAGTTTTTGATCTCTCTAACAGATGGAAATGAGAACATCACAGAAGTAGATGCATTCAATATAAGGTAAAGTTCTGGTGGCAGTGACAGAGATGACCCAAGGGACTGAGGTCAGTGCAGGGTTTTCTGATTTTTGTTAAGAGTTTGGCAGAATTATTTAATTCAACTCCACCCACTTACAAAACATGTTTCTGGTTTTATCTACACCAGATGCAGAAGCACCCTTATTGTGAAGGCATGTGGAAGGGACTAGTAGGAGTGTTCTCTTTTTATTTTAGGCAATGTGCAGAGACCATCACAATCTAAGGAGCCACTGGACAGACTAAGTGGTAGATTGTAGCACAGGAATCTATTTCTCTGGCAGGAGGGGAAATGGATCACGGACCAATGATTCCATGAAAGCCCTGAAAACAGTAAACTACCTGCCTGATGATTTTATTTGCCTCATCCATACAGTTGAGTAGAAAAATAGTTATTTAGGGAATCATCCTTTAAAGGTCATTCACAGGATCCAGGGACCTAACTGTCCAAAACCCCTACTAGCCATGCACCTAGCTAAATCCTAAGGAAGAGAATCTGAAAAAATTCTGGTACTGGTAGAGGTGAAATTGTTCATAATTACAAGGCTAAAATTTGTAAGCTTCGCATTTTATCATGTTAGATACTCAGATTGGGAAGAATGGGATAAAGGACCCAACTTCTCTTATTGGTTATCCAGCCAACATTGTAGAGCATTGTAGAACCTCCCCAGCTTTGAACAGTCATCCCGAATTCCTGTTCTCTGTCTGAATTCTTACGTAGACATTACAAAAAGATGTTTCATGAAGGGGATTCTCATCACAAAGTGGAGAAGCAGAGACAGTCTACAGGTGATGATGGTAATTTTGTTGCGAAACAAAAGCATTTTTCCAGGAAACTCTGATCTTGAATATCTGCAGTCAAATATTTGAAGCCACTTTCTCCAGTAATTGCACCAAACCTGAATATTCCATGGCATGAAAGAAAACATTAACATGGCAAAAATGACAGCTCTGACCAGAGCCAGTCCTAGAGCAGCATGACCTGGACTGTCATTCCATGTACCTGGAACTTGCCTATTGCCAGTACTGTTGCCAGAAGTGTTTTAGTTCTGTTTTCTGAACCAGTAACTACAAAAGCAGAAAGATTGTCTGCTTTGTCTTTCCAATTACAGCCATGTCAACACTTAGGAGTGTGTGACAGCACACTCTGGATTTGGCTGTGGACCCACAGTCATGCCAGTATTTGGACCCAAAAGATCCTATGTTGTGTTTTGCTCATAAACCAATAAAATTGCAGAATGCTACTTCCAAACACACAGGTATTCTGTGTGTTTGCTGCCATGATAAAGTCCTCTACTTAGATGCTGGGTAGGTCATTTATTCTGTCCTTAAGAAGATCTCTGTCCTTCAGCTTTAGGATTTTGTGGGCTGGTTGTTAAAACTTAGATGAACAGTTGCATTTTCATAGCTTTCATTTCATTAGGGTAAATAATAAACATTTGTTCTCCTTTTGCAAGATACACTACACTTAGCACCTCATCCCCAGCGTATAGTCTATTATGATGCAGTGCTTGATTTACTTAAAAGAACTTGAAGCAAATCACAGACAGCTACAATCCTAAACAAGTATATGTGTACTATCCAATTATGGTAATATTTAGCTAAACACATAACATGGACAGTTGGAGCCATGTCTGAAATGCACCGTTATGTGCCTTAACTAATGAAACAGCCTCATTTACCAAGAATGTTTTGCATCTGTGGCAGCAGACAATCACTTGATCCTGCAGTGGAATACAAAATGAACCATCAAAGAAGAGGAGTTGCATTAATCTTCAATCATGAGCACTTTTTTTGGCATTTAAAGCTGCTAGACAGACGTGGGACTATGGCAGACAGAAACAATCTGAAACGCAGGTAGGAAACTTGGTTGCTCTACTAACCTTTAAAAAAATCTAAACTTTAGAAATCGTGGTCAAATTAAGGAGTTACCTAAATCTTGTGTTAAAGTAGGCAACAGAAGATTTTGCAGACATGGCACCTATGCAACTTGGGTGAAGAAAGCCATAATTAAAAAGCTTCAAGGCACATTTTTTTAGGTCACAGAAACTGCTGGCACAAGACCTATGAGTTCAGTGAGTCCAGAGCTTTCTTTGGAGAAACTCTTTGAAGTAACTTTAGGTGTTAGACCTGTACTTGACACCAGTTTGAATTCAAAATCAACTTTAGTAGTTTTGTTCATAAATAATGCATAAGAATATTAATTCCCCCACAGAGAAAGAAACTGAGTTGCTAGCAACTGATACATACTATGAGCAAGATTTTTTACTAATACCTATCTGTTCTAACAATAGTTTGACAGACCTTGGGTTTGAAGTCAGACTTTTTGATGATCTGAAAGCAGAAGATGTTCTGCAGAAAATTTATGAAGGTAAGAGACTTTGTATTGGTTATGTCTGAATTATTGCAGCAGACTTCCCAGATACCTTTTCTTCCAATCTCTCCATTCATCTAACCTAAAATAAATTTTTGTGCACAAGGAATTTAACATTAGAAGGACTTAAAGGTTAGACTGAGGATTATTTTATTGCAATGTAAGTGAAGCTTCTGTGGGGAGAACTAATTAAGTCACTAAAAGCTGAAAGACAGTACCTGCAGCTGGGAGAAATAATGACATTCTTCTTTTTATGGTTAGTGGCCCTTCAGCCACGTTGAATCAATGCACCTTGAAATCCCTACAGTATGGCTCTATCTGCAAATAGCATCCATTTGAAAAAGGACTGATTGGGGATTAAATGATATGATATAAATGTACAATGTTTTTTAGACCTGAATATGACTGTTTTGTCTTCTTAACACCACTTGACTATTTCAGCCTCTAAGGATGACCACAGTAATGCTGACTGCTTTGTGTGTGTGTTCCTGAGTCACGGTGAGGATGATCACGTTTATGCATATAATGACAAAATCAAAATTCAGACAATCACAGACATGTTCAGAGGAGACAAGTGCCAGAGTTTAGTAGGAAAACCAAAGATATTTATCATTCAGGTAAGATGTCTGTTTCTGAATTCAGTGGAGTTAACACTGACCTGTGTCTTCTTGCAAAACAGATGTCAGTTTTCCTAATGCAGTCTTTCCACAAGACATTTAAGACAAGGATTCTTCTTTTTTTATTAGAAACCCTAATGGATACTACTGTTAATATTATTATTCTAACTATATTTAATAAGTTATTTTATGAAAAGAAACAAATTAAGCCCATGTCAGATCGACCGTCAGTGTTTTTAATAGCAGAGAAGGCCGTCCCAGAGTTTGAGAAAGTTCTGTGCAGCTTCAGCTCAGTTCCTGTTAGTCACACTTCACAGCCCTAGGCTAAGCTGATAAGCTATCAAACCTTTGTATCTTCATTGCTTCCTTCCAGGCAAGTCCCTTTACTTTGATCATCAGTGAAGCTGAGTTTTGTGTTTGGGTTTTTTGTTTGCTTTCTTGTGGGACTTTTTGGTTGGTTGGTTTTTGTGGTGGTAGTGATTTCCTTCTATTGTTGTTGGTTGGTTGTTTTTTTGTCTATGACGTATACTTGGCATCTCTGTAGAATCTAAAGAATCAAATTAAGGCTTTATTGTCTCAGGAATACTGTTTGTGCTAAGTGGTCAGATAAAGACCATATGTAACCTCCTGTTCCTTTCCTTGTTTCACAGGAGGATGCAAGTTGGGAGGTACCTCAGGAGGTCTCTGGTCCAGCCTCCTGTTCAAAGCAGAGTCATGGGGTCAAACCAGGTCATGCAGGGCTTTATGCCATCTTTATCCAGATTACAGTCAGCAAACTCATATACGAACCTGCCCTTCAGCAGGTTGTAGTGGTACTAGTTTTCACAGTAATTCCAAGTATTACCTTTTTTTTTTTTCCGAATGAAAGCTTCCTTAGGGAACAGGGCTGCTGCAAGAAGCAGCATATTGTAATTCACCTTTCATTAGGACTCATTCAGATTTTCTTTTTTAACCTGGTGCCAAAGATGGAAAAATACTTTCATATTTCAAATTCTAAGTAATACTTAAAAACATTTTTAATATATACTCATCAAAAAGCTTATTAACTTAGTTCATCAGCTGAGTTCTTTTCTAGCAAAATTGTCATAGCATTTACGTCTGGAAATAAGAAGAAACATCAAGATGAAACTTCATCACTGTAAAGAAGATTCTTTGTGTTTTCTTTTTTTTAGTGGTAGTTCTGAAGTAATGCTCCTTTGTATCTTTAGAGTGTGTTCTCACCTTCTTATCCTCCATGTGCAGCCTTTCTGCATCACTGACAATAGCGGGATCACTACTGACTTCTCATAAAAAACCCTCCCTCAACAAACACATTTGAGACTGCACTAAGAGCAGAAGTGTAACAGCATGTAATGATGGCTGTGCTTCAGAACAGTAATTCAACACTGCCTTGCCAGCAAGGGAGGCAGTTCTTCCTCTCTACTCAGCACTGGTGAGGCTGCATCTGAAGTACTGTGTCCAGGTGTGAGTTCCCCAGTACAAGAAAATTACAGATTTACTGGAGTGAGTCCTGCAAAGGGCCACAAAGTTGATTGAGGGACTCTGGAGCTGAGAGAGCTGGGACTGTTCAGCTTGAAGGAGATGGCTCAGGGGAATCTTACCAATGTTCCAAATACCTGGTGGGAGGAAATAAGAGGCTCTTTTCAGTGGTACCCAAGTGACAGGATGAGAGGCAACTGGAACAAATTAAAACACACAAAATTTCACCTCAACACAAGAAAACACTTTTTTTCTTGTGAGGTTGGTCAACACTGGAAGAGGTCATCCAGACAGATTGTGGAGTCTGTCTATGAAGATCCTCAAAAGCTGCTGGACATAGCCCCGGACAACCTGCTGCAGCTAACACTGCTTGAGTCAGGGGGTTGGACTGGGACAGGGATCTCAAGAGACCCCTTCCAGCGTTAGTGATTCTGAGATCATCTCTGAGCTTTCAATGGACTTTGTCCCCAACATTTTGAGTAGTATATGGGTCTTTCTTCAAGGCAGAGTCATGGTAATGTGGCAGACCTAGCTGAACAGAAGTGCCTCTGGGTAGTGTCAGAATTATCGCATTAGCAGTGAGCTCGGCAGCGGTGCAAGCATGACAATACTTCTCCCCAACAGGCCTGTCGAGGTGATAAACACGATGATCCAGTCATTGCTCATGATTCAACAGACAGCAGCAGTGAATCCCTTGTCAGTGAGACAGAAGTGGATGCAGCTGGTGTCTGTACTCTGCCTGCTGGTGCAGACTTTATCATGTGCTACTCTGTGGCACAAGGTAAGTTCTAATATTTTATATCCAGTGTCTGAAACACTCACTGTAACAACCCTGAAAATTTCTTCATTTTGCAGTCAAAAAAATGAGAACAGTTCCAGGTCATCTGATTTACATGTCTGATAACTAGCAACTTGCCTGGGAAAGAACTTTTTGTGCTAAAGTGAAAGAAAATTATCAAGGTGCATTAAATTTGCCAAACGAAAGCATTCTCACGAGTCTTGCTGCTAAGCTGCCTCCTGACAGCAAGCATCTGACTCTTTTCCAGGATTCTGGTGGCTTATAAATTTCCCTGCACTACATGGCTGCTCTCTCCAGTCCCCTCATGTATGTTGTCCTCAGTCCCATCTCCTCTCTTATGGAGATGCAGTCCTGTAAGTTACCAATCCCTGAATCATGTTGCTCTTAGCTGAGTACTACGTGTGGTATCAAAGCCATTTCCTGTCTACAATTTCCAGTGAAATTATGTAATTGGCAAAGTAGGATTTACACCCATTAGTAATTCCTTATAAATGGTAGCTAGCAAATAGTGACTCTCATAAATATTTTTTCAAGCGGTATCACTACTTACATTTGGGTGTAATTTTATGTTCTTTTTCTACACTAGGCTACTATTCTCATCGTGACACTCTGAATGGCTCCTGGTACATTCAAGATTTGTGTGAGACCCTTAAGAAGCACGGATCTTCCTTGGAGTTCACAGAACTTCTTACTCTTGTTAACAGGAAAGTATCGTATCGCAGGGTGGATGTGTGCAGAGACAGTAATGCTATAGGGAAAAAGCAGATTCCTTGTTTTGCCTCAATGTTAACTAAAAAATTGTATTTTCATCCAAAATCTAAGTAGATTATTTAGCTGCAGAAGTAAAAAAACACCATCGTAGTTGAGGAGATTTAATATTCTAAGATCGTCTGCAAAATCAACTGGGATCAAACATTACAGTTTGTATACCTAATAGTTTCTAAAATCTTAAAGCACTTTTAAAGCTAGAATTATGCCAGGGAATTCATCTCAGGGAATCTGGAAGAAGTTCACTGGTGCCAAACTATTGGAAGGTGCTCAGATTTTATTGAAATTGATGCTCCAGACTACTTTTTTCTTAAAAGCTTTTTGCTTGATTGCCACCTAGCTATGGCACATTTTACTGTTTCCAAAACATTTCTAATGTTCCATTAGATTAACTTGTTTTGCTCCAAGAGCACAGTTTACAGGGAGTGTGTTTCTGGGGCATTTTTTAACATTTGCGGGCAGCAGTATCCACCTTGCAATTTTTGTAGCTTTATTGGGCTTTTTAGACTTTTTTTTACTTTCTCACAACACTAAAAAGGAACTTAATTCCTTGAGTACAATTGTACCATTAATATAGGATTAATCAAATAGGGTTGATTAATAAAGGGCTTCCTTTTGCTTGAAGATCATTTGTGCTTGGGGTACAATTACAGCTCGATGGTGCTTTGCATCCTCAGGAGAAAAACAGCAGTAGTGAGATGAGACCATGTACAGCTTGCTCAGGGTTAGCTTGCCTTGTCTGTATCTCTAAAGCTAAAGCTGCTGGACATCTCTAGGCAGCTCTACAAAATATGACATAGGCAAACCTTCATATTCCAGGCCTTGGAGTTGGATCCAGCCTCTTCTTGGCCCTGGAGATCAGCCATACCTCTGTCATTGTGTACATAAAAGTGATGGTGCATGGTCACCACAGGATTGTTACTGCTGCAGCATCAGTAATTGCAGTGGTGCTGACTTGAAGCAAATATTGCTTTTCTTTGTTTTTTGGGGTTTTTCTACATTATTGTTCCTCTGAGGGACAACAGAGCAAAGTGTCTTAATCCACTTTCCTGGGGAAAATATAATCGGTTTACTGGCTCTGCTTTAGTTTAGTCTTTCCATATACCATGTTCTGAGTCACAAACGTTGTATCTTACTACATCTACTTTTAAACTTTGTATAAATCATGTATGTTCGAATGTTTTGATAAATTCTTTCAATAAAATGCAACAGTGAAACATAAAAGATTTTATAGCAATTTTGGGATACCTCACTTTTCCAGCACTATTTACTGAGAAAGCTTAATTGTCATGCTAATATAAACTTCACCTGTGGTGTTACAGAGAGTCAGTGCACACACCAGGGAAAAGGAAACAGTAATTGCGGGAAAAGAATCCTTACTACTCCGTGCAGAAGTTAATTAATCTGTGAGCTACTGCTGTTATAGTACGTGGTACTAAAAAGACTGTCCTTGTTTATAGGACATTCTGTCATTTTACCAGCAGTAAGAATGCCTCCATTGTACTAATAAGATTTGACAAATATTTTGAAGAACTTTGCTTCAGCAGTTTCTTCATAGGGTTTAAAAAAAAAACAAACCAAAACCAAGCAAAACAAACCCAAACCACCAATCATTTTTAAAGCGATTTATTGCAACTTTTAAAACTTTAGTGGTCAAAAATACCCAGGTGCTATGGAGTAACTAAATGTTCGTATCAGCTTTGAAAGGGCATCTCCAATATACACAAAACCAAAGTCAGTCCTTGTCATTGATTTCCTGGATGGGAAGCCTCAGGTGCAGAGGTTGGCGCAGACGCCTCAGGGATTCTTCTGCCTGCCAGTGCAAAAGAGAGAGAGAGAGTTCATCCTTCTGCAGCCTCTGTTTTCTCCTTTTTCACACATACACTTTCTTTTCTCAGAAGGCACTGGTCTTAGGCAAGAAACCAAACCAATCAAATGGAGGATGCTGAATATTGACAGAGCTGTTCAAGTCATGCAGTCTCCAGAGAGAAGCATGAACCCTGCCCATCAACCCACTCAGCCAAACCCCAAAGTATTATTTTCCTGAAATTACAATTTAAAAATTCATACCCCCAGGCCACTGAAAAAGCATCAAACTCAAATATTTTCCCAAATGCAGCTCATGAAATTATACCCTGAGCTTCAGGATTTGAACTAAAATTAGGGGTAGTTTCTTTCCATTTTCTTTTGTGAGACATTGAACACAGGGCTGTCAAGATGGGATGGAGGAGTAATAATTGAGGAGTGAAAGATGTGCTACAACTGTTTCATGAAGGCCACCAAATTTCTCCTACATGCACATACCATGTTCTCCATCCAGTCACCCCTATTCTGTAAATATAAGTCTTTCACCTAAGGAATAAGGTTATGATGTCAAATGCTGAACTCTGCAAGGCATCAAACCAAGGAAGGGAGGAGACTGGTTTACTACAGCAGTGCAGCAAACATACTGTGCCCAAGATAAATGCAGCTATTGTATTAAATGGCCAAAAATGCAACATTAAGTAGAGTATGCAAAACACGTCATGCTGATAAACTGACTTACTTGTTTTAAATTAATGAAAGTCTCCCTTTCTGATGACCTACAGAAGTAGTTTATACGTCAAAGGCAAACATTGTGTGGTTATCTGAACAGCTGAAACTGGCTGATAAGCAACACAGCGTTTTGATAGCAAGCCTTGAGGTTAACTTTCTTTTAGCTGAGAGTTTACTGAAAAAGTCTTAAGCCAGAAGCTACGTCATTATTGAAGGACTGCACTTAAATACCTCTGCTAGGTCATCTTTGAGCTTGTTGTATCGTTCCACATTAAAATGCTGCTTTTTGGATTTGCGGTAGAAGTGGTGGAGGAACTGCCTGTCCTTAGCATGAGGGTATATGTAGTCCTAGGGAAGGAAGGAGGACACAGATTTGTGGTTAGCAAGGAAACTGAGTAGAGGTCAGCACACTAGAAACTCAGCCTGTTTCAGGAAGACTCACCTTATCCAACACCCAGGTATGTTTTGTAAAGAGGCTACATATGAAATTATGCTCCTACAGGTCACAAGGGCTTTTTAAACACACAGTAGGAGTCATTTCTATCCTGTCTGAAGGAATTTTTAGTTATAATAAAGACACAGATTGATCTTCATGACTGGAGCCACCTCAGTCAATCCAGTCTACTTCCAAGGAATCAGAGAAAGTTCAGGAACTTTTTCTTGAAGACTTACTTGAAAATCTTAAGCAATGGCACCAGCAGCTGTTCAAAAAAGTAGTAATCTCTTTATCTACTCAAAAAAAGTAGGAATGCCTTAGCCCTTCTTAAAAACCAGTCAGAAGGAGTAAAACTCACATTCTGAGCCAGCTCTTCAGAAAACCAGAAGTATCTCCCCTTTTCACTGAAGGAACCTAATGTCTCACAAGATCTATAGATCCATTGGTAAAATGGAAGAAAATGTTGGTTGCTCTTCGACATACTTCCACAGCAAAAAGAGTTTTTGCATTATAGGAAGTTCAACATCAAGATGTCCACTTTAAGAGTAAAGTCCAAAGCTAAAACATGAAAAAGAAATATCTCTCAAAGTCTTACAGAATTTCAGAACAAGTCTGTATGGCGAATTTAAGTTAAGATCTGAGCAAACTTTTTGCTTCTACACAATGCCTGCTTCCTGCTCCATTTCAGCTGTCCCAGATTTACCTCCATTCATTCTAAGTCACAGAAAAGCAGTCAGCTTATGAAGAGCAGAGCAATAACATTTTTTCAGGCACTAAATATATTTCAGTAATTTCAGTAATGCAACTGCCAGAGTTCTAAACAGTTTGGTACCCTGTACTGTATATACATAAACTCCAGCAAATAAAAGCTACTGTTGGGTGATTTGTTTCTGTAAGGCCACATTCACAAACTGGCACAGCACTACCAGTCACTCTCCCGTTACTGCAGTGAGCAAGGTGCCATTTACTATGCAAAGTGATCTACAAACATTTTAAAGGAGAGACTGCTCTCCTCACTTTTCATTCCCTAGGTTATGAAATCTTATCGACAGTAGTTATGCTCAGCAGCTAGCCGGCAGTTCATGTGCAGCAACCTGCTTGATTTTGCATTATGTAATGTTTGTATCCAGCCACATTAGGGATCAAGCAAGTCCCTGTCTGATGGCAAGGCCACTTACTAAATTCTGTTTTCTTCAGAGCTCAAACATTGTGATTCATAGAGTCAGTTTTCCTCCTTTTCAATATTCCAGACATTTAGAAGACAAGGACTCACCTGCTTAGTAAGAACAAAGTAGGCATAGAAAGCCATGGCACTCCCGTAGGTGATGAAGTACGTGACAGGCTCCATGATGTCCCACGAGTAGACCCACCACGTGAGCCATGCCAGCGCTCCTCCCTGAGTGGACATCAGAGCTAAGCCAACCCATAAAAGCCGGGAGGTTTTTGCATCTGCACTGTCCATGATTCTGGCTTTCATCTAAAGAAGAGAAATGCAGAAACCTGTTCAAACAAACATGAGTGCTCCTCTGATGAGCAGCTCCTCAACTATGTTTTCTCCCCGTGGGCTAGATCCTTTCTCAGGATCTCTCACCAACACCTCTGACCAACTTATCCTGCTGAGAAAATAAAAGCACTGAAGTCCAAGGGCAACCAGATCTTCTTACCATTGTGCACCAAGAATTCCTGCTTTTAATCTCCCCACTACTAGGCATCTATGTCTGTTGGATTTCTGTTTACCATTCAGGGCAGTTCTGGGTAACCCTGAGGCTGGCCCTCATAAAGAGGAGTCCTGTTGTCCACTGTCCTATGCCACAGGTTATGTCAACCCCACTGCTGTGGGTTTTTTTCTGTCATGGGTATCCAGAACTCATAAAGCAACAGGTGACTTTCAGTGACATTTCAACAAATGCCTTTCAATCTCAATACTAGCCCTGTTCATGACAGCTTTCTCCAGGTGCTGTGGTTTCTACCCCATTAATGTTCATAACAGGAAGAAAAAGAACTGAATTGAAAATAATTTGCATTCTATTTGAGTTGACCTCAGTTACATAACAACAAAACAGACACACCCTAGCCATTCATGCTGAGTTTCTTGTCACAGGACTTCTGATGAAAGCAAATGCTTTTGAGTTTAAAAAAAAAAAAACTACCCCCACTTTCCAACCTGTTCAAGAGGCAGCAGCTCTCCTTTCAGATGGTCCAGTTTCTGTAGCAATTCTCTCTCTTTGCTGATCTGGTGATCTTCTAAATGTAGAGCCACAAACAATCTGTGAACCAGGGATTTGATATCTTCCATTTCAGTAGCATGCTCACTGCTCAGCTTATCTGAAAAGAAAATATTTGTCATATAAACCATTTCAAGAATACACCCTTCTTTATTCTCTCCCCACCTCCAACCCCAAAAGCAGGACCATCCAATGGTAAAAAGACAAAACCAAAGAGAAACACCTCTCTCCCAGGTCCCAGTTTTCTGAAACTTCCCATGCCTTTCAGTAAATGAAGTGAGATGATCAATTTTTAAGGATTGTTCCTACCTTTCACAGGAGGTGAGACACTGTACTCTGTGTTGTTGATAACAAGTTTGAAGTCATTCATCAATAAGATCTCCATCAAAGTTTCATCAGAGACCTTGCTACCATCTACAGAAGAAAGATTTCAGTTCTAGATCACTTTTCATAAGGAGTTTTAAACATTAGCAGATAATCCTGTAGAAAAGTGCTGGGGCTCTTCACTAATAATGCTTGGAAGCAACTCCACTTGTAGAACTGGTAGCTAATACTGAATAGTTAGGAGGAACACATGGTGTGATTCTTGGGGTGGTCCTGAGCAAGGAATGGAGTTGAACTTTGATGCTCTGGAGAACCTTTTTCTGAATTTTTTTTTTAGTGAGAAATTTACATGAATGGTACCCCATGAATTTTACATGCAAATTTTATCACTCTTACCAGAAAGGAGCTCTGGACTCATTAGCAGGAACATGTTAACAGTGGCTGCCAGGAGCATACTGGGGTTCAGATGGCCCAAGAGCCCCCAGAGCCACACACCACTGCTGCTGGACACATCACTGTGGCATGGGGGGTTTGAAAAGCCACAGAGCAGCTGCCCCACTGTACCTGTTTGAGATGACTCTCATTTTCTATACACAAAAAGGACATCTTCCTCTACCCCTGCCAAGGGCTAGACAGCTTTACTCTCAAGTTTAATAAAAGGCTACAAAATACCAAGATTTTTGTATCTAAATATTTGCCACAGTGCTCCTGCCCTAGCTCCTCCATCTGTTCTCACACATCCACTATCGAAAGGCACCACAGACAACCCCACATCTGCAATTATTTGTTCACCAGAACCCTCTCCTCAGGCCCCATCTGATGAGGCTTAGACTGCTGAACTCTGCAAGCAAATGCCCCAGCTGACTCACCTGCCCACTCCATGTCGGTAGCAAAGCAAACCCAGAAGCTGATCACTTTCAATCCGAAGTTTTAATGTGCCCATCTACTAATTTCTTTTTTCTTTCCAGTGTAATAAAACATCAAGGCTAATTTGCATGTACATTATTAAGGTGACATTTATAAAGAGGAATTTAAGGGAAAAATACTTTTCAAAAGAAGTGCCAGACAGGCTCTTTGTTCTGAATATTCTGAATACACTACTGATTTATTAACCCGTGTAACCTTTTATTAACTGAAAAGAAGAAAAGTTTTAAGGAAAGGGAGGTACTTTTTTTTAGAAAATTACCCACAGGCTTTCAGCAAAGGCTACTTTCAATCCTGTACCTAAACAAAAGTGTTCCAATGTGGACAAAGGGTCATTTTTTGTTCACAAAAGGTTTGCAGGACGAAAATCAAATCCACAGAATATGAAAGCAAGTCATCATACACAGCACTGATAATTTCAGTTAAGGTTAGGTTTCATTTAATGGTTAAATGACACAGAAGTGTCTACACTAAATCAAAGCTTCATAGTTTAATAATTAATGCTTAAGTTCAACTCTCAGTACTTGACCAATAGTTTCTCTTTACAGTATCAGTTTCCTAATAAATTAAACATCTCAGCTGTTCTATAACATTACAATTGCCCGGCACTTGATGGAGAACAGAGAACTCTGACAGAGAACTATTTTGACAGTCACTGTTTTAATCAAAGTATTCCCAAATCAGAGGGATTGGGTGTGTGTTTAAACAGATAAGATGAGGTGAAAACAACCCAAATTCCTCTCCACTTTAGAATCTGCTACTTGTCCATGCCAAAAATGCCAGACTTTTAGGGTTCTTACAGGAATTACCTCATGCTTCACAAGTGACCCACATTTGCAGTGAAGCAGGAATAGTTAGTTTTTGCTGACATACCAGAGGAAAGCAATCCAGCACTGAATCCCAAACACTCCTGTCCTGGATGTCTGCACAACAGCAGTACCCAAAGGTTAATTGCTGCCAGCACAAGTTCTGCCTCACTCCATCAGGAAATCCTTTGTAGGGAAAAAACTTCTGTGTTAAGGGGAAGGCCAGCTGCTCACAATGACCATTTGCTAGAGTGGCTGCTGAAGATAAAGAGTCTTCTAGGAAATTATCATCTTCAAGAGAATTTTCTACTTTTGCTCCCTAGCAGACACTGTCAAAACAAAGCAAAGACCAAAAAAACCCAACACCAAAGTTCCTGTGTACGCGAATGTGCTGAAGCTCAGGCACACACTGGGATCCACACAGCCCACATCTCCATTGCTCCAGAAGATATAAATAAATTGCTCTGTGGGGTATTTTCCTGTTTTACTAAATGTGACCACAAAGATAACTAAAGCAGATTCTCTTACGTTTGTGGCCTTCTGACCTTCTAGGAACTTAAATCTATTTCCAGTTTCTTTAAAAGCTCCTGCAGACCTCTGTAGTGTCAACCAGAAAGAAAAGAATATTATGAATGCACTCAGCTATGAAACTGGACCAGCTTTCACTGACTCCATTCTTTCTTCTGCTTATGTGTTACCTGCTGTTAAATAAATCTTTCCATAGGTATGTAGGTATCCTTATTTTTATTTTCTTTCTTTTTAGGGGTGTGAGCAGGGAAGGGAAGAAATAGATGCTTTTAATTAGCCAAATTCAAGTACCTATTCTACCAGATTCAGACAAAAAAAGCTACATCCCAGTTCCAGTTTTAAGATTGAAACCTTCTCTAGTACCAGGACAGGGGTTGCAGGACTTTTCAGAACTGCTGTGGAAAAACTACAAAGCACTGCCAAAACACAAACCAGGTCCTCTTGGAAATAAAATGGAAAATGAGGTTAACACAATGTTTGTTTTTATCAGTGGGCAAACCAAAGAGACAAAACATAAGAAAACGGAGCAAAGCTTGAGAAAATTATCTGGTTGCTTAACTCGTAAATTTTTCATACAAGTTCAAGTTTGTAGCACAGCAAATGATTATTTTAGCTCTTGGTAACACTGAACAACTGGCAGGCATCACATTCAATAGCCCGACAGGTTGTCTTTTAAGAATGATCATGGAGGACAAGGAAAGAGACATGAAAGAAATCAGAAGAGAGATACTTATTTAAAGACAGCATTACAAAGAGAAGCTAACTGAAAAAGATAACAGAGGACACTACTGGAATAAAAGGAGAGTTACAGTAATAGATCCAATTCTGCATTTTTAATCAGCCTTTTCAAGAGGACTCAGTTATCAACTCTGAAACAACAATAAACCCTAGAAGCTTTCAAGAGCTACTCCCAACAGCAAAAGTGCTAAACCTGATGGAGGACTGAACTTATGCTTCAGAAGAGAAGTACAGTCCATTTGAAAAGGAATGCATTTATTTTGGGGAATAACAGAAATACAAGATACCTGTTGCAAAGACTTCTGCTTTCTGAATTCCTTTATCTTCTCTTTGCACATCCTGCAGGAATGCTCCTACAGTGGTCACCACTGGCTTGACAGTGAACTGACAGCGCTCACTTCTTGTGGGCAGCATGAGAGTTATCACAGGAAGACCATGTCTGTAATTAATAGTTACTTCTGGGGAGCAAAAAAAGAAAACTAAGTGAAAAAGTTGCATTATACGTTGTAGTTTAACGTAAAGCTGTTTTTAAAACATAGAATAAATAAGAAAAATTACATAAAGCATTTCTAGGTTTTTAAAAATTAATACAGTACTTCTTTTTCTGGAATATATATATAAAACCATGCAACTAATGTTATGTCACAGATTCTCACAAAATAAATAAAAAGCTCGTAGACACTGATGAGAAGGGGGAAAAGTTGCCGTGAAAGCTTACCATCAGATGGCACCAGCGTGCTGTAAGGTGCTCCTTCCCGGCCCCTCCAAGCTCCAGTGTGCCTCCAGAGCCCTGCCTGCAGCACGGACACAAGGGAACTTGCCTTAGAATAGTCAGGATGCAAGGTGTACCTGGTTAAAGGCAGCACCCAGCCTGTCACGGTGATCTGCTTCCGTGTGTTCTGACAACAGGGGTGCCTGCCTGAAGAAAAACCCCCTGCTTGGCAATTCTACATAAAAGGTGAAACCATCCCCACAGAAAGCACAATTGTTGCTAAAGGTATTATGGTACTACCCATAGAAAAACTTTTTGTCTGGTGTGGTTTAATTAACACAAGGAATAAAGAGAAGGGGAAGGAAAGAAAGGGGGACAAACTGCAGCGTTTCTGAAGTGCTTCTTGCAACTCCAACAATAAAACCTCTCCTCTCCCCCCAAACCAGCTGCCTGAAAAACAACCTCTACCCGGTGGTGCCTGAGGGCAGAACTCCACAGTGTAACTTCCAAACGAGGGCATGGCTTCAGTGAAGACTCACTCCTGAATAATGAACAACAATCTCAAAGAAAATAATGGACTGAGGTCACTACCTGTTGCTTCATAATTATATACCATATACCAAAAGCTGGCTGTGGAGATTTGTGCTGCTAAAAGACAGTAACAACAACAGAGCTTGAAGATCTTTTATGTTTTAAATATGAATGGCTGTTTCAACTGCATGGTGAGAGATGCTGCTGCAACTACCAGCACTGGTACCACACTGAAGGAGGCAGAGCCAGATGGAGTGAGTAACCTCTCTGCCTCTGCAGGTTTCTGAACCTGCAGGGTTACAGACCAAAGCTTGCTCCTTCCAGAGCCACTGGTGAGAACCATCAATACACTTCAACACAGTCATATCAAAACACAAAAGACAAACTGCTCTGATTAGACCCATTACTTAGAGCTGTCCACCCAGGCTGTGGAAGGTGCAATGTCCTTGCTTCTACAGATAATCCCCCTGAACAAGGAGAGGGACAATTACATTGCAGCGATTCCACACAGCAGAAACTATTGCTAAAAAGTAAGGGTAACAGGTAACAGGAGGGAAATCACACTCCTGACTACGCCAGTTACAAAAAACTGGACATGGGCTGGACCAAGGCCTGGGATTTGAAATATGATAGCTGGGGAAGGTGGAAGACAATGTGGAGAGAGATGATAAAGATTCATTTCCCCCTGGTGAGCTTTATAGCTCATCTTTCTGAAGGCCAAGACATTTCAGAGTCTGCAAGATAATACTCATTGACAAGGCAGGAAAACAAAGCTACAAATGCACGAGGCCCTGGCCATTCAGTATGCCAAACACTGCTCACCACATTCACATGATTTATTTGTTTTTAAAGAAACACAACCTTGGCTGTCTGGATAGGAATATGCTATTAGATTAAATAAAAAGATAATCTATAAATGAATCTGTGTGTTTCAAAGATGCTGACGCTGCCCTAACTTTTCACCCGGAACAAACACTTTTCAGGATTTAAAGAAAGTTAAGTAATTCTGGGAGTTTTCAACACTGAGAAATTTGTGTTTTGTAATCTTCAGGTATCAAAGACAGTCAGAAACCTAAACCAAATAGCAGAATACCTTAAACACAAGAGTATTGTTCAAAAAAAGGTAGACAGTAGGAATGCAGGAATGCTGACAGCCATCCAGAGCTAGGATGCATCTGATAACTTGTCTGTTTCTTCAGCAGGGCAAGAGACTTTCCCTGGAGCAGGGCAGGACACAGCCCAGCTCACCTGTTCTCCCTCCATTTACAGGGGGCACCTGCACCCACAGAACATTTAGCGACACACAGCCTGGAGCAGGGAGACAGCCCTCAACACAGGATCTGCTTTGGAAGAGTGCACAGGAAAACTCAGTAGCTTAAAACACAACAGCAACTGTTGTGTCTTCAGGGGGATATACAAGGAATAATAAGGAACTAATTTTTTACAGACATTTAATGTGTAACTTTGCGATCAATATCCAGATACTGATCACCCAACACACCCCAGGCAATGAACTGCACCCTGCCTGTATTTGAAGGTTACCCAAATTCACAAGAAAGGAAATAAATTATCCACCCTACTTACAGAAGAAGCAAGGCATTCAACAATTAATACAAATTAAAACATATTAATTTAAAATACTGATTAAATTAAATCACACTTATTGAAATAAGATCTTTAAGGTAGTTAATTCTATTATTCTTTAGATTTTGACATTACCATTCATGATCCACTGAAGGAGTCTCTATATACTGGAGCTTTATTTTTTCTATTTTAGATTGTCTTTTAATGCAGACTGCCCATTTAAATCACCTGCAAAGAATAAGAAAAGCAGAAGCCCCAGAGCCAAGGAGCTGAACTAATATCCAAATACTTAACTCTTTCCATATTAGCTCTAGGGTGATGAACTAGGAAGCATGAAGGGCTGGGTTAACTTTCTCTCTCTGTTTCCAGATTTAAATCTCCACTTTCAGTGAAGTTATGAAATGATTAGGTTGTGTCCTACAGCCAAATCATTGTGCTCCTTTTGAGATGTTTGGAATGACATCTATCAACCCCTGGAAAAGAAATGTTAGTCAGCAAGCACTGCAGCTACAAGGAAGACTTGAACTACGGGACCAAAACAAAGAGACTGCCCTCACAACATCAGTGAGAGCTGAAACGGGAATGTGTACCCTGAATTAACTGCATCACAACCTTTAACTTTGAGACACTGTAAGGAGCACAGCATACTACTAACAACTCTTTCATATGCCAGTGCATGCACCTCTTGGCTAATTCCTCTATCCACACAAAGGCTAAGAAAGCTATTCTACATCTTTCTGCAATTTGAACATACATGAGGCAGGATATCTGGCTAAAACACCTCTAACCCAACCGCAGTTATGTTCAGGAGTCAAAGGCTGAAGAACGGCATTTAGCTGTGAAACATCCCTTCTCCCTCAGCTACACCTGATTCCTAACGCAAAATACCTGGGAGCAGCAGTCGGCCACATCTCTTGACTTGGTTCAAGGCATGGACTCTCCTGGGAGTGAAAATTCATGAGAATTTAAGGCATAGAGTGTTAACTGTGATAAAAGTAATTCAACATATTCTGTTAAAAATACCAGTGGTATAAAACAGAAAATATATATGGAATTTAAAGAAGAACTTCCTCTGCTAAGGGAGCCTCCGGTCTCTAACAGCAGAGAAGCTGCCACTGTTAGAATCAAGAGTGGAAATTTCAACAATCTGGTGGTTTACAGCAAAGCTTTAGGGACTAATGCAGCAGCATAACTGAGCCGGAAAACCTGGCAGCCAGACATGACGAGTGGGAAAGACTAGAACAGAAATACTGTATTTTTTACTTTTGGGAGTGGAAAATGACTGAACCTACCTACACTGCAGTTTCTGGACCTAGCTGTTCCAAATAATCTACCTCCTATGATGTTGAGTGATTGCTCCTTCAAACTTAAGCTCAAATGTACTTGTGACCAGTTATGTCTAAGAAGTTGGTATCATTACCAGTATATGAGGTGACATGAAAGTCTCTGATCTTCCTCAGCACTACATATGCAAATAGTAACCTCATCAGGAACCATAACTTCTGTTCTGTAGAAAATTTTAATGTGGGTGGGAAGAGAGACAGCACAGAAATAAAAATATTTTTCACACGAAAAAGTTATCTTGAAAATGGAATTCTACAAAAAGATGTTATTAGGATACTTTCTGAGAATACTATGAATTATTGTTTACTTAATTTTGACCTACCACACCAAAATATTGTAACAAATCTGAATCAAAATGCAGATAGCCAGCAATCATATTTTTGGAATTTTTGTCTTTGCTTATATGCACCTTGGAAGATGTGGTAGTTTTTGTTTGTTATTTCAACAGCAAAAATACTGTAACACTCCTTCAACATTTGAGTCCCCAACAACTTGCTTTTATTAGAGGAAGCAACCAAAAAAGAATCAGTTCAACTCTGCCCTCTTGTTGAAGGGACATGCAATACTACAAAGCGAAATATTATACTCCTTCAGTGTGAGATCCTTTCAAGACTGCCTCAAGTCAAACTCAAAAGCAGTCTTCACAAAAAATAATGCAGACTGTTGTGTGAATGGTCTCCCATATCCTCATTTCCTTCTCTCTGAGGCAATGATAAGAATCAGATATAGAAAAGCACAAGAATAAAATGCCCTACTCCACAAAGCACAAGCATTTTACCTTTAATTACACTGCAGCAAAACACGTTCTAATTAAAACACATCTTGCAGTGTGCTTTTCCATAGTAATACAGTGTTACAGGGAAAAGAGGAGAGCTCAGTTATCTCCTGAAGTCTTTGGCCAACGCCTGGTACAGCTCCCTCCACACAGCTACTGAAGGAGGACTGGGGGAAAGGAGGAGAAAATTCATGGGGGAAACTAGTAGTTGCAATGCCTATGAATGAATTTTGGGGCCTTTTTTTTCCAAGTGTCACCAGACAAGCCAACATCCCCAGTATTCATTGTTCTCACATGCTGATCTCACCCAGTTTGTGAAGCAGAAGGCAGGACAAGTCACCTCCCTGGATGCTGCCTGCTTATATGGGCAGGAGAAAAATGAGGGCAGGTATGTGTTAGCCACTGTTCAATGAAGGCATGTGCTATAAATAGCTATGTATATTTTCCAAATTGACTTACATGTTTTTCTATTTGTGATGAACACACCTAGAAGTTCTCTGCAGGTGAATGATGTCGGCTCCTTTCTGATTCTCCAAGGGAAATCAGCCGAGATTAATTAATTACAGACTAACAATCTGCAATTTCAGAATAATCCACAGACATTTCAGAATGGTTTAAAACCATGGGAAAGCAGGAAAAAAAGCAAGTGCTGCCACAGTCTACTGAGTTTGCAGATCATGCACAACCAAGCTAACCAAAAATGAATCATTGTTCTGATCAAGTTTAAAAGAAGTACACATAAGGTACTTTTAAAAATGAGTCACTAAAGCCATTTTGGAGATATCTGCTGTTAAATTTCTGTGATGATTTTGTAAGCAATCCTACATGATCAGGAAAATAAGACATAAGGAACCCTAACAACCATCTACAACCATCTTATAAGTGCCCATTTGAGCTACAGAAACATCTCTCTTATTAACTTTTCATTTGTCTTTTCTTACACTGAAAGGATTCATCGTTTCTTCACTGGTCCCAGAACTGGTTTAGATGATCATGCAACAACAGCCTCAATGCAAACAGCAGCTTCAGAGCACATCACTCAGATTCAGCCATCGCTCAGATTTCTGGAAGCCCAACTTAATTTAAACAAACAAAATCCCTGCCACAGACACATCACTCATTCTGGCATAACACCCCTATACCAATACACCAGTTTCAGCCAGGGAAGATACTTTTGACATCTGGGAGTATTTAAGATACATTTCTCTTTCCTAGGACAAAAAACAAAAAGAGGACAAAATTTTTTTATTTTCCTGAGAGACAGCTTTCCTGCCTCAAATGGGCCATGCAGTGAATACCTTCTCCCAGCTGTTCCACAAGGCACTGTAGGAACTACACTGCAACATTTATGTTTCGATCCATTTATATTTCAATCCTTTCAATGTAGCTAATTCAAAATCTGCAATATTTTTAACCCCTTCCTCAGTACAAATCAAGTTTAAAAGAAGTAACCAGCAGGTCTCTTCCATCAAAGCAATAGTTTCAATGTGAGTATGTACGTTCCAGTGATCTTGAAGAAGCAAGACTTCTGAAAAGCCAGGATTCATATGGCTTTTCCTCAAAACTCACTTGTGTTACAGCACTGTTAAACCCAATAAAAGAGCCCAAGCAATCAAAATTTTGGTTTCATGTGCCTGTTACTTTTTGTGTCCTTATCATCCCTGCTGATTTTTCATTTCCTGCCTCTGCTTAGATTCCAAGAACAGCTGCCACCAGATTTAATCAGCCAAGCATTACCACTGACCAAAATGACAGCTATGATAAGAAGTACTTCAAGGCAACTGGCCACCAAGAACCTCTTTTATGAAGGTCCAGCAGGTTAAACCCACCA